>CM040975.1:23558736-23599142 GCA_022985145.1 Pangasius djambal | reverse complement strand
ATACTTCTTTTTCTCAATAAAATATAAATAAATTAATATAGATATTTAAAAGTTATTTTCTGGATTTTCTTTTTGATATTCTGTCTCCACATGTTAGAATACACCTACCATTAAAATTACAGACTGATCAAGTCTTTCTTAGTGGGTAAACCAACAAAATCAGCAAGGGATCAAATACTTGTTTTCCCCACTGTAGTTTGAACAAATAATTTAGTTAGTAGTTTTGAATTCGGAACACTTTTTGTAATGTGTCATGAAGTTCTTATATAGCCGGCAGATCTTTTGTTGGGTGTGGCTTTGAGTAGAAAACTGAAGAGAAAGACTGTGATTGTTTGGAAATGGAAAGCTTTTGTTTCTGGTACTAATGGAAAATTACTCCTCCCTCTCTCTCTTGGTGTCTCAGCATACAGGCTGCCTAATGTCTTTGTGGCAGTGATTTCTCTGGTGGCTTTGCTGGTGGTACTGCTGCTGGTGTGTTTGGTGTCATGTTTGGTTAAGGTGCGCAAAAGGGCAGCAAAAGCCCGAGCCATTGAGAAGATTGCAAAAAATGCTGGCAAAGAGGAAGGAGATGCCTTTAGACAGGTAACAAAACTACTGAATCACACCAAACATGTAATCTAGACATTACACATTCATATACAGCTATTAACTGAAAACCCTTTACGACTCCAAGACTCGTATTAGACTTTTAGCCTTACTGACAAGAACATCCATAACTCGACTAGTCGGTAAAGAGCCATATTAGTGCCTGAAGCTCAGTGTGTTAGGCAGTGGTGTGCTGTGCATTTTAGCTCCAGGCCTTCAGTGTAGTCAGCAGCACTAAGATCACAGTGCAGACATCATATTGTACACCATCCGGCCTCTACAAGCACCTGCCCTAAAATAAAAAAAGGTCTTAAGAGCCATTCATGAAGTCAAAGTCAAAGTCATTTTATTTGTCATACACACAGAGACAACTGAACATGGAAATGCTTGTGGTGAGGCTCTGTAAACTCACTAAGGCACAGAACAAATACAGAACAGTGACTATGAAAAAAAAATTGTTTTCCCCTGTAGCGCTATGTAGGAATGTAAAAAGAAACATGACTCACCAATATTGACCCACCATATTCCCACCCAATATGAGTCATCACTGCCAATTCCCACCAACTACCTAGTTCTGCCCTATCGCATTAGATGTATTAGCCAGGGAGGGTGAGGGTTAGAGCTTGTGCTTCCTCAGAAACATGGAGCCAGCCACCAAACTGCTGCTCATGCTATGTCACAGGCCAGCTGAACACTTAAAAGAAAGCGTTACTTGCCTTCTTCCAAAAAAATGATCAATTATGCCCTCTTGGACTCTTGGCCACTCGGGAGCCACCCAATTATTAATGGCAAATCCACAAACAAATCAAACTGGCATCAATCAATTCCTCTGCCAACACTTCGATATAATTTTGGATTTAATGGACACGCACTATGGTTAATAGCTAACATCAGTGACCTACTTTCTGAATCTCAAGGCTCATGCTCTCACTGTAAGTGTATTGATTATGTGATTGTTGTGTGAACCGCATATTGATTTTCCCCTAATGAATGCAAGTTGCATAAAGTTTTTAAGCATTTTTAATTAAAAGGGCCCACTCAATCATAAATAAAATCTAAGCCCACCCACTGCATTTTGCTAAGAGGAAATCATCCCTTTTTGACCTGATGTTATTGATATGGCAAGAAAATGCCAGAGTTGTGCACATCACTGAGAATTAAATTGTATTTGTACTGACGCTGTAGCTGTGATGAATGCAGCCCCATGTCTGTTTGCAGGTAGTGAAGGAAGCTTGCTCCCGTTACAATGACGAGGCTCCTGCTCTCTCACAAAAAGAAGATATTACAGAGAAATCCCAGAGCACTGAAATCAGCATTAAGGTTTGTACTATAAAGACTAAGCCTAGAAATATTTCAGAATACTTACAGTATTTTTATGTGCATGCTATTTTCCATCATATATTTATCGTCCATTATGTATAATGTTTAGGGTCTAGAAGTGTCTGCTAAGGACACAAGTATCCATGAAAAGAACCTCGAGACCAGCGACTCAGGAGTAGGCTTCACCACTGCTGGCCTTCCACTGGACAGTGATACCGAGGCACCGACAGTACCCATTACAGAAGCTGATTTCCTGAGCTCCTCTGTTGCTTCTGATGCCAAACCTCCTGCCAAACAAGAGTCCAAACTCACTGTGTCTTCATCTCCCAAACCAGCAACAACCCCTGAGGCGAAGCCAGCATCTGAGGCACCAGTGTCAGCAGCTCTGAAACCAGCACCATCTCCTGAACCCAAACTCTCTGTAACACCAACACAAGAAACAAAAATGACCATCTCACCCACTCCTGAGTCAAAACCGAGCTTGAGTCTGTCTCCAGACCCTAAGCCTGCAGTGACACCTGAGTTGAAACCAGCAGTTAGCCCTACTCCTAAATCCACACCAACCCTAGAAGTCAAACCAGCATCCACTTCTGAAGTCAAACCACCCCCAAGTCCTGAACCTCCAAAAGCGGTGACACCAACGCCTGACTCAAAACTAGCCGCCACTCCAACTAAAATGGCAGTCTCTCCGGCTTCTGATTTCACCTCAACCAAACCTGATGCCACACCATCTGCTGTGAGTCCATCACCAGCAGATACTATTGCAACTCCTGACACCAAGTCTGCCCTCTCTCCAACTCCAGAACCCAAACCAGCTCTCTCACCAACTCCTGATGCAAAACCAACCACCAATGGTACCCTTGAGTCCACACCAGATATAGGATCTTCTGAGTCAAATGCAGTCCCTGCAAAAACCCCAGAGACTGATAAAAGCTCCGTAAAAGTTCCTGAGGTCATCTCAACTGAAGGTCCAACTCCAGAGGCCAAGCAAGACTCGGCCTCCCCCAGCGATGGTGCTCCTCCATCAGGAGTGGAGGAAACTTCCACCACCTGAGGTCCAAACCACTGCCTGATTACTGCTCCCTCCACATGTCTTTTAACACCGCTGACAATCGAGATCTAACAACAAGCAAAAACTCAACAACATATAATGGAGGGCAACTTTAGTCTACTAAATCTCACTCTTAATGCATAACTAACACACACTGTAGATTTCCCTGATTAATTCCTATTTAATCACTTTGAAACACAGCTTCATAAACACAGACATGTACCACTACAGGTACCATTACAGGTATTCCATAGACTGTTTATCTAATGCAGGCCGAGAAAGGCTGCCTCTTACATGCAAACAAGATGTACAGATGCAACATCCTTATGATACCTAAATATGATTCCACTGCATGCAAAAAAATCAAGAGAATGAACTAACTTCAATTAATCTTTGATGTATTTGGAGATTGTGGTAGTGAACTGGGTGACGGTAACCATAGACCCAAAAGAACACTCTTCTTCTCGTTCATACCCCGGAGACATTAGCTCCATATGTTTCTTTTCAAGCATTAAAGAATAACATCCACATCAATAGAAATATCAACGTTAAAAATCAGAAAATATTGTTGAAGGTTAAAAAGTATACTGATCTAAAAATGTTTACTGAGCTGAAAAAAAAAAAGTTTACTGGGACTTGGGATCTGATGCGGAACACCTAGAAATGCTTGACAATAACCAAAACCCACAACATTACCTGGACCTTTTCGATGGAACTATTTTTGGAGTGATTCCACTGAAACCGAAAAAATTTCCAGGCCACATTACAAATGCTAGACACCATTTTACTGGATCCTCCCTCCCAATGTAAACACATGAGCAGAGCTTTCCAACACAGGACTGACTTAAAAAGGTAATTGAACAAAACAGCCTCTAATGTCATAACATTCCTTCCCTTCCAGTTATTTCTAGTGTTAAATACGTTCAGTAATATAGGCAAAAAAAAAATATTTAGATTTAGATCTGACTGGCATGAGTCTGTTACAGTATTTGTTTATGGCTGCCTATTCTTACTAGTTCTGAATTGTGTAATGTTTTATGAGGAACAGTAGAACGCTCTTGAATGGTCCCAGATACTTGTACTTGGTACTGAACTTAATCTTGGACTTACTGGAATACACGGAGTTGATCATAAATCGGTGCTTTTACTCCAGGAATCTTAGGGTTGATTGATTGATTGATTGATGGATTGATTGATTGATTGATTTTCGAAAATCAAGTTTTACCATCAGCTGTCAGAATCAGTTTACAGAGATTTTGGGTGCCTCTTGTGGAATCTGAACACCACTGCCCTTTTTGCAATAGTGTAGGAACGGAAGCAGTTCTCTTTGAGCTGTTTGAGTGGGATTTTCTTTGATTCAGATTGTAGCTCGTTTACATGACGTCGGGGTGTAACTATTGAAGGTCAGATTTTAGTACTGGGTAGATTTTGCTAATGCAGATGATTTCACCAATGCCTCTACCTCGTGTTGTAAATCATCTTAGAGACACTAAGACGGCTAACTTTACTGCACTGCACTGATGAAAAAAAGGTCTAGACTGAGTTTCTGATTAAAGCACAAAATTTGATCTTGATCTGAGGCTTTACTACATTTTTGAAACCACGAATCTTAGGCTTTGCCAACACCCTCCTCCTTCACCATTATCTGAGAATGGCCTTGTTCTTTCTAAGCATTTTACACTTGTATCAGTATTACGAATTGAAATTTTAAAGCCATACGGTCTTATAGTGTAATATAAAAATGACACATAATGTAAGTGTGTTTGTAAGTTACTTGTATTACCCACTCTTGATAATTAGACACCTTGAGGTTATAAGGTTCTATCTGACTTTTTTGGCTTTTTATCACTGAATATACTGTATGAGAAGTTTTACACCAAAATGTTGCCTCAATAGCTTAAAATCACAAAATTATCAGATATGTATAAGGTCTCACATGGTTCTCAAATGGCTCTGTAATAAGATTTCTGATACAGAATTAGTAGCTGTAGTTGAAGAGGGAATGTTAGCTACTAATATTACCAATATTAGCTAATAAATCTTGCAGTCACTCTCGCTTTCACAGTCGCTCTCTCTAACCTAAGTGCTATAGGCCATGAGCCGCTTTACTCCCCAAACAGCTGGTCTGTCATTTCGAGATCTATTTAAGCAATACCAAGTGCAAAGACTATGCACATTCACGCACATCAGTCATTAAGGCAGGAGCTCCTAAAACGGGTTCTGCAAGGCAATGACAAAGGATATGCACCGTTTTTTTGTGATGTCTTCACAAAAATGTACAATTATTAATAAGAATTGGTGAGTTGCACATCTAATATATAAGCATGCTATTATAATCTCCATAGTCCCTTTGTAATGATTTATTTAGATCCAGCCAATCTAATCAGATCCAGAATGCATCATTCAAGTATAGTGGCCATGCATTTCACTGCGTTCTGAATAATTCATCAGGCAATCAAAAACGCTCTATTAAAGAAAAAAAAGTTGTTGTTGAAGGAATAAACAATACATACAGTGGATATAAAAAGTCTACACACCCCTGTTAAAATGCCAGATTTTTGTGATGTAACAAAATGAAACTAAGTTAAACCATGTCAGAACCTTTTTCACCTTTATTATGGAATTGCAACATATAAAAAAGTGTCAAACACCCAGAATTGTTTTAGGGAAAAATACAAAAACAAAAAACTTCCATTACCCAGCTTGCATAAGTGTGCACATCCTTTTATAATTGGGAATGTGGCGGTGTTCAGAATCAACCAGTCACAATGAAACTCATGTTAAATACTAATTAGTTTACACCTGCTATCTATTAACCCCAAATAAAGTACGGCTGTTCCTGTAGGATTTTCCTGACATCTTCTTGGTGACATCCAACTGGAAAAGCCATGGGCCGCAAAGAGCTTACTAAGCAGGTACGGGATCTCACTGTTGAAAAATATCACTCAGGAGAGTGTTACAAAAAATTTTTCCAAGGCATTGGATATACGATGGAATACTGTAAAGACAATAATCAACAAGTGGAGAAAATGTGGCACGAGAGTGACATTACTAAAAACAGGACGTCCCTCTAAAATTGAGGAGAAGACAGAAAACTGGTCAGGGAGGCTTCCACGAGGCCTACAGCAACATTAAAAGAATTGCAGCCATTTCTGGCAAGTATTGGTTGCTCCGTACATGTGACAACAATCGGCCAAATTCTTCACATGACAGGAGTCTTTTTAACAGAAAAAAAGCCATCCAATCTCCCAAAACCATGTGGAATAATGTGTTGAGGTCTGATGAGACCAAAGTTGAATCTTTTGGCCATAATACCAAAAGATATGTTTGGCACAAAAAAACAAAACAACACATGGCACATCACCAAAACAACGCCATCCCCACAGTGAAGCATGGAGGTGGCAGCATCATGCTTTGGGGCTGCTTTTCTTCAGCTGGAAGCTGGGGCTTTAATTAGGGTGCAGGGAATAACAAATAGCTCCAAATACCAGTCGATTTTGGCACAAATCCTTAAGTCTTCTGCTAAAACACTTAAGTTGAAGAGGAATTTCACCTTTCAGCATGACAAGGACCTGAAGCAATCCTCCAAATCAACAAAGGAATGACTTCACCAAAGCAAGATCAAGGTTTTGGAATGGCCCAGCCAGAGTCCAGATCTAAATCCAACCAAAAATCTGCCCTCACGACTTGACAGAATCGCAAAGAAGAATGGCAAAATATTGCTAAGTCAAGATGTGTCAAACCGATTGACACTTACCAAAAAAGATTGACTGCAGATTGAATGCTGTGATAAAATTTAACGGTGCTTCAACTAAGTATTAGTTTAAGGACGTACACACTTATGCAGCCAGTTTGTTGTAAAAAATTTGTTTATTTTTCATTCTTTCCCCGTAAAGTTATTCTTATTGTTTTTCACTTTAATTTATAGGGTAAAATTTCACAGTAAAGGGAGGAACGGTTCTGACATGTGTGTAGGGTGTGTAGACTTTTTATATCCATTGTACATGAAGAAGTTACATGGCATGAATACACTCGGGAACTCAGATTGTTGTAGGTTTAATTAAAGCTACCCAACCCCCCCAACCCCCCCCCCCCCCCCCCCCCCCAAAAAAAAAGAGAGGAAAAAAAAAAAAAGGAAAAAGTTCCCCAGTGAGTATATCCTGTAAACTAAAGGTCTGATTTTCTACAGCATGGTAGTACTAGTACATTGGAGTGCATCAGGGTCTACACAGTGACAGGAAAAGGGTCAGGCATACATACTGCTGTGCCTCTGCACCAGATGAAGGTTAAGTGCCTTGCTTAGGGGCACAGTCGCATTTAACAAAGCGGAATGGGGGCAACCGACCCATTCTTCTAGACACCAGCTCTTAAACATAGTCTCTGTTAGACGATGAAAAATTTGTATGCTTTCGCTGTAATCCATTCACTAACCTGTAAACTCTTCACCCTGTCACGTGCTTCACTGTAATGCGAAGACACCTGTACACAGCCAATCGAAATGCTAGTTTAAATAATTATATAACCTCTAGATGAGTAGTAGTCATAGTAACTAAGTGTGTTTGCTAAATTATAGCTAAGGTAGAGCATGAACTCGGTGATATCATTTTCTGAGAACACTGCTAAGTGATAACATGCATCCCTTTTGTAAAAAAGCAGTGCTGTTTTGTTTAATATTTAGTGTACACCCACCAAGGCAGTGCAATGATTTTTCTCCACACGTTTGTAGTGTGTGCACAGTATGTGTGTGTATTCCGTGTTTGGTACTTATATGTATTTACTATTGGCACCATAAGTATGCAGTAGATGGGTGTGCGTGTGTATGGGTTCTGCGTTTACCGGATAAATAATGGATGGTGTATGCCACTGGTTACTGGCATTTTCTGAACCATTTCATAAGAAAAGCTGCCCCGTTTTAACATCCCGCTGCCCGTAGCTGTTTCTGCTCTCTCTCTCTCACACACACACAAGCCTCAAGACCTTACATAAGACCTCCCTTTCAATTTTTCTTGGCTAATTGTTTGTCTGTGACATCAGGAGTGACAGGATGCGATGTGTTGTACAATAATTGCAAGGTTTGCTTTTTTTTTACGGCGTCACGGCGCAGATCCAGATGTTTGACCTGCATTGTGCGTGATTATAGATTTTAGAAGCTATAACATCTCTGTACTGGAGATATGCTTTCCCCTACAGAGAGAACAGTAGGTCATTTACTGAAACATGTTTTTCTTTTAAACTAAAATAGTAAAATTCAAACAAACAAAAAAAATTGTTGATCAATTTTAGAGACTAGAACTAAAAGTAAAATTGCTTAAAAATGTATTGACTCATGAAGGGGGGAAAAAGGCTGAGATATGTGTACTGGATTGTCATGAGCAAATACTTAAAAGCAATACTTTTAAGTCATGATGGTTTTAAGGTGATGATGATTGGTCAGTGTATGTTGTTTTCATTTGTTCTTCTTTTTGAAATGAAATGGTAAAACAAGGAAACAGCTTTTTGTTTCATTTTTGTTTTTCTTAGCACACGCTAAAACAAACAAAATGACACATTTTAATTGCTTCAACTTGTTCATCAAAGTCTAGAAATTGAATAATTACAAATCCAAATTTAGATTTATACTTAAATCCAAAACATCTATAACAAATTTTTTTTTTTTTTTACCAAAAAACTTTTGCACAGTAGAAAATCCTGGTTTTTTTTTTTCATCCTCCATGTCGTCCTCCAGTATCTTCACCCTCTTGCTATTTTTAAAAAGCATGTTGTGACCCATATTAGCAGAAGATCAGGCATTAAAGTCAATCTTTAATCTAACTCTCTTCTTGCTACTACCCATCGACTGCTGATATTCAGTCTGAAATGATGAAAAGCAAGCAAACAAGATAATACTGAGAGCTTCTTGTAATATTTATTGTGCTTAAGCCAAAAACTGCTTCGAACATCTTATGTGCAATGTATATTTAGTCATTTTGAAATGAAAAAGAAATGAACACAGCATACACGGACAATGATTCTACCCATTTTATACACATATTTACTTCCCTTATCAGGATATAGCTCTGTACAAATATCAGATGTCTAAGAGTTATTAAAGCAAAAGTGCACTCAAAAAGCTTATTTCTTCAATCCCCATTATCTCTGCAGACTTAGGAAGTGATGCCATGTACTCCAGAAAGGAAGCTCAGAGCTTTTGAGCTTTTTGCTCAAAGTGAGAAAGTAATCTCCGCTGTTGTGGTCTAGCTGTATGGGATGGTCAGTACCCAAGACTCATTGTGTGTGTGTGTGTGTGTGTGTGTGTGTGTGTGTGTGTGGTAAAAGCATAGAAGACAAAGCATAAGAATGAGCATTTATACCTACAGAGGCCAGTGTGTTGTTAGCATCGGGCAGTTACGTCTAAGGCAACCTATGGAGTGTGTGTGTGTGTGCTGTGTAAACTGAATGATAGGCTGCGTCCTGCAGGACAACATGCAGTTCCGACTGCCTCCATTTTGTGTCCATCACACAGCCCAGCCTCTCTTCGATGACCTATTTACAGTTTGTCCATCTCTGGAGTTCTGTTTTGCACAGACACAAATGCACACATTTTGTGAAGGAACATGACATTTGTTATGTTATAATAAAAAGCAAGGTCTTAAAAAAAACAGTTTCAGAGTTTTTCTTGCAATTTTTTTGCTTTGTTTCCATAAAATAGTGCCAATCCAAACTCCTTAAACAAAAGTCCTCTGAAACACTGTCAATCATACTAAAAGACAGCATATACACACACACAGTGTGTCCCCACTTCACCCCTGTGCATTGTTCGCAGCTACAGTGTGCAGAGTTCAGCACGTGACTGTGATAATTATAGACAGCATAATGCGAACAATATAAAACCCAGATACTGATTCACCATCCATTTACCATTTACGTCTTCTCTGCGTTCCGATACTGTTCTTCCTCACTACTTTTCTCTTTCATTCTGTTTCCACTAACCTTCCATCCAGAGAGAGATTATTTATATACACAGTTCCATTTTTATTCTGCATGAAAGTGCTTGAAAGAAAGCAAACATTTCATACACACACTATCAAACAAATGAAAAGAAAAAAAATTATCCAACATAGCAACAGCTATTTTTGAGTTTTTTTGTTGTATACACTTTCTGAGAAATCCAATTCTAAGTTAAAATTCTTTAACTTAGAAAGAGCTGCAAGTCCATCTGCTCAATCCTTCTATCAGAGCGAGGGATAGAAGATGGAGACAGGGGCGATGTTTCTCCCGTCGTCTGTGTCGCACGGGTTGTAGAATGGGTAAATGGGCATTAGAATGGAATCCATGGAGAACGAGAAGAGCGCCGTCATGGTAAGAGCGTCGTAGAAGGACACCTCCTCCCTGTCGCAGTCCAGGAAGACGCCAATGCGGGTGGGCAGAGTGGCAGTACGTATGACCGTGGGCTTGGGGTCGGTGCAGGCTACGATTGAGCTGTTCTTCAGAGCCAGTGTCCACAGCCCATTTGCTGTGGTGGATGAGTCCATCTCGCCACGGCACACGTCCTCCCTGGCCACACCCAGGCGCCACGCCGTCTTGCCACGCACCTCCACCTCCCAGTAATGGCGACCGTGCATGAAGCCCTCTCGGCCCATCACACAGTAGTAATAGTGGAAACGTTTCTTGTTCTCATCTGCAACCGGTTCCTTCTCCGCCTCGAAATGCACTGTTGTGTTGTTATCAGACAGGGTCAGCAGCGGGTGAGCGGTCTCAGGGTCAAAGGTCAACAACGCTATGTCTGCACATGAAAAGGAGGTTACAATCAACAGAACCACACAAAATACACAAGCATACCTCTTGTACCAATTCTCCTCAGTGTCTACCTTATGTAGATGATTTCATATTTATATATATATCAGTTCTGTCTCCATTCCCTAAAACATGCCCTCAACTGGCTAACACACAACTCTGCATTCACAAGCAGACAGAAACTGCACCATGTGTGCCATCAAGCATAACGGTAATGTTTCAAATCTAGTGAAAGCAATGCAATTCAATTTAATGCCCCAGCTATAAATTTAAACTAATTGCCTGCTGCGACATTTGAAAAACAACTGAAGCGATGCAGTAGAGATCTACTACTATATCTACGACTATAACTGAGTTAAGGCTTCTAGTGACAGATATAAACAGTACTTGGGTAGAGAGAAGCCCTCATGTGTTTCCAGATCCTGTACTGAATAGGACCCACAAACTGTCCTGAGCAAATCTCACTGTCCACTGGAGCCAGGCGGACAAAATTCACCTCACACCTGGCAGAGAAATGGAAAGACAGATGGACAGAGTTAACTATTCAATGTCCCAGCTTGGTGTACTCACATTTAAACATATTAATGATGTTAAAAGCACTAAAAGTAGTATCTTAATTAAAACACACAAACCAAATGATGGTGGAGCAGATTTGGTATAGATCAGGAAAAATAATTTAAAGAGTTCTAAATGAAGGATGAAATGAAAATGTAAGGGTTATGAAGTGTGGACTTTTCACTGAAATGCAATTGAGGAAATGTACAAGTATTAATTTTCAGTTGTACTAAAGTTAAAAAAGGACTCAAAATGACACTTCAGAATAGCAATAAAGTACAATTAAAATGTCAAGCATTTTATGTTTAAATAACTACAACATAACTACATGGAAGTTAACAGGAAAGGGATGTATTAATAAGAGTTAGGAATGGAGGCTGGACTTGGCAACAGTTCCTAGGAGTTTAAAGGCTCTAAGGGGTTTAGTGGTTGTGCCCATATTAAACAGAATGTTTTGTATGAGAAAGTGACGAAGAGGAAAAATAAAATAGGTAATGCTGTTATTGTGGGTTATGGATTAATATAACTACAAAATACTACTCAATATTACTCACCTCTTTAGGAGATCTTTGATTTCCTAAAAGAAGTTTATTAAAGTAGAAATTTTGTCATATATTTCACAGACTGGTCAGGTCAATATCACTTTAGATTCCATTCACACCCATTTAATCATGTGATGTGTGCTAAAAAGTGCCAGATAGCATCCAGCATGTTCCATGGATCTGCTCCAAACCCTCCTGTGGTACCTCCCCCTGTACACTTACCAAGCTGCTCATAGAAGTAATGCAGTGTCGCACAGTTAAATCAACTACCAAATCCAGATAAGATTTAAAAAAATCCTGTTCATGCAATCTCTTTTAGAGTTGCTCCTATAGAATCTAATGATCATCTATTAAGTACATTGTGCATTGAGGTTGTAAATGTATGCAACCAGATGGTGAGAATAAATCTGCTGGAAGAACATTGTTATTCCTGGAAAGCAGACATATAATATAATCCCATGAGAAGCACCTTTAGTAGTTTGGGACTGTCGTCTTCTGCTAGTTTGCTGTTCAGAGTCTCGATGGCCCTCTCCAGGTCTCGGCCCTGCATGGCAATCTTCCTCTCTCTCTCCTTCAGCATTTTCACTCGTCTGTCCCTCTCCTTCCTCAGCCGTTCCAGGTCTCTCTCCTCCTCCTCATCCAGGAAGTTATGAAGATTCTGGAACTCCGCTCGGATTTCCCGCTCCATGTCCTCAAACTGATTCTGTGAGGACACAGTGGGAAGAGAAATAAACCTCTGCTGGAGTAGGGCTTCCCAAACTAGGAAGCTGTGAACCCACATGAAAGAAACTCACAGTCTTCTCTTTTGATCTATTCATTTATTTTACAAATTAACATTATGAATATCTAACTCTGAAGATGGATTTTGTGTGCTGATATATTAAAATGTTACTGGGGGTTCACATACAAAACAAGCCACATTCAAATTAAGAATGCTATTTTAGTCCTTTGCACTATCCTGACATGCTGCATTAGTGTAGGTGTTTAGCAATAAATATGGACAAATTTCTCCATCCATCTACCTCAGCTCTAGACAAAAGTCAAGAAAATTTTTATTTTCTTGATATATTCAAAACTATTTACTGAATATGGATTTAAAAGCATTACTTGATGTATGTTACTGACATATGATCTTGTTCAAAAGTTAAAATAGTCTTATATATTATAAATCAGGAATAAAAACAAAATGGTCGAGGCTTAGGGTCAGAGAAAATTCATAATGTCCATTTTCAGCTCCAGTGCCTCTGTCTTATAACCCTGACAGACAGAATTAAATATTCACTCCAGTAAGATAATCAGTGGATTGAATATGCAGTACTTACAGTAAGTGTTTTAGAGAGCTAGACATTGTTCAATGGGTTAAACAGATACATTTGTGATGTTGATTCCAGGTCAATCCTGTAGTTTTAGAAGAATCATGTCTGGAATTAAAGACTTTTTATGATAAATCCTGTTTTTACCTCCACATCGACTGCATCTGCAAAAGTGTCTTTCTCTGCTTCACGGCATTCATCAACTTCATGTTTAATCTTCTTAATTGCCTGAATGAGCTTCTCCTGGTCCACAAGTGTACATATAAGTGAACATATGTATATGTTTTTTTATACATAATAATTCCATTTGAATGCAGTCATACCAGATGTATTACAAAACCAAAACCATTTTAACCACTATTTAACCACTACCACTTAGTTAATGTGGATAACAAAATTACTGACAAGGTTCTTGTTAACTATAAGCATTAGCAATAATCCTTTACAGGTGATAATCTGTTGCCCTTCTTGGCATACTTTCAGTAGAAATCTAGGTCAAAATGTGCATTGGGCTAAGTATGCTTCTCTTCTTTGCCTTGAAGTCACACTTCAAAAGTTTACTCTTACCTTCTGGTCATTGAGAAGAGACTTGTTATAGTTGTTGTTTGTGTCCTTCATGTGATTGGTGTACATTCCAGTTTCCTCGTCAGAGGCAAGTGAAGGAAGATAAACCTTCAGGACGTCACACAAGAGAGAGAGGGCTCAGTTAAAAAGAGATATGTGTGCGTGTGTGTGTGTGTGTGTGAGAGAGAGAGAGAGAGAGAGAGAGAGAGAGAACAGAAGGACAGAGACTATGTGAGAGTAATAAATCAAAAGGGGCAGGAGCGAGGGATTGGTCAGAGGTGTAACAGGCTGAGAGCATATGTTACATGTATGCAGTGAGAGAACTCATATTCAAAACACTATACTGTCCCAGTCCATCATCATCGTAAGACATCAACACCTAAGATAAAAGACAAAAACAAAGGGATTAGGTTTATATCTGTCACAGAGCACAACACATGCTCAAGTTATGGCCATGAGAGAAGAGCTTTCTATTTTTGTCTCGGCTCTGCAAAAAGAGACGACGTCAGAGGACAATGACTGTGAGATCTGTGTGTGTGTGTGTTTACAAGTGAAAACAGAGGAACATTATGTTAGACAAATTGAGCTCTGTGTGGTTAACATTTTCTGAATATTTCCATAAATGGAAGGATTGAGTGGGTACAGAGCAGTGTATCGTCCTACCAAGTACTGACAAAGGCATTTTTGGCACCATTAGAAATCATGTCTATCAAAAGGTCAGACTTTCAGTCCTTGTTTCTCCACCTCACATTCCCACCCCTCACCCATCCAAACTCCACACCCCTTGTTCCATCCATCTCTTCATTTCCCCTTGCTAGCCTCCTCTCACCCCTCCCTGCAGCTCCTACACCAACCTCCTGTCAAAGTCCTGTCAGTGTGCATAAATATTACTTAGCAGTACAGATGCATTATTCATCTAGTCTAGCTCCCCATCTATTAGGACTCTTCTGAGTCAGACTTAGATATGAGCTTAGAAACTTGCAGTTGCAATGGCTTTTGTAGACTGAAGGTATTTAAAGCTTCCAGAAAATATGCGAGCCTAAAAGATCAGTGTTGGTTGACTCATGCAATCAATCATGTGTGGTGTGTGTGTGTGTGTGTGTGTGTATATCTATCTATCTGTATATATATATATATATATATATATATATATATATATATATATATATATATATATACACACACACACACACATACAACATAACACACACATATGTATATATATATGTTAACAAATGTTATTTATTCTCATTTAATGGTTCGATATACTGAGCTAAGACGTTCAGTAACTCTACAAATTAAAAGTCTCACAAAATTCTATTTTCCTTTGAACCTACATGAAAATATGTAAACAAATAAATGTATTAAGTCATTTTAATGTGTTGCTAAACAGATGAAGCCTATTTTAATTCGATGTTAAAGTTATAAAGTTTTTAATTAGATGTCTGAGCGCCAGTTGGTTATGGTTCATTTCCGGCGCATTATTATAACGTAGGCGGAAGTAAACAAAAGCATGTAGCGTTTGTTCGTCTTGAGTTCTTCATGTGTAATAATAATAAATAATATTTCGGCGGAGTTAATTTTTTACACGTCTGTAATTCAGGTTAGTATCCTGTCTCGATCTTGTGTCATTGTAAATGCATTTCAAAATAAAATCACACAGCAGTAGTCGCTTACTGGCTGCTGTGCGAAGTTGCGAACGGATAATTTAGCTGTCTAGTTAATCATTTCAGGGAGTCTTAGCACATTCATAGATGCACACATAGGTATCACTGTACACCATGCATCCTTATACGAGCTCAGTGTGCTTAATGACAGGAACAAGACATTAAATTGTTATGAACAGCTTCTGCATTCTATATAGTGCACTGTGTTTGCATTAAGGATTTGACCTTTATATGTGACTAAACCTTGATGTCCTTTTCTCTCCAGGCATGAACGGCCAAGCCGAGTTAGATGTGGATTACAAGCGGAAATACAAAAACCTAAAGCGTAAATTAAAATTCTTGGTGTATGTAAGTAAACTTTGTTTTCTGTGCTTATTGATGGTGTGTTTCAGGATGTCTGATGAACCCCAGTTCATTTGGTCTTCATTGGTTTCATTGTAGGAGCAAGAATGTTTTCAAGAGGAGCTGAGAAGAGCACAGAGAAAGCTCCTGAAGGTCTCCAGAGATAAAAGGTTTAACACTGTTCCTTTTATATATATAGTTTTATATAATATGTACATGGAATGGTAACTAAAGTGCCTTTCTCATCTGTCTCAGTTTCTTGCTGGACAGATTGTTACAGTATGAGCGGGTGGATGAGGACTCGTCTGGTAAGTCTTCTTTCCAGAACTAGTTTTCACGTTTGCTTTGCTGAGTACTAATAGAAAGGCTGTCACCTCAGCTGGCTATGTCATGCTCGTCCTCTGCCCATTAGCGCCAGTCCGAGTGATCCAGATGGCCTAGCGGTCCTCCACTTAGTCAGAGAATCACAGTTACTACATAGCCTTCCGGAGCTAGTGGAGACCACATATTAAAGTCATCACATGCATTTGTAACACTAACCCAGGAGTACATTTCCTGGAGTAGTGCTTACTATAAGTCCTGATACTTATTTCTATGTGGAAAGATGACCACTCGAAGCCTTACTATTGCTCCGTCTTAAGGATGCTAGTCATTCAAGTGAGATGATGATCTTTTTAGATAGTGAGATCCACTCAAGTGCTGATACTGATCTTATATGAGAATAAGAATCACTTGAGTGCTAATACTGTTCCTATTGAGGTTAAAATCACTCAAGTACTGATATTATTCTCGATTGAAGATAAGGATCAGGCAATCTGTTAACACTGTACCATACTATATATGAGAATGACTCGAATGAATCGGCCAGGGTCTATTGTTCCATACAGTCACTATTGCCTCTTCCTCTAGCAATGTGGCCAATTAGTTTCAAACCTGGCTTGGAAATTCTGCAGCCCTTCTGGTGAATCTGTGGTGGTTTGATCAGTCTTTGTCCTGACCTAGTTTTATCATCAGCCATTGCAGTCTTTAAAACTCACTTGTCCTGGTCTGTTGTGACCGTGGGTAAGGGCTCCCACTGGTAGCCCGCTGTCCAAATACATAGTTAGTTCATATTTGAGTCGAGGAGATACGATCATCCAGTGTCTCCTGAACCTGTATGGCTAACAACTGCCCAGGCACCAGTGGAAGGTGGCACAAAGTGCTTTTAGCAGACTATGGCACTTGAGCAAGCCAAAGTTGCCTTCTTATTTATGTCAGTGAGACAAATCTCATTTATTTCCCATGCCCCAATTTCTATGACTCCCAGAGCTTGGAGCACTGCCTATAAGATCTCCAAGCCCACTGGATCTTCCGTTGTGGGCATTATTTCCTTGAGGGCCAAGAGCAAATGTGGCAAGATTTTAGTGGCACAGCCTACACTTTCAAGTGTATCATACACTTTGCAAATGAGTGTCAGCACTTTTATAGTCACGCCGTGTACAGTGTGTTGTCCATACCGCTGGTAAGCATGCTGGTCTCTCTACTGGCAGCATCGACTTCATCCCTGTGGTTTCCACATATGTCACTGCAGCCATTATACTGTATTTGCTCTTATGCCAGGCCACAGCTTTCCTGTGCTCTTGAACACATATGGGAGCTTCTTAATGAAACTGGTACACTGTGGAATATAGCCTAGCCACTCGCTTGGGCTACTTCAAAATGGGTCAGGCATTTTATCCAATGCATTAGGTGTAAGATCAGGCTGTAGTTTTGCCAAGGAGGCCTTGATGCCTGTTATCTGCAAATGATCTGCGGCTTTGCCATGTTCCATGGTTACACACTCTGACCTTCCGAATGCTCTGTTGGCGGGCTGTCAGTACTGTCCCCCGAGGTGTGCCTCACGCGTAGAGCATCTGAATGACATTCACTGAAAGTACATCACGGTCTCTCCCTACATGTGAGGCAGCTTTAGTAAGTTTCAACAAAGTTTTCAGTTCACCATGCTGTTTGTATGCTCTTGTATTTGTCCTATGCCCTCTGCCAGATCCTCAACTCTAGCACATTCGGGATGCTTGTTTTCTCTCCTCTCGATGGAGCCGAACAGTTGAACCCTCTGTCAGCTGCTGTTCTTCCTTTGATCGTGCCGCAAAAGGAGCCCGGCTTTCTTTTCCTAGCGGGCTGTGCAGTCATGTCAGTTGCCTGCTTCACTCCCCTGCAGCTTCTGAGGCTATTGAAGGATTATGCTGCAATTAGAGCAATATCCATAATGCTGCAATTAGAGCAATATCCATAATGCTGCAGTTAGAGCAGTATCCATCATGCAGCAATTAAGGCAAGGCTGTGTAAGTGCCCAAGCAATTCTGGCATTGGTAATGACCATTACCCCACTCCATTGAGGCTTGGCAGAACAAACAAATTGCCATTGTACCCTGAAATACAGGAAATTAAGAAATCAGATAAGGTTGAAAGTTCAACGAATTTACAAGTTAGAATTTTTGAACCTTGAGTCCCAATCAGTAAATTAATACTAAAGTCACCCGTCACCTGAGGTGCAGGTCAATACACTCTCCTTGACTGTGCAGATTTGACCATAACAAATTTATGCAGGCATTTTACAAGGATTTCTGACGACATTTAACATCTTGTATCTGCTTCTTCTTCAAGACAAGAACGGGAACAAGCATGATGTCACACGGTGAAGATTGTTATTAGTACTCAGCAAGGAAATGAGCACGCAGGAAAAACTCCTAGTTTTAGAAAGTGTCTTGCGAATAAGAACACATTACTGTCTATTATTGTGTTATTATTTCATTAATACACAACTGCTGAGCGCTGCGGTTGTGTTACAGACTCGGATGCCACAGCCTCCTCAGACAGCGAGGGAGAGGCTCCAAGAGAAAGGGAAAGGGAACCAGGAAAGAAGTGAGTCCATCATATGTGCTGAAATTACTAACCGTATATTTGTGTAGCTGGTATGGTTTTACTTCTTCATTCTACCTGGAATATCATACAGAAATGTGGAGTACAGTTAAGGGCAAAAGTTTTCTGTGAATTTTCGAATGGAGAAAAAAAGGAACACACACAAATAAAAGAGGTTGTAGGCAGTTATTAAGGCAAAAGTGGGCAGTATGATAGTAGAGAATATTTATATCATTTAGAAAGAGAGATGCAAACTTGAATCACCTTTTTTTCCCCCACAATTAGTATAATGCACCGTTTGACCGTTTTTATTGCTAATGTGTGATAATGAAGAGACATCTGTGTTACACTGGTTCAAAATCTGCTTTGGACAGAACAAGTCTTCAGATGTTGAACAGTGTGAGCATCGTCACGACCCGATATGCATAAAATGCTAGGCCTACTCATCTATTTTTGTGTGGAAAGCATTTAGCAGTTTAACTTTTCAGCAGTGTGGTCTTTATTTTATCCTAAGGTGTTATTAATAGCATTAATATGTGTAAACCTCAGGAGAAGAAGTCCCGGAGGTCCGTCCCTCGCTTCATCCTCGTCCCCCCAGCTTTCTCTCCTCTCTCGCCCCGGAGCGAACGCTCTCCAGGCCTCAGCACCCACTCAGTATCTCAACGCGGTGAGGAGTTTATACAGCACAGCCTTCGTCACTTACCTCATCCAACATCAGCGTATTGCTTTTAGTCTAAAACATTGTTGAAAGTTTCATATATTAGTTCTGTTCATTTGTTACGTTGACATTTTATTCATTCATTCTTTTCTTTCTCTTTTCTGTTGTCGTCTTGTCACATCATCTGCTTATTTTCGGACCCATATCTTATGGGGTGGGGACTGTGCGTGCGGACATGGCGGTGGATTTTGTGTGTGTGTGTGTGTGTGTGTGTGTGTGTGTGTGTGTGTGTGGTGAACGGTGAACAGTTACCCTTCCCTCCTGACTATTTGGCTCCCTCTGCTGAGCGAGTGAGGAAAGAGAGAAAACCAAAACCACCAAAACAGAGAAAAGAGTCTGCAGGAAAGGTGAGAGAGAGAGATAATGCGAGGAAAAGAGGACAGGAAGTCTGAAATGGCTTCGATTATTCCTTGTCTAACCTCATTGCGGCCTGTTTTTTCCCCCTCTAAGTATTAGTGCTGTCACTGGTGGGGTTAAAGACGGAGATGAATGTACTGACTCATAAAATTCCAGTAAGATGTACAAAAGACTTCATATTGTAGATTTTATGAAAAAATGCATCTGTTAATTCAGAATGTAAAAACATACTCGCAAATGTGTCATCAGTGTAGGCTTAATTTTCAAATGAATCCTCTTCCGACAAAAAAATGGTTTGTCCTGTGCTGCTTGTTCTGCAGCACTGGCACTACAGATGATGCAAGAGAAGCCAGACTCGAGGGTCAGACAGCATCATGTCAGGCAAACAAACATGAATTTTGGAATCTGAAAGGAAAGGAGGCCAGGAGCAGTGCACTGTCTGTATTTCACGACTTAACATACGATTATTTTTTTCATTAAGTAGTCGCAACAAATGTGAATTTTTATCCTCTTCCAAATAGTTGAGAAGTCTATGAAGTGTGAGATGCACTTTTGAGGATTTGTATCATTCCAAAAAAAAAAAAAAAAAATCAGTGACTTATTTATTATACATGGACAATTACAATATATAATATTGTAAAAAAAAAATTGTTTAGGGTTAACGTTGCTTATTTGTGTGGTGGTGAGACAGCACTATTTTATAATACAGTCACTATCTATTAAACAAGGTACATTCCAGGGAAAGGAAACAGCATAGCATCTTGTTAAGGCTATATATAAACAGTGCGGATAAATCCCTGAAGAGGAAAGTGAAGGTCCATTAGTGCATTAGGGTGCATTAGAGCCAGCAGTGTGGGTGTGGGATTAAAAAAAAAAAAAAACAATGAGACCACTATACAGTATATTCAAGAAGATTATTAAATTACTGTCCTAAATATGTTGGCTATAGAAAATAATTCCATTTTTCCATAAATCTTTAACAATCATTTTAATGAAAATGTAGTTAAAATACAAAGCTCTGCTTGTGATCACTAACATGACTGGTGGATCATTATCATGATCATCATTTTTCATGTAGTGTTATCAAAATAATTTCAGTCTTTCACATTCTCTTTATCCTTTTTCCCAGGTGGTATCTCCATTAGCGTCTAACTACCCAACAGGCGGTGCTCCGGGCGCGGGTTCGTCCGGGCCGTTCAGCTGGGTCCCGCGGCAGATGCTGAGCGGAGACGCCGCAGAGGAGGAAGGAGAGAGCGAGGGAGAAAGCGATGGAGGAGAGGAGGAGAGAGGAGAGGGAGAGGAAGCAGAACTGGTCATTGACATTCCAAATGAGTGAAGGTGAAATGGACAAAGACTGTAATGTTTTTTTTAGCATCAGTGAAGGGAAACCTCAAGGAAACGCCGTTTATCCAGTTGTGTTTTTGCTGTAATTATGCTACAATTGTCTCTTCTCCAGCATTTTTACATTTTAATAGCAACAATCTAACAATTAAAGCTACAGGGTTTTGGGGGAGTTAAAAATGAAAACAAAGTCATTATTGAGTCAGGGGAGGAAAATCTACTGGAAACTACAGTGTTCCTCTTTGAAAGGCTTGTAATAAGAATTCACAGTCAGAGCTCTTGGGTTTCAGATTGGAGGATGCATGTCATACGCCAGCTCAGATACATCCCATACCATCATGCCTGAAAGTAGTACAGCCAAAGACCTGGGTTTTAGCCAGATAGCTCATGATATTCGGCCTCAAAGACACATAGAGCTGCTGTAGATGGTGTGGCAGAGACACGTCTGTATGTACTGATTCAGGATCAGGTAAATTGTATATGTCAGAATTATTGTAATGCTAATAAGAGTTTACTGACTTGTAATTCTGCATTTATGTAAGCAAACTGTCTGTTATAGAACATGAGTCTCTTATTACTCAGCAAGGACCTCACATGGTTTTTAAAGTGGTCAAATAGTTCTCTGTAGTCCATCTGGTCATTCTTACTAGAAAACATTGTGACTTAAAATATGGTGAATTGTAATCTGACTTTTGTTAACACTGTGACCTTTCTCATTAGCCATGTAATAAAAAAAAAAAAAAGAACTAAATCCTATTTTTGTGTACATTTTTCCCCCAGAATGGAAAATGAATACAAGTTATCAGTACAAGCTATGGTCAGAAGCCGTGACATCTAAAAAGTGGTAATATAATGAGGTGCAGAAGAGAGTATCAAGTTCTGGAGAACTCCCTTTCTGTACTCCTATTAAAATTAGTGCTTTTAAACACACACAGATTCAGCTTGTTAGATAATTATACAATACGATACACTTTTTAGTGCAGCAATTAACCAGAAACTGAATCCCAGTCTGCTTTAAAAGGCTTTTACTAGTAGCTTATCGACATTTTTATCAACATCATGGCACAAATTCTGTCTGTCCATCGACTAATGCTTCTTTTAATTTAATTTATTGGAATATTAAACACTTAACCCTCACCTGGGCACCTGATACACACACTGCCATGTCAGTGTCACTGCTGTGCAATAAATGATCCACCACCCCAATAGTATATGGGCAGCGGTGGTAATATAGATGTCCCTTACCACTGATGGACAGACTAGAGGGGGGTGACAAATTGTGCTACAGTCTGTAGTTGTATACCTACATAATACATACTGCCAACACCTCCCACCCCCCACCCCCGCCTTTGAACCTTTCCACATTTTTTTAGTGTTAAAACCTGGTTCTGAAATGGACTTATTTGGCATTATGTTTCATAAATCTACACAACCCATAATACTGATTAGGGGACAAAAAATAAATATGGATTACAAAATTATTTACAGAGTAAAGAAAAGGTAAAAGTGAAACCCCTAAATTAGTTCTGGTGTAACCAGTTGCCATCAGAAGTCACATAATTAGTCGAATGCAATTCACCTGTCTGCAATTAAAGTGTCACATGATCTCAATATAAATACATCTGTTCCTGGAAGGCTCCAGAGTTTGTTAGAGAACATGACTAAACAAAACCCTGTCAAAACAGGTCCAGGACAAAGTTCTGAAAAGTATCCCAAACTTTGAACATCCCACTGAACACTGTTTAATCCATTATTAATTACAGCAAAGAGTGTGGCACAACTGCGACGCTGCCTAGAGGAGGCCATCCACAAACAGGCAGTGACGGGGTAAAGAGGGCAGAGAAGCAACCAAGAGGCCGAATATAACGCTCAACATGATGCTACCACTACCGTGCTTTACCGTTATTACCTATGCACCGCGCTGTACGTTATTTAATGGTCCGTGTTTTGAGGTAGAAGGTACACTTACACCTAAAAGCATGGACTATTAAATAATGTACAGTGCGTTGCATAGGTATTCACGGTAAAGCACGGTGGTGGAAGCATCGTGTTGATATGAGTGTATATTGAGTATATAATTGGCTTGACTCAAAGATTTTATTTAACTAGAGAATTTTCTCAGGTTTCATGTGTGTGTGTGTGTGTGTGTGTGTATGATAAAGTGAGGTAGTTGTCCTTTGGTGGATAGATGGGTAGTCGGGTATGTAATAATCTTGATTTGAGACACAGTTACGCTCAAATTTATGCAAACACTGACACTTGGGTGTGCAGTATGTAGAACACATCACTGGGAGTATTCAGAGTGTGAAACAAACACAAACCCGCGCACAAATAAAGTGGGAGAGTGAGTGTTGCAACCACACCTATCTTACCCTTAAGCTCAGAGACCAGTTCAGACAGGCAGCTCTGCAGTGTAGGGTTACAACACACACACACACACACACACACACACACACACAGCTTACTGTTGTCATACCTACAGAACTTTGCACAATTCTTACTGGTATTTGGCAGCCAGGTTTAGAGTTGGTATCAAACAATGGATTCAAGACATTTTTTATTACATCTGTCAGCAAGTTACTGCATAATTTAAATGTCGTAAAATGGTTATGTGTTCCGTGATGCATGTTTCTGAAGTCTTGCATGTTTTCTCTCACTGGACAGATATGCTGTCTGACATGTTGTCATGCTAAAACACAGATGCTGAAAACCTAGAGAGCATGTCTGTGTTTGTGTTTTAGATTATGGGTTGTTTCTTGGCTTTTGTGAGAACCGAATGTTCAGTAATGATAGGTAGAGCTGAAAAGTGCTTAATATATTTATATATTAATATATTTATTCATTTAATTTAATCTATTTTTTACAAAAGATCCAGGTTGTATTGAAAACCTATAAAAGTTAGTCAGTGAAAATCAGTGAAAATGTAGTAAAACCAACACGTGACTGAGAGAATATGCGAGTGTGTTCAATATAGGAGTGTGTGTGTTAGAGAATGCTGATTTACAGGTAGTGCCGATAGGTGTGAGAGGGTGTGTGCACAGGTTTGTGTACATTACTGTTAAACCACCACCAGAGGAACTGATTTACTGACATGAAAAGAATGAGACAGGAGAGCAGGAGGGGTAAAAGCACCCAAGCTCTTAATGTGTAGTCGAGAGAGCAGGAGCAGAGCGTAGAGAGTGGGAGGGAGAGGAAGAGGGGGTGACTTGCAGGATCTTGTGGAGTGTAATTGCTGCTTCAGCGCTGTCATTTACAGCCAGTGCCAGACTGCGGTGGAGTGTTTTGGCCATGCTGTGTACAGCACGGAGGAACAATGTGCGTGAGCTTGCAGTGCTGATCCTGGGCCTGCTCCCTCTGGCTCGCATTCTCACAGCTTCGGAGGTGCTCGAGTGTGAGGAGAGCTTCTACAGAAACACCCCCCCACAGCGGGTCACTGAGTCGGGCTTGGAGAGGAGATGCCACAGCCTGGGAGCCGGGCGCACATTTGTTTCACTCTATCACCCTGGACACCAGTCTAGTGTTTACACAGCTCTGCACCTAGGCCAGCACAATGCATGGGGCAAAGGAACAACCGAGGAATTGGTAAGAAGATCTGTTTTTCTAGTTCTTTCCATTCCTGAGATACAAAGCATTTGATGTGAGGAGCCAAAGCCCTAACGGTAAACTGTATTTGAATTGCACTGCCTCTGCTTGGTGTTAAATCACTTTTAGTTTCAGAAGCCTCCATGATTTTGCCTGATTTGAGTATATTACGTAGTTTTAAACATCGCCACAGTCATCCGGTTCTAAAGAAGCACTGCAAGGAGTTTAATATATAAACAAATTGAGCTTCTAGAGAATTCCATGGTTTCAAAATGAAGCATGCATAAAGATATTGTGTGCATAAGACAAAGCTGAGTAGGAAATAGATGTGAAGCTTAGGGTTAGAACAAAACACAAACTACAGCAAACTTCTTAATGACCCTTCTCATGTTTAATGAAAGGACCCATTTAGAGACATTGCATACATTTGCGTCTCAGAACAGCTTCTTTCTTTCATTCAGCCACAAAGGCAACTTTTTTTTTTCGTGCTGCTGTTAGAGTCTGTGTAGCAATGCTGTAAGCGATAGAAAGCTGTATAAGAGGAACAATACATTATTGATCTGATCTTTGCATTATTGAGATTTCTAGATTCAAAGAGGATATCATGTAAATATTTTTTTTTTGTTTCTCTCAAATGCATCTGCAGGATGAACCAAGTGAGACAGAAGTCCTCGGAGAAGAGTCCCATGTACATGTTCCAGCTTTGTACAAGAAGGACCAGGATGTCGCTTCTTCACCCTCAGCTTCCCCTTTCCACAAACTGGATGCTCTTACTGCAGAGCTGGTAGAGAGAAGGACCGTACCACAGTGCTCTAAGGCAGGGGGGGGTGTGTATGTTCAGAGTGGTGTAGGTGGGCAGAGTGAGGCGAATGCAGATGTGCTGTGGTCGGCAGTGTGCTGCGATGTTCCTGACGGACTCGGCAGCTTCAGTATGGGAGTGGTCCAGGAGGGTGAAGGGGAGCTGAAGCTGATGAGCGTGAAGGAGCTGGAGGAACTAGTGGGCATTAAGGAGCTTTTCTCAGGTGGGTGTGGAGAGACACGAAGTCTGGAAGAAGAGCCACTGGAAATGACTGAAGTTCCTGAAAAAGACACAGGCACAGCTGAGACAGACAAAAGCAGTGACGAGGACGAGGTGCCCAGCACGACAGCAGATAGAATTGAGTCTGAGCCCAGCCTAGAAGAAAGCATAAATGAAACAGAAAGCTCTGAGTCTCAAAAGGACAGTGTTATCCTCTATGTCCTGTCCTCCGTCATCTCTCTCCTGTGCGCTCCTCTCTCTCCAGTTGTCTCCACCCTCACCAACCTCCCCTCTCAAATCTGTTATGTCTTACAAGAGGACGCAGCCGTCCTGGCATCGCTGCCCAGCGACAGCTTCAGTTTGGTTCAGAACCTGGGTTCTGGCGTAGTCTCGGGGGTTGAGAATGTAGGCAGCGTCGCATACCAAGTGGGTGAGCATGGTGTGTGCTCACTCTACACATTTATAAGCACAATAGTGGGTACCCTCATGCTTTCATGCCAGGAGGGACTGGTAGGTGCGGGAACACTAATGGGCGACGCTCTGGGGCTGGTGACCGGTGCACTGGGTGAGGTCTGGGACCTCGGCACAGAGGTATTAGAGCGCGTGTGGCAGGGGCTTAGTGGGTACGTGGGTGCAGTGGGCGCAGAGGTGGGCGAACAGGGCTGGTCAGTAGGTCAAGGGATAGGCACACTGGTCTGGAGGGGACAGAGGGGAGTTGGGCATGTGATTAGTACGGTGGTGAGCATCATTGGAGGAGTGTTGGGAAACACGATGGAAAACATACAGGAAGCTTTCAGTGGGGAGTAAGAGAACGGGAGGTATTTTTTTGTGCATGACTGCATGGTTCTAGCGCAAGTTTATTTATACTGCATTACATCATTGTCAGTGTCTTGCTGCTAAAATGCAGTCTGCATGAAACCGTTTATGTGGATTCGAATTAGGTTTATTTATGATGCACAATTCATCTCTTAAATCAAAAGATTGGGGACTGACATAAAAATCTTGTATGGATCTGAGGGCTTAGTGATTCATCTTTTACACTCTTTGTGAAGTCGGTGTAAGTTTGGTGCATTCAGCCGCCTGTCAAAAGTGGAAGGGTTATTAATTACAGAATCGTGTTTGTGATGTAAATTGAAATGTGAGTGGTGTCATAGAGACCGTGATGTGAACTCTTATACAATACAATACAATACAATGCAGTTCAGTCTCATCCCCAATGATAATCTTTCCAGCTTTGCCTTGGTGAAATATTTGCACAAATTACCCTAGTTGTTAAACAGAATATCAGAAAGTTGTATCTGTAGCAATAAAAACCTGGTGTTCAGTGTCAGTCAAGTGTTTGTGATCAGTCATCTCCTCAGTGAAACTGAGATACGTATGCACCAAATCCAACCTGAGCGATGCCTAAATAAAGGACTGTTTCAGGGATTTTGGATAGTCATGTCATTTGTTCGAATAAATCTTTTTTTTTTTTTTTTTTAAATGTACATTTCTAGGCTGTGGAGAAAATGGACATCTTTTTAATTTGGTGGAAAACCGCATTTCTGTGATGGAATGCTGATTAAAGGAAAATCTTTACAGTAAGTCTATTGGCATGCTTAAAGGATCCCCCAAGGGTTCTCTTTCAACGGTTAAAGGTTCTAAAGGGGTTCTTTATGATAAGAAGGCACACTGCTGTAGGGTTGTACATAGAACCATTAAGCATTTACATCTTTTTAATGTTATACACAAGAGAAAACTGCAGATTCATGATTATTAGTATAAGCAATGTAAGCAGCACGTAACATGGAAAGACATTTGATTTTTCTTTCAATTAATTTTCATATACTAATTGCTTTTAAAAGTGTAAAACCAAAGAGAACAATGAATATCAGGTGTATGTTTTGTGTCCTTGTTTTCTTTCTACTTTCTGCAGTCAGTGCTTATTTCAAAAGATATAATGCAAGCAATGCATGTATTACTTATTACTATTATTTCTGTATTATTTATTATTAATTATTATCCAGATCAAACTAAAATATGATATTACATATATATCTTTTTTATCTATTTACCTGTCTGTCTATACACAAATGGATATACAAACAGTTGATAAATTATAGAGGAAAAAAAAAAGCAGCTCCGTTTTTAGCTCTTCGATTAGATGGGCGCGTCACTGCAAATGAACACAAAGTTCTTCTGCCTGATCAACTTTATCCTATGATGAAACATTTCTCTCCTGATAGGAGTGGTCTCTTATAGGATGACCCCGCCACATCCACAGTGCACGAGGGCTCACGGAATAGTCTAATGAGGGTGTAAATGATGTAAATCACATGCTACGGCCTTCGCAATAAACACAGCTCAACCTAATTGAACATCTATGGGAGATTTTGGAGCTATGTGTTAGACAGTATTCCCCACCACCATCATCAAACAGCTGAAGGAATATCTTTTGGAAGAATGCTATTCATCCCTTCAGTGCAGTTCCACAGACTTCTAGAATCAGTGCCAAGGTGCGTTGAAGCAGATCTGACGGCTCGTTAGTAAATCACTCTTCATGTTGGTTTTTTTTAACCATCACACCCATATGTGTTTGCTCAACATCCCATTCCAGATTTAGTCCCCTTTTGCTGTTATAATAACCTCCACTCTTCTGGGAAGGCTTTCCACTAGATTTTGGGGCGTGGCTGTGGGGATTTGTGCTCATTCAGCCACAAGAGCATTAGTGATGTCAGGAACTGATGTTGGGCGAGGAGGCCTTGGGTACAGTCAGTGTTCCAGTTCATCCCAAAGGTGTTCAGTGGGGCTCTGTGCAGGCAACTCGAGTTCTTCCACTCCAACCTTGGCAAACCATGTCTTCATGGAGCTCACTTTGGAACCCTTAGTCCCAGCGAAGGGAAATTGTAATGCTACAGCATACAAAGATATGCTATACACTTGTGTGCTTCCAACTTTATGGCAACAGTTTGAAGAAGGCCCACATATGGGTGTGATGGTCAGGTGTCCACAAACATGGGCCATATAGTGTATAACAGTGACTATAGTTATTATTTTATTGTATTTCTAATCATGAATACTGGATGCTAAAATGCCACAAGAAAGCAGCGACATAAACTCATTCTATAGTAGACCTACTGTAAAAATAGAGCCAGTCATCTGTCATTTATCAGCAAAATGTTCCTTTGCTTTTTTCCATTGTGAAAGTCTCCATTAGAAGTTGGGCGCATATCAAATCAGCCTCGACTAGATGTACAGGAACATGTAAACAAATTACACAGTCATTTCTGCTGGGTGGTGTAGCAGGTACTGTTGATGCCTCACAGCTCCAGAGTCCCTGGTTTGATCCTGAGCTCAGGTTACTTTCTGCAGAGTTTCTGTGCATGTTCATCCTAAAATCATGCCAGTAGGTGGAGTGGCTACTCTAAACAGCCCCTAAGTGTGAATAAGTGTGTGAATGTGTGCTCATAGTGCCCTGCAATGGACTGGTGTTCAATCCAGCATGCATTCCCTCCTCATGTCCAGTGTTCCTGAGACAGGCTCAGGAACCACCACGACCCTGAGCAGGATAAAGTGGTTACTGAAGATGTATGACTGAATAAATGTATTTCCGATACATTTGTGATGCCAAAGAAAACAAATTCCAAAGCATACAATGTGCTAGAAATCTGTTGCTTGTCATTTAAAACATGTTAAGAGATGTAGTAGAAGAAGTAACCAAAAGAAATTCTGCTCTGACATCATACCTAAACTACAGGGTGTCCCGAAAGTCTCCTTACATAAGGGAAATTAACACTTTTTAGCAAAATGTCTTCCAAAGTTTTTCATACAATTTTCAATTTCAATCATACTTAGTTTATATATAATTTTTCAGATAGCATTTAAGAATGCCTTTGAGAAAGGAAGAACGTATTGAAATCATTCTCATGGCTGGATCGGGAAGTGCAAGGTTGTGATGGACATGCAATTACATGCATAACACGAGATATGTTAATACAAGTTCATCATGAGTGGGAGAAATGACTCTGTGTGTTTACAAAGAAATGGCAAACATGTAGAAGATGTTTTGTCAATAAAGTTACATTTTGCTAAAAAGTGTTAATTACCCCTATATATGGAGACTTTTGGGACACTGTACGTATTTCATAAATGTCAAAATATTTCACAAGCTTTAAACACACTACAGTCTAGACAATTATTTCTGTAAAATGTTCAAGAAAATAATGTTTTCCTTTTTTAAGGTTAGAGTCAAAAGTTTTAGGTTTAGAAAGTCATTTGCAGGTTAGGGGGGGCGCGGTGTCTTAGCGGTCAGCATTCTTGCCTCGCACCTCCAGGGTTGGGGGTTCAAATGCCACCTCTGCCCCATGTGCACAGAGCTTGCATATTCTCCCTGTGCTTCGGGGGCTTCCACCAGGCACTCCAGTTTCCTCCCCCAGTCCCAAGAGTGCAAAGAATGCATTGTAGGCTGACTGGCATTTCCAAATTGTACGTGGTGTGTGAATGGGTGTGCGATTGTGCTGTCCAGGGTGTCTCCCACCCTGTGCCCTGAGTTCCCTGGGATAGGCTCCAGCAGGGGTGGACTTAGCACTAGGCAAAAGTAGGCAACTGCTTTGGTCCCCCTAAAAATGCAAATGATATATATTTTTAATTATTAATGCTAAATAACGTATGCTGAAATTTTAAATATCGATGTTAAAGCACTGAAATGAGGGCCCCCAGATCACTAAATCTAGGTTCCAGGCTCCCCTGCGACCCTGTGTAGGATAAACGATACAGAAAATGGATGGATGAATGGATTTGCAGGTTTGTGGTTAATTAAAATCATGTCACACAATATATAGCCTAGGTATTAAATAACTAATAAAAAGTATAATCCCAGCCTAAAGTGCTGCCTATTAGACTGAAAAGTCATAATTCAAACCCTTGCATGGCATTATCATCAGTGCCATTATTAGTACAGAAAACTGGTGCAGTGGGAGAGAAAATGTTTGAATCTTCCTTTAGGTTGCTTAAACTGTGTAGCTTAATTTAAATACTCGATTTGAGACACAGCCAGTGTCTGTACACGCCGGATATGTTTGTTGCATCAGTCGATTCTATTTTACGCCAGTTCTTACGTCTGTTGTGCACTGCTTTACGGCAGCGTTGTAGCTCTTGTGCTGCACCTCTGCATGCTGGATTAGGCTGACGTTTCTCACTGCTGCGTTTAAAGGTGTGTTATATATTACAATAACAGTTATTAGAAACATGGAGGTACAAACGTACAAATGGTTTACACATAATTAGCTACATAAATAGTCTTTCTACGAGCTTTAGGACAACAGTTTTACCGGCTTTAGTTTTACCGGCTCCCATACTACTACCAAATGAATCCACAATACTGTGTGTAGTGTTGTTCAGTGTGTATTATATAGCTTATATCTGCTCTTAATGTACAGGTATAATGCTGTCTGTTATATCCCACAAAGAAAATATATGTTTTTTTGGTTAGTTTAGTAGAATTATGGAATGAATTGAGGAACAAGCTAGCTAGCTTTCTAACTTTCATCTCTTAGAGCAGCCTGGTAGAAGGTGAAAGTAAAAACAACAGCATTTCCTCTTGAGATTAGATTGCATCATTTATTTGCGCGCTCTCTCTCTGTCTCTGTCTCTGTCTCTGTCTCTCTCTCTCTCTCTCTCTCTCTCTCTCTCTGTCTCTCTCTTTCTCTTTCTCTCTCTCTCTCTCTCTCTCTCTCTCTCTCTCTCTCTCTCTCTCTCTCTCTCTCTCTCTCTCTCTCTCTCTCTCTCTCTCTCTCTCTCTCTGTCTGTCTCTGTTTCTCTGTCTGTCTCTCTCTCTTTCTCTCTGTCTGTCTGTCTCTGTTTCTCTGTCTGTCTGTCTGTCTGTCTCTCTCTCTCTCTCTCTCTCTCTCTCTCTGTCTCTCTCTCAGTCTGTCAGAATGGACTCTCTGCATGTGTCCTCCCACCCTGATGACTTCAGGAGTTTGCTGGTCCTGATTGCTGCTGAATACTCACCCACCCACCCACGTGTGTGTGCTAAGGAGTGTCCCAATAACGTAGTCCTCTCTCGCCCTGCGTTGGTCCTGGGAGGAACCGAGGGAACCACGCTGTGTGGTGCCAGCGCTGTCAGTTGGTACCTGGCATCCTCAGGGAAGAAGGTGGGCAGCGATGCCATGCAGCAGAGCCAGGTGTGGCAGTGGCTGAGTTTCTCTGAGAATGAGCTGATTCCTGTGGCCTGTGCCGTGGCCTTCCCTCTGTTAGGCGTGACGGGCATTGACAAAAAGGTGTGTGTGTGTATACACGTGGATATTCATATTGATGTGATCCAGATTTTTGAGTTTGATGTGTTGACTTTTATTTTATTAATTACCTTGGAGAGATATGAGTGATTCTCTTGTCCTGTTTGTGTTATTATGATTTTGATTGTGTTTTTTTTTCCCAGCTTCAGCAGAGTTCCCATGGTGAGCTACTGCGTGTTCTGAAGATTCTAGATCAGGCTTTAGAGCCACGGACGTTCCTGGTTGGAGAGTGTGTGTCTCTGGCTGACATGGCTGTTGCGATGGCAGTGCTGCTGCCTTTCAAATATGTAAGTCTTCTGTCTTTGTGTGAAGACAGTTGTTAAACTGTGTTTGTGTATGCGTGTTTGTCAGTGTGCTTGATTTTGCATGGGATCTTATCCTTGCTTTTCATGTGCTGTGTAATCTTTGCCATTTTGAGCACCGAATATGGGACTAACTGCGTCAGTGTTATCGCGTGTAATCTTCATTAAGCAGAATAATTTTCATTTATATTGATAATCAAGCGCTGTAACGCACTTCACTACAAACAGGACATCTTCAACACGCAACAGTACAGTAGTCCCTGTCATGCTGCCTCATATCTATGTTAGCTACATTATGGGGCAACTGCGAGATTTATCTCAACAACAAGTATTACTAACACTAGCAAATGATAGTTAGTTAGTTGATATCAGAATTACCCTATATATATTGAGATTTGGAATGAGTATTTTTAGCCATCTTTCACCTCTAGTCCACAATGTACAGTGAAGTCACAGAAAGGTCACGTGACTAAAACGCTAGGATAGATCTCTTTCAGGGATGCTGTTTGAAGACACGATTGTCTGAGAGGAGAACGGAGCCTACATGATTTTTGTTTATGTCTCTTGACAGGTACTGGAGCCCTCAACCAGGAAGTCACTGGTGAATGTGAGCAGATGGTTTGATACTTGTGTGAACCAGCCTCAGTTCTTGAAGGTGTTGGGTAAAATCTCGCTCTGTGAGAAAATGGTGCCTGTGACGCCCAAACCTAATCCTGCTCCCACTGATGCTGCTGCTGCTAACAACAGTACTTCCGATGGCACAGCTGCCAACGGTGAGGATGTGTGTGTGTGTGTGTGTGGGGGTCAGCTTGGTGAAGAGATAGTCGCTAAGCTTCTAACTGTTGGCCAGAATGTTTGTGTGAGATCTCTCCTACTTCATGCGTACTTATATTGTCAGTGGGAGCTTCCCAGTACTGTAATGGGTGTCTCCTTCACGCTACAACCTTCAGACCATTTTGTGATGCGAGAAAAGGAAACAAAGAAGCACATTTATCGAAATGAGAAGCACCCACTATCCCTGAAATTCTGTCTCTCTTACGTGTCTAACATGCTCTGCTTCTTGGTTTCTCCCAGGTCCACCCAAGACGGAAGCCCAGCTGAAGAAAGAGGCCAAAAAGCGTGAAAAGATGGAGAAATTCCAGCAGAAGAAGGAGATGGAGGAGAAGAAGAAGCAGATGCAGTCTCAGTCTGAGGTGAGAGTGGGGACCACTGGCTCTCACAGCCTCACGAGAATGGGCTGGATTCGAATATTCGGTTTTCTCCTCAGGTTGCGCCTGGAACCGTGTTGTCACGCAAACCTCCAGTGGGTCATTGCAGATTAGTTTTAAAATTACGATTTTTAAAACATCGGGTGTTTTGGACTAGAATTTCATCACACAGTCAATGAAAAATAATTGCTAAACCGAATGAGGAACTTAAGTCTGATGTACAATAAGCCATCTTCTCATATGAGATTCACAGAATACAATGCGAATGTGTTTTTGTCATGGGTAGAAAAAAGCCAAACCTGAAAAGAAGGAACTGGGTGTGATCACGTACAACATCCCCACTCCAGCCGGGGAGAAAAAAGGTGTGTTTCATTGAATTATTTTTGATAGATGTGTTGATAAAGATTCCAAATCTTTATAGCGTGATGTATTTGCACCCATTTAATCTGCATTCATTTTCGCTTTTTTATGTTTTTTTTTCCCTGCTCATTTTCTCTGATCTGCAAAACCACACACACGCGCACACACACACACACACACAGACGTCCTGAGCCCTCTGCCAGACTCGTACAGTCCTCAGTACGTGGAGGCAGCCTGGTACTCGTGGTGGGAGAAACAGGGTTTCTTCAAGCCTGAATATGGGGTAGGAAAATGTTATTTCTTTATTAGAAGGTAAATGTAGGTTTTTACCTCATAAGCTCACTCAATTATGTGTCTGCTTCTTTATTTACTAGCGGAAGAGCATCAGTGAGGTGAACCCTCATGGTATTTTTATGATGTGCATCCCTCCTCCTAATGTGACCGGTTCTCTTCATTTGGGCCACGCCTTAACCAATGCCATTCAGGACTGCCTGACCAGATGGTAAACAATAATTCTATTCCTAGGAGGAGCTCATGTGCTGATGGGTTATTAGTAGGCTTGTGCGATATTGATTATTTCCCTGATTGCAGTTTACCATTAATAAAAAAATCTCAATTGAATCTTCCAGTAAAGATTAAAAAACATGACACACAAAGAACAAAACCAAAAGCCATTGAGCGATGCTGTTGAGTGTCATTCGGTTTACATGTATACAACTCGGACACGTGACTCTGAAGCGTTGCTATCTTTGGATTGAGTGGTTGAACATTTTAATGGAGTTTGAATCCAAAATCCAGTCCTGATCGGAGCAGGGCAAGTTTTCTTTTGCACACAGTCTACTGTTTTCTTCCCGCTTAGTATGTTTTGGTTTTTCAGCATTCAGCACTACTACCACTACATGTCTAAAAATCCACATCTCTAAATTTTATGTGCAGCTAGATTAACCATGGTTTGGCAAATAGCTGCTATCGTAACCCCATTCAGTTACGTAATTTCACAAGCTATTTAATATTAGATGCCAAATTAACAAGAAACAGGTAGAACTTGACGCCAGCGGTGTTGATGCCAACATGTCCGGTCCTTCTTGTTAATAATTTATATGCCTCAAATACCCTTCAATTATATTTCAAGCCGGAAGGAAGCTATTGAAGGAAAAACTATTTCAGATGTGTGACCTTGCTGTGACCTTGACCCTGTTTGGAAGTTCCAGTTCCAAAGTCTAAACAGTTCATCTGCTGATTATAGTGATAATGCCGTATAAATCCAACAAACACATTCAACCATGTTGAGAACCACGTTCTCCTATCGCGCTAACAAGAACCTGAAACAGAACCTGAAAACGTAATGCATGGCGTTAAGAGGCGTAAGAAATTAAATCGAGTAAAATCTCATGCATTTTTACCATTTAAAAAAAGAGTAAATTCAAGCGTTAAATGGCAAACGTGCACAACTGTTAATATAATGTAATTAGAGTAAACATGACTGGACATCATGGCAGTATAAGATCATGTAGGAATGATTAAATTGTTATATCACACAAGACTACTTAGTAGTGGTTAGATCTGTCAGTGTTGGCAGATTCGTTACTTGCTTCACACACACACACACACACACACACACACTAGAGAGCGGCACAGGAATATTAACAGCAGTGCCCATAATGTGGTGTTAGTTATCCATGGGTTTTGTGATAGACTTCTCACAGGAATGTAAAAATGTACTTTAACACCACAGTAATAGTGCTGATGGGACTTAGAAGAATGAATAAGAATAGCTTCACACGTAGACAGAGGATGGTATTAGGGATGTCAGAGACATACATTTTGTCCCCATGATACTCTATAAGGCTATACAGTATACAGTGAGACACAATAGCATGTATATGGTGCAACGTGCTGTGATGAGTAGTGCACAGTACAGTGTGTTTGTATCAATAACACAAGCTCTGTGATGTATCGGCCCTCCTTCTGATGATGATGCAGGCACAGGATGAGAGGAGAGACCACGCTGTGGAACCCGGGCTGTGATCACGCAGGCATCGCGACTCAGGTGGTGGTGGAGAAGAAACTGATGAGGGAGAGAGGGCTGACCAGACACGACCTCGGGCGCGAGAACTTCATCGAAGAGGTCTGGAAGTGGAAAAATGAGTAAGTAGAGCGTGATGTACAAGGAGGGGCCACAGAAAACAGAAACATCAGTACAGGGCCAGCCATGGTGGAGCAGCTTTGTTAATATTACACGGTAGAGGTGTTGAGTGAGCTGTGCTTGTGTTTCTGTAATGACTAAATCGGAAATCACTGTCACATCTGTCTCCATGACTACATATTAGGTCAGGTGGTTGACACTATACAGCTTCACCATACTGTAGCTGACACCAACTGCAGTGTTTGGTCATTTTTTTATCTGTTGGGGGGAAAATATGGTTCTTTTGAATTTACATTGGATTGTGTCAGGTTTAAAACCTCAAAACCTCAATAATTATCATTATTACGATTATTCTGCTTTAATATTGCTTGTTTATTTTATATAGCACCTGGTAGTCTATAGCGTAGTCTCTCTGTGCTAAAGCTGAGGAAATATAAATGGAGGAGGGCCCTCAGTTTTATAAATAAGGAATAAACACATGTTTCTCATATCTCAAGTTATGCGAGATTATGCGAGTTGTCTCCCATACAAGTCTCTGTGGCGGGCATTAATATAAAATATAACGTTCACGTTACAGTCAGAGCTAGTGTATATAAAAAAACAATGCTCACCTACTTACCAATCAGGTTTGAGAATTCAGTTGCGCTGTGGTTGGATTATTTTGACAATTTTTTTTACAGTGTGTCTATGGTAGGGATTACTACAGACTGCTATTAAAGGTGTTACAGATATTATTGAATTTTGTACCACAGTGCTGGTGAATTCGTGATTCTGACTGGTCAGAAGGTGTTAATTAATAACAGTGGCTCTGACAGGCTATAATTGCACACTTATGCAACCAAGTTATTGTAGCTTTTTTATTTTTCCTATTTTTCCCCAATATGTATCTGATTGTCTTTGACTTAATTTTTATGCATTGTAATTTCACATTGAGGGTTAAAAAAAAGTTCTGACATGATTTATCCTGTGATTTTAACAGGGGTGTGTAGACTTTTATATCCTTTGTAATAACATAAAACGAGAAGAACAATAAGGATGGTGAGGAATCAACTTTATTTATAGCTGATTTAACACAAGGGATAACAGGAACTAGCTTGTTTCACGTATGTTAAATGTATTAAATATATCAAACAACTATAAACAGTTAAAAAGTCATTAAAAATAAAATTACGGATTGTAATCTTCAACTTCAGGGTGCTGACAGCATCACACCAACCTCTCCTGGTGTGTCATTTTCTTCTAACCGCACATCCTGTCATGCTTTGTTCCTTATATAGTTGATAAAGTTGACCTTTAAAATGACGCTAGTTCTTTTCCTAATCCAAAGCAATAACACTGATTTAAATCTGTCTGAAACTGAATGAAAATAGCAATGTTTGAAGTTGATATGATGCATAACATGCTTCTACATTTCAACTCAGTGTAACCGGATCTGTGTGTTCTGTCATTAGAAAGGGAGATCGTATCTACCACCAGCTGAAGAAACTTGGCTCTTCCCTGGACTGGGATCGAGCGTGTTTCACTATGGATCCTGTGAGTAGGGGAAAAAATCACACATGCTCTCAGACACATCATTTAGATAGTTTGGCTTTAATCGGGTTTGAGCAGCATTGTGGAGTTTAGACACTCCATTACTTTTACTTATTCGATTTACCCAGATGTCTAATGTCTTTTCAGTTCCACGGCAGACCACATTGATCAGCTGCAAGTAATTTCAGCTAATGTTCCCCTCCCTAGTATGTCTAAGCACTTAAATCTGATCATCTGAGGTAAAGCGAATGCTCCAGAAAAGTAGTGTAAGAGGAGGTGAAGATACAGCACTGTGTTTTTGGGGGTTTTTTTGTGCTTATTTATGGGCATGCAACAATCCTATTTGTGATGTGTGGCTGCTTATATCCAGTATTGATAAAAACCTGTTAAGCAAAGGCATGATAGCAGCATGCTGTAAAGCAATTTGTGTCCTTTGTATAGGTGCAGTGTCAGTAAACATTACACACACATTCATAGATTCATAGAGATTCATAGAGGTTTTGGTACTCTTCATGAAAATGTACAAAGATGAATATAAAAATGAATGAATACAGGGTATAATAAATATTTTTAGGAGTGACATTAATTTAGCCACAGGTTTTTTGAGAGAAAATATTAAGATGTTCTTTTGTAAATGATTTTTGTTAGATGTTTATCTGAATAGTTGTGGACACAGTCATATCTTGAAGGGTGGCATTCATTTGGGAGGTCACTTAATTTCAGTGTACAGGGTTCTTGTGGATCTTAAAACATCTTGGAATAATATTTTGAATGTTAAAGTTCTTAAATATGTTTTTACTATGGAGTGTTAAATTCTGAGTTTACAGTTTTAACTGTAACTTAGCAATCATTGTTGGACTTGATTCATATTCATATTTTACATTTTCTGTTCTATTCTATTACATTTCTACGTTCTTGCGAACCTTTGCGCTGGTTCACGTAATTTTTGACTCTTTGAAAATTGGGAAGTGCCAATCAATGAAATGAAAAACGAAAAAATGAAATGAAAAACGAAAAAATGAAATGAAAAACGATTGCAGGATCAAAACTAGGACTAGTTGACACCAACAAGCAGTTTTCTGAGGTTAGATGCAAAGTGTGTGTGCGTGTGTGTGTGTGTGTGTGTGTGTGTGTGTGTGTGTGTGTGTGTGTTTTTCAAAATGGCGGTTAAGGCACTCAACATGAAAAATGACACATGAGAAACACCAGCATTATGTTAGCAGTCAAGCTATATAAGTGTAAGGAGGCCGTTAAGCAGTTCTTTATTTTATAAAAGTCACTTTTTTAGTGGTTTTCTTGCAAAAAACCAAAAAAAAACAAAACAGAAAAATCATTGTGCATGATATTTATTTATACAATCATAATTTTTAAAGGGTGCCATTAGTTGTGGAATTGACTGGATGTCTCTGTATTGGTTCAGAAAATATGTTACATCTCGTGTAATGCCAAACTCATCCTGATAACAAAGCTCTTACTTGTTTGTTAGCTTGGTATTTTTATTTCCTAACTGTGTGTGAATCTGTGTCTGTGCAGAAACTGTCCTACGCTGTTCAGGAGGCTTTTATTCGTATGCATGAGGAGGGGGTGATCTACAGGAGCAAGAGACTGGTCAACTGGTCCTGCACCCTCAACTCCGCCATCTCCGATATAGAGGTGCGTTCACTAACCTCACCCGTACAGTGCCGTGCTTAGTAACTAATGATCTAGGCATTCTTGACAACGCTAGTCCAGTTTGCTCACTGACCAGTTTATTAGTGTTTTGGTCAAGCTGTGATGTTTATGTTGTGCTTTTTGCTGCAAATGTGTAAGTGTTGTCTTCTTTGTGTGCTGCTTCAGGTGGATAAGAAGGAGCTGACAGGCAGAACTCTGCTTCCTGTGCCAGGCTATAAGGAGAAGGTGGAGTTTGGAGTGCTGGTGTCCTTCTCCTACAAGATCGAGGGATCAGGTAAAATGATGGAGATATATATACACACACAGTTTTCATTTGAAATAAAATGCTAATGTTATCAGCTAATATATTTGGTGCTTTCGCTGCATAGATGAGGAGGTGGTTGTAGCGACCACGCGTATTGAGACCATGTTGGGCGATACAGCTGTGGCTGTGCATCCTAACGATCCCAGATATCAGGTATCGACGTCTCCTTTTTTTGGAATTGTGTTACATGTAGACTTAAACTCGGCAGTTAAATCTCCATTTACATGCAGTGTTACACGTAACGGATACACACTTCTGATTTCTTCTTTTCTTCTGTGGCGATTCTGATAATAAACGGATTATCATTCAGCTTATGCTATTCCAGTGTTGTTATTCATGTGAAGGTCTTTCATTTCAGTTCAGCTCTCAGTTAAATTAATAACATATTGTTAGCCTGCATGTAAATGTAGCCAGCCTGCAGATTTTTCCTGCTCTGAATTCTCATCCTCTTTTCTTCCTTTTGTAGCACCTGAAAGGAAAGGTGGCAGTCCACCCGTTCTGTGACCGCAAGCTGCCCATCGTGTTTGACGATTTTGTGGACATGAACTTCGGAACAGGTGAACACTGAGAACGTCCTGATCGCACTTCTGTAGTTATAACTCAGTAGTTGATGATTATCACAGTTCTCCTCAAGATTAAGCTTACTTTTAAGAGCCTTGTTGTCTGCTTGGCTTCCAGTGCTGATGAAGTACTGAGATGAGTGTGCTAGTGTTAGCTGTTAGTTTTTGTTTGGTTTTTTTGACTGAACTCAATATTATTTTTGTAGGTGCGGTGAAGATCACGCCTGCTCACGATCACAATGACTACGAAGTGGGTGAGAGACACAAACTGCCCTTTATCAACATCCTGGATGAGAATGGCTTCCTCATCAATGTTCCACCTCCATTCCTGGTACACACACACACACACACACACACACACACACTACACTACACATGAAGTATTGACTTTATATTGCCTCGTGTTCTGTTCACTATTGATGCC
>CM040975.1:23539153-23558636 GCA_022985145.1 Pangasius djambal | reverse complement strand
AGGGTCCCTTTAAAAAAAAAAAAAAAAAAAAAAACAGAATTTTTGTCTAATATAAAGAATCTTCCATAGAAATTGGCATACAGAACCCATTTTACAAGTTTGGATATCTTTCCGATGCTAGGTGTAAGCAGTAATGTGGTCTTTGTAACACAAGTGTGATTTTTAGAAAAAACATTTAGAAAAAAACATTAGAAAACGTTTGTCATGTGAAGAATGGAGATGAAAACACGGAAATCATTTGTTGTTCCATTTTGTTTTTACTAAAAAGTTCAAATTGGTTGTTTTCCCCTCACAAATGGAATCGAAGGGTTAAACCCTGTGGTTTTTTTGGTAGGGCATGAAGCGTTTCGAGGCGAGGAAAGCTGTGCTCCAGGCTCTGAAGGACAAAGGCCAGTTTAAGGAGATCAAAGACAATCCCATGGTGGTGCCGGTGTGCAGGTCAGTCCACTGATCTCTCAGCAACCTTAACACAACAGCTACAACCATCATACTGTAAGAGGAGCATACTGACTTCATGTGGTCCTAAAACAAAGCCACACTCTTCAATCAAGTTTCCTGGGATTATCACAATTGTTTTAAAGCGAAGCCTGGACATTTCTTTGAAGGACCACTAGGTGTGCTCACGTTCCTCATGTACAGGGTGTCTGAAAAGTCAGGAACCAATGAGAGTAAAATTACACATGCTTAATTTCCTGTTTATTATTTACGGCATACGCGCTACAGTTTCATGCTTGCGCTCTACGTGTGTTTTCAGCCGCTGTCTCGTGTTTTTGTGGCTTTTGCTCAAAATATTCAGATCGACATATTTGCTCAACATATTCCCACTGGTTCCTGACCTTTTGGACATTCAGTATTTAAAGAGCTGCATTCTTAAAGCTGTGCACAGTCTATATTCTAGCTAGGGATTGTTTTGATTGTGCATGCACAAACTCAGGGGTATAAATTCTTCTGCAGACGTGCTTCATCTTTCTTGTTTCTTTGAATTATAAAGTAATACTAAGTAAAGGCGACTGGACGTGTGGACTCATCCGAGGGGTTTAATCAGTTCAGCTGAGTGGTGGAAAGTTTTCCTGCTTTTAAATCTCTAAAATGAAGCTCGTCAAGGTCACGTGATGCACCACTTGATATCGCCTGTCTCAGCATGATATAGGTCACTTTCACTCCTTCAGTCGTTCCAAGGCATTTAACTGGAGAACTGATGAGGCCCCTGACTGAGTGGACTTCTGATATAATCTTGAGAATATTTTGTAATGACTTATTAATATGAGATAAAGCGGTATAAGACGTTAAGGTTAGAATTCCATCCTGCAGCAGTGCTGAGTAAAACTCAGGATTTCACAGTGAAATTTTATCGAGACAGTTTGAAAATCCCTCCTTTAATTATCTAAAGCTCCACATTTTAATTAACAGAAACATTAACAATTAACAATTAACAGAACAGCATGGACCAACCAGACCAATAAGAATGCGGTTACAGTTTTAATCCAATCAGAAGAAACAAATTAAAACAAATGAAGTCCTCACCTTAAGTAAGAGAAGTGCTATCCAAACAGCTCTTCAGAAACAGAATATATATAAAAGTAAAAAAATTAAAAAAAACAGAGAATTTTCTGTACATACCATTTAACAATCAATATAGTTTTACAGCTTAAATCTTTAACACAGAGAAGGTCACATATACAAGGACAGTACAGTGAAATTCTTCACATATTCATGCTTGTTAGGAAGCTGGGGTAAGAGTGCAGAGTCAGCCACGTGATCAGAACTTTAATTTTGTAAATGTAAATTATGGTTATATATTTAACCGATATCATTTTTAGTGAAAATTTTGAACTTTATAAATAGCCACACTTGCAGTTTCACCACAGCCCATGATATACAGGATGAAAATCACTGCTCTAATGTGTGCGTTTGTGTGTGTGTGTGCGTGTGTGTGTGTGTGCGTTTGTGTGTGCGCGTGCAGCCGCTCTAAGGACATCGTGGAGCCTCTGCTGAAGCCGCAGTGGTATGTTGACTGCGCAGGGATGGGGAAGCAGGCGGCCGACGCAGTCAGGAACGGAGAGCTGAAGATCATCCCAGAGCACCACCTCAAAACCTGGTTTAACTGGATGGATAATATCAGGTGAGCTCTCATCCTGCGTGACAAATCAGTGCTAACGTGAAAGTTATAAAGGATGAGGATGAGGAGTGAGGACATTTCAGATCTGCTCATTGTGGGGCTAAGATTTTGCCGTAGGTTTCTCAGTGTGTTGACATATTTGTTACATGCCAAGCATTTGAAATGTGTTTGTCAGAAACCTGCTGTTTACACGAGGTGTGTCCTTTACATGTTTAGGGATTGGTGTATCTCGCGTCAGCTGTGGTGGGGTCACAGGATCCCGGCGTATTTCATCACAGTGAATGATCCTTCAGTGAGACCAGGAGAGGTGAGCATGTGCCTACTGCTACTGTAACGTAACACAGCATAACAAAACTGACAATTTAGTTGCCTTCAAAATGCTCGATATGTGTTTAGGAATATAGTTTAGAATCTGCTGGCGCAGTCCTGACCATGCACTGGTACTGCTTAAGATCGCTGGGTTTATTTGTTACAATTTACATGTTTATACTACAGTACAGTATTTTTGATAAGGAATAGACGAGTGCAAATAGACACACAAAGCTTAAGCTATAACCAAGCTGGACTTACCGCCCCCTTTTTTTTGGGCTGGTAAACCTGGATTTAAAACTAGTAGAAGCATGGGCTAATTAAACACACCATATATATATATATATATATATATATATATATTTCCTAGTACAATATAGCTAAGTAGAAGGCATACTGAATGCTACTCAGTGTTAATTTGTGTGTGTGTGTGTGTGTGTGTGTTTGAAGGATGTAGATGGTCATTACTGGGTCAGTGGACGGTCAGAGGAAGAAGCCAGAGAGAAAGCAGCGAAGCGCTTCAATGTCACCGCAGACCAAATTTCCCTTCGCCAAGGTAACACCTTCACCATGCACACACTTCACTCTGATTACTGCTTTTACCTTTATTCCTCACTCCCTCTACCATTAAGTTCCTCGTGTAGTGCTGACACCAGTAATGATGATTTTTTTTTATGATATATGATTTATGTGCCAAGATTAAAATGTCTTCAGCTGATTGAATATAGGACTAAAATGGGTTAAAATGATCATATATGGTTTTATGTTTAAATAAAAATGCATGGCAAAATGAATGTGTGTGCTTGTGTGTGTTAGATGAGGATGTTTTGGATACCTGGTTTTCTTCTGGAATCTTTCCCTTTTCCATCTTTGGATGGCCAAATGAAGTAAGCTCACTTCAGCTGATTATCAGACCATTTCTGCTCTTAAACTAGTGAGATATGCCATTTTTGTAATGTGTGTGTGTGTGTGTGTGTGTGACAGAACGAGGACCTGAGAGTGTTCTACCCAGGCACTCTGTTGGAGACAGGCCATGACATCCTGTTCTTCTGGGTGGCTCGTATGGTCATGATGGGGCTCAAACTCACAGGCAAACTTCCTTTTAAAGAGGTGTGTATGTTTTCTCAAATGTGTGATACTAAACGATGCTGAAAACTGTTATGCAGTCATAATATCTCTGTGTGCTTATGTTCTGTTAAGGTGTATCTGCATGCTGTGGTGAGGGATGCCCACGGCAGGAAGATGAGCAAGTCTCTGGGTAACGTCATCGATCCTCTGGACGTCATCACTGGAATCTCACTGGAGGTACAAAAAACCCGGCTGATTATTTACTGAGCTTCTTTATCATCAGTATTTAAGCATAATACATTTTAGCCACATTTCTTTAAGATATGTACAAAGTACACATTTCAGTTGGATATGTATTTAATATTGTACATCTATATTTCTGTTGGATATGAAGGCAGTCATTAAGGAGTCACGCTCCATCCATCCTTTTAAAAAGCTTTTGAAAGCATAGCTTTTTAATTTGAAATTTAATTTAAAATGCTTCCTCTGGTTTGGTATTTATAGTTTAATTTCATCTAATTAGTTAAAAGGTCCTTGACTTGTTCTATTCTGATTTTTGTATTTTATTCATTTTGATCTATTTTTGATTGTATTCTCTGTTTTTGTACTTTCTGTCTCCTATTTTCCACCATGTGTATGAACAGTGCTCTATAAATAAAGTTCCTTCTTCTTCTTCTTCTTATTATTACGTATGCATAATAGCAAGGTCTTCACTGGTTTTCATGAATTGTGCGTATGTGTGTGTAGGGTCTCCATGCTCAGCTGAAGGACAGCAATTTGGACCCACTGGAGACTGAGAAGGCTAAACAGGGACAGGTATAATTCTTCTCCTCTAAAACGTCTAGCATGTAGTTGGAGACTTGATGAAAATCCAGTCTACGATGTTTTGGGGTAATGAATTCACACTAACATTAACCTCTGCCTTGAGTGCAAGATAAATATTTACACCAGCACACTACTTTCCATATTATTTGCTTATACTTGACTCTGAACTGCACTTTTCTGAAACGTTTCAGTTTTACCTTTTGAAAAGCTCCCTTGAAACACAGTAGCGGTTGAAGCCAGTATGGCATGAATATTGAAAAGTGACACTTGACTCTTTTACTAAAAGTTCACGTTATCCCGTTCTTGTAGAAATCTGATTACCCCAGTGGAATTCCAGAGTGTGGAACAGATGCTCTTAGGTTTGCCTTGTGTGCCTACACCAGCCAAGGTAACAAGCACCTATTATTAAATGCTCACCTGTCAATCAAACCCCCACTCAAATACTGACCTTTGAATAAATCTTTCTCTGCCTCAGGAAGGGACATTAACCTGGATGTGAACAGAATCCTGGGCTATAGGCATTTCTGCAACAAGCTATGGAACGCTGTGAAGTTTGCCATGAGGGCGCTGGGTGAGGGCTTCGTGCCGTGGGAGAAAGCTCAGGTGAGAAGGCAGTAATAGTTAAATAAAAAAAAAAAAAAAAAGGATTTCATTTAAAAAAATGATTCAATGGGCTACAATTATGAATTTATAGTTTTGCGGTTTTGTGTAAATATAAAATTTCCTCCTGTTGATGCTATCTCGGTCCTCTGTGTGTTGATCTGTGTGATGCAGCTGTGCGGCAGTGAGAGTGTGTCTGACAGGTGGATTTTGTCCCGCCTCAGTGCTGCCGTGGCCCTCTGTGGAAACGGATTCCAGGATTACGATTTCCCAGCAATCACCACCGCCATCTACAGCTTCTGGCTCTATGAGCTGTGTGATGTTTATCTGGTAAAATACCTGCTCCTTCTCTCGGTTGCCTTTTTTTTGCAATCGTGCCTGTCTTCATCTCACCTGGTATGAATGAACTGTATGTTTGTAGGAAAGTGTGAAGCCTGTGTTGAGCAGAACAGATGCAGAAGGCAAGAAGCAAGCGGACATTTGCAGGCAGACTCTCTACACCTGTCTGGATGTGGGGCTCCGCCTCCTGTCTCCCATCATGCCCTTCGTCACTGAGGAGCTCTTCCAACGGTTGCCACGGAGGCGACCCCAGGACAGCCCCCCCAGCATCTCCGTCACCCCTTACCCAGATAGCTCAGAGGTGAGCCTGTGGTCAAACCTCAGACATGCCACAAAACCCAAAGATGTTTGCGTGCATTTAAAAACCAATCACAAAAGCACAACACAATCTGACAGTCAAACTAGGACATTTTAGAGAGTGAAAGATGCTGAGTAGCAAATATATGTTGTACATTTGGTAGTTTTCATTGGAAGTGTTCGATTCCCCTGTAAGGCAGTATCGCAGGATTTCACACTGAACGTGTGTCATAGAATTTCCCACAGTGGTGTAGGATTACTTGAAGTAGTATCACAGGTTTTTGCACTGAGGCAGTATCGTAGGTGGAAAGAGGAAGAATGTGGTTTGTAGACATGCTCGGGGATTTCCAAAACTGTTTCCGTCACTGTCTCTATGTTTTGATCTACAGTTTTGTTGGCACAGCGAGGAGCTCGACCACCAGATGGAGTTTGTGATGACTGTGGTCAGAACCATTCGATCACTCAGGGCCGACTACAACCTGACCAAGACCCGTGCAGACTGTAAGAGCACTGCACCAGACACCATGTTTGTCCTAGATTTCTCCTCGCATGAGACCGAGGGCAAAACTGTGAGATGTGACGGGCCTGTTTAATATTATGATGTGAGATGCGTTAAATTACGTAAGCGTACAGTTTGTCTATGTAAAATACACACCCTGAAAATGACTGTGCTATTTTTTCAGGTTTACTTAGTAACAGATAACAATAATGGTAGTACTTTAAAGCATGCAACAAAATTACTGTGTTAAAAAAAAACCAGAAATAAAATAATTATCAAAAACATCATGTAATACAACTACTGGGTCAACTGAGACCATTTTATATTAAAAAAACAACTTTATTTAAAAAATGAATGTAACATACATAATTTCTATTATTAATGCAAATATTAGGCCTACATTTTAATATTCATCATCTTCAATTTGTCTTTATACAGATATATATATATATATATATATATATATATATATATATATATATATATATATATATATATATATTTTTTTTAAATTAAGCCCCTCCTACATTCACTTCAGTTCAATTTTATTTGTATAGCGCTTTTAACAATGGACATTTTCACAAAGCAGCTTTACAGAAATACACATAAAAAGTCCGGGTGTAAATTTTCAATGAATAAATTTAGCCCTAAGGAGCAAGCCAGAGGTGACGGTGGTGAGGAAAAACTCCCTGAGACGACATTGAGGAAGAAACCTTAAGAGGAACAAGACTCAAAGGGGAACCCATCCTCATCTGGGTGACACCGGATAGTGCGATTATAAATAATTTCCCTTCTATAACTGTTTACTACGTAGTCAAAAAGTGTAATTGTGTGAACAGGAACTTATGAGCTTACGAGCAACTTATAATTCATTTCTGAATTCATTATAGTTTTAACTTGAAGTCTATGGTGTTCAAGTTATCAACTGTTCAATTACAGACTTGAGTGCGAAACTGTTCTTAGCAATTGCAGTCTTAAGGCTTTCCAAGGAGGAACATCCACAGCCATCTTCATGGTTTATATGTGGTTCCATCCACAGTAATCTCATGGTGATCTTTAGGCTGTCCATGGCCACCCAAGCAGTTAGACCAAATCCTTGATGGCCTCAGATTCACTACATACTCTCACAACATTTTTGTAAGGAACATAATGACCCTGTATAGTGCATTATTTGTCTAATGCAACACTATTTAGGATTAAGCCACAGAAAAAGCACCTTTTTTTCCTCGCAGCTTTATTCTAGTCAGAGTCCAAAGTCTTGCCGCATCAGCATTTCATTAGAGCCGTATACTCCCTAGTGTGCAGCGTGACTTCCTATTCCAACCGCCTGCTTTTTCAACACAGCATTGGGGAGGGCATATTGGTGTGAGAGAAATTTCCCTGTGTGATGTGCTTGGTGTCATTTTCTGTAATTCAGCTCCAGATTTTGCCCTTTTCAAGGGGTTGGTACGCTGTTAACTAATATACATTTTTATTGCCATAGATGTAATTCAAAATAACTTTCACTTCTACCTCCGTGAAAGTCTCTTTTTTTTTGCTGTTTACTTGTCCTTTAAGCTCTGTGAGCTTTGCCTTTTATGGAGTTTTGTGGGTGCAAATCAGCTGTACCCTGCACGCATCTGATAATTCACAGGCGATTGGTATTCATTCCTACACACGCGAGTATGAAGAAAATTTGTTTTCGAAATTTTTTGTAAATATAGTGGAAATTTTTTTGTTTGGTTTGGCTTACGCAAACATTTACACGCAACTTTACTAAAATATTCATAAACGAGGCCCAATGTTGAAAAAAAAATTATATAAATAAACATGCAACTCCTCAACTTATTGACTTATTAAACTGAACTGAAAATAGCATTTCCATTACGGCCCTGTTGATCATAAGCTTCATGGGAAGTGCAACATTCCGATTTAGGTGAATTTAAGTGAACACATTGTCCTCTCATTCATTGTCTCTCAGGTTATCTGCAGTGTATAGACTCTGCTACAGCATCTCTGGTGGATAAATACAGTCTGCAGATCCAGACCCTCTCATACTCTCAGGCCATCCACCCGGTCACCGGGAGCGAAAGCGCAATCCCAGAAGGCTGTGCGGTGGCCATCGCTTCGGATAAATGCACCGTCCATCTCCTGCTGAAGGTGAGAGTCATCATCATTCACTATGTGGCAAGCTAATGCTTATATCACAGCATCCGTCTAGCCCTGGTCACCTGTCAGTGATTGTGTCTATGCATTACAATATTGTGAAAATGATTCATTTTTTGAGTATAATAAAAAGAATTTTTATTATTATTATTATTATTATTATTATTATTATTATTATTATGATGTGTATAGCACTCCTCAGCTACAAGGTCTCTCTAACAATGAAAAGAAAAAGAAAATGGGTGTAAAACACATAGGAGGCAGTGTAGAGATGGTATTCATAGGAGCTTGTCACATCTTATTCACCACCAACAGACCAGAAGGAGATACGGTGACAGTGAGATGGAGGGGAGAGACCACGAAATGCTTTAAATGTCAGAGTAGGAGTTTTAATTAACTCGTAAAGAGACAAGAAACCTGTGTAATTTGTGCAGAATAGCTGCTGCACAGGAATCCTGAAAAGGTGAAAAGGTGTCTTGAATTTTACAAGGTGAGAGAAACTTCAACTTTTTTTTTTTTTTTTTTAAAGCAACCTAATATATACCTCATAGGACAGTTTCTGGTCACACATGATCCCAAAATGGCTCAAAGGGTAAAGCTCCATCAGTGTTAGTGTCAATTTTGGAATTGTATGGAATTTAGATATTTACATATTTATATTATTCTGTGAATCAGTAAGACCAAATCCTCACACAAGGGAAGAACATATGTTGTAATAAAGAGGGCAAGAAGGTCATCCTCCCTTCTGCTTCTGTCTCATAAGATGTCTTCTCCCCCGCTTTAAATAAATGAAAGTGGAAGTGTGTTGATGTGACCTCTGTATTAGATCTCCAGTGTGCTGTGTGTATATTGATGGGTCATTTATTCTGATGGCTTGAGCTGTCGTGTCATTTTGTCCTCTGCACCAGGGCTTGATTGATGTAGAAAAGGAGGTGGCCAAACTGACGACAAAGAAGGGCGAGCTGGAGAAGCAGATGGAGAAACTGGAGGAGAAAATGAAGAAGAGCGACTACAGAGAGAAAGTTCCGGCAAAGGTTCAGGAGCAGGATGCTGAGAAGGTGAGGAAGATGGGTTTGGTACACAAACACTTGTAATAAAAATTGTGATTTTTTTTTTTTAGCCATTATAACTGTGATGTTCTGTGGGGCTGGATTACATTATTTTTTCTCTCTCTCACTGTGCAGTTGAGACAGAGTCAGACCGAGCTGCAGAAAGTGACAGAAGCTATAGAGAACTTCAGAAGGATGATATAACGGATATTCCGCTTTTTCCACCTCTTCCTTTGTTAGATTTTTACACGTTGATTGCTTGTACTCTGTAGCTGTGAAGGTGCATCCCTGCTGCTTAACCGGCGTCTTAATGCAGAACCTTAAGTAAATACTACTATTAGCTTATATGCTGTTTGACTGACTTTCTTGAGTGTCTGTTGTGTTCTTTATGAAACGCTTTAATCTCCACAGTGTGGGGTCCCTGCAGGTGTGTAAAGGAATTGGCTTTAGGAAATCTCCTCCACAAATTGGCCTCTTTTCTGAATGTTTCTGAACATAAAAAGCGTTGTGGAACAATTAAACTTGACTTGCATTTAAATTTAGAAAACAGAAGAGGCTGGTGTGTATGAGAAACAGCTTTCATCTGGATCACGTGGGCTGCTGGTATTCACATGAACCACAAAATCCCTTGTCTTTATTAAGTGTTTTTAATACAGTCACATTCAGGTTGTATTTTAGGGCATATTTCATAATAAATAAGACTGCTCACAAAACAGAGGACAGAGAAACAGACTGAGAGCGAAGGGATTGGCCCAGTTCCTTCCAAAGGAACTTTCTGTTCATGTTCGTTTATTTCAACCCCGAGAAACACCAACTTCGACGTCAAATTCTTAAAAGAACCATGCAGACACCCAAATGACAAAAACGCACATCATTAACAATCAAAACTTTAACACTAAATTTCCGCCAAGGTTTCTCAGTGCTTCGCTTTGTCTCTCCATCCCAGTCTCTCACTGGCTTTTAGAGCTTCCAGGGAACATGAAACTCTGAGATGGGGAGTGGAGTGCAATGTGTTGTCTCGAAATTCCTCATGTACTTTCGAGCCTAGGAGAAATGATAAGCGAAATGGTAAATGGATGGGGGCGAGTTATAAATCAAGCAGAAGTCTTACCATATGATTACCAATGCAGATCTTGGCTAATGCACCATACAGGATTATTATAAAATGTTAAGCATTAATAGTGCTTGTAGTATAATACAGTATAGCAGCAGTGATATTTTCCCCTCACCAGGAAAAGAGCAAGCTGCCGTCTGCCTTCCAGCGCCATGTCCTCACCTGGTAACACAGAAGAGCATATTACAGCTCCGCTTTTCCCCGTAGGTGTTTATACAGTTGGCATAATCAAGAGTGGCTAGTATACATGATCTAGCAGGGCTAAGCCCCCTTGTCTTAATAAAATTAAAAAGACATCAATAAGGTTTCACTGTTTGCTGTTTACAAATGTCTTATGGCAGGTTATTTTGGGGATCCAAGTGCAACAGCACCATAAACAACTGTGAGGAAAAAATACACAGGATGGTATGAAGAAGCATGGCTGGGGCTGATTTCTTTCTAGCCCAGTCTGTGGATTTACTAGCAGTCATTAGCAGTGATTAGCAAGGCACATGTGAGATGAATGAACATGAACGAGTAAACAATCATACTTTGTTCTCCCAAAATGCCTTTGGAGGGGCAACTAAAAGTATAAGGAGTTGAAAATACTGACTTGAAACACTTTATATAAAAAAAAAAAAAAATGAATGAATGCAGCTGCCTATCTGTCTTTAAGTCCAAAAGTCTTTCCCACTTCATTCTTACTAAGCCATCGATGGGACCGCATGATATAATGCACTGCTCAACCCTTCACTGGTGAGCTATTGAAATTATAGATATCAGATTTTAGCCCTCCCATCCAATATCAAGACTAGCCATCTCTAGTCATAAGCATGGAGCTATGAACTTCTTTTAATAGTTAAATTGTCTTAACCTCCCCACCAGCCTCTTGCTACTATAATGAGACAAACAACTGAATAGTCAAGATAGTGATTATCTCCGTAAACAGTGTTCTTACCAACACTCCAGGGGAAAGGAGCGTCTCTGTCCATCTGATAAGACTGCAGCACCGACAGGCACCAGTCATCGTCCACCTCATACCCAGTGTATACAGACTCTGAAAAAGGACGGAACCGGCTCTTTTTATCATTTCTTAACCACTAGAAACAAGCAGAAGAAGATAGAAAATGCACACACACACCTTCTTCCACATGTGATCCAGCTGCAAGCCACTGTCTGACAGCTCTGACACTGTCGTCGGTCATCACTTTAGGATACCTGAGTCACACAAAATCGGAGGCAAAATTGACCTCGATATAATTGTGATTACAATTTCGCTTTTTCAGTGAATAAAACATAATCTGCTGTAATACTGATAAACATCACTGAGGTAAGCTATCATACATGTGAAGCGATTTGGGCTTATGATGTACAACATGAAAGAAAAAGCTGTTTCCTTTTGAAGTAAGATGATTAGCTGAATAACTGCTGATTTAAATGCCAAGTGATAAAATTGTGACATTAACATGCAGTCCAGCAGAGTGCTTCTCCAAGGGTGTGTTAATCCTGATGTCAGGTCAGCCTCTTCTAGCCTTTCTTTTCATCAACCAGGACACAGCAGTCAAACTGATCCTCAGTCAATGATCCTACTCTGATAGGGATTAAAAGTGAATTAAGTGCTGTCAGACCTGTAGTGGAGCAGTTTCAGCAGTAGGTCATTTCCTCGGTTGGACATTATGTCCTCTGGTCCCCTGCATCAGCGCACAGTAAAACCATATTCAGTGTAAACTGTGTGTTAATCCATTTGGGAAAAAAAACAAAAAACACCACCACAATCTCAGTCAGTAGAGATTAAAGGAAGCACCAGTGTGACTGAGTGTATGAGAGCTTACGTGGTTGTGATGATTTCATCCTTGGTTCTCCTGATCAACAGAACTGGTCCCTGGTACCTGCACAGAGCCACCAAATCAGCACAATCATGTCACACAAGTACACTTACAGTTTATGGGACTATAGTATTATGATGTGTACGGGATCTTACTTGCAAAGCTGTTCTGCGTTGTTCAGGTTCATGTACTGCCTGACTGTGTGGGTCACCAGCGGTCCTGTTTCCCACACACAAGCACAAATCAAGCATTGCTACATTACTCTACTGCCTAACAGGATGTAGAGATGGTGACTGTCAGGACACTTACTCCAGCTGTCGGGCATGACCTTTAAAGCCAGGGGCAGGAGGTCATCAAAAGAGGCGTCCAGAATCAGTGCACGGATCTCGGGGTATGACATCGCTGCCCAAGTGGCTAAAGCAAAGGTAGACAGGGCACCAAAAAACAAATAAATAAATCGAGCACACAATTACTTGTAATAAAAAGTCCAGGTTTGTGTGTTGTACAGCACCTGTGTCCAAAACATAATTGATAAATACAATCACAGGCCACATTAATAGGAACAAGTGTAGACCTGCACTTTCATGCAATTATCCAATCAATCAGCTAATCATATAGCAGAAGCTCAATTCATAAAATCAAGCAGATACAGTTAAAGCTTCAGTTAATGTTCACATCAAACATCAGAATGGGGGGAGAAAGGTGTTCTCAGTGACTTTGACTGAGGGACAGTTGTTGGTGCCAGATGGGCTGGTTTGAGTATTTCAGAACCTGCTGATCCTCTGGGATTTTCACACGCAACAGTCTCCAGTCACAACAGTCAGCTCGGTGGGAAAAACGAAAAACATCCAGTGAGTGGCAGTTCTGTAGGCACAAACACCTTGATGAGAGAGGTCAGAGGAGAATTCCCAGACTGATTAGAGCTGACAGGAAGGCTAGGGCAAGTCAAATAACCACTCTTTACAACTGTGGTGAGCAGAAAAGCACCTCAGAACGCACAGCATGCTGAACCTTGAGGTGGATGGGCTACAACAGCAGAAGCCCACATCGTGTTCCACGCCTGTCAGCCAAGAACAAGAATCTGAGGCTACAGTTGGCACAGACTCACCTGAACAGCTGAAGATTGGGAAAAAGACCAAGCGACAGGGTACAGGTGTTCCTATTAAAGTGGCAGGAAAGTGTACAGATTTTTTTTCCTAATCTGCCTACCTGTAAAGCCCCCTATTGACCAGGCATACACAACAATGTCGCTCAACTGGAAGCCCAATTTGTGCACAGCAAACTGGATCACTACATCCATTGCGTTCGCCTCGTTCTGAGGAAATGGTACACCCTGAAACAGATGCAAATATAGAGATGTTATATGTTGCAATTTCACTGCTGTATTCTCATGGACAACTGTTTTTTTTTTTTTTTTTTTGGTGTACATTGCAATGTTCTCTAACAGCAAGATAAGCAACAGGAAAGCATGGAAACTTGAGATTCCACATAAGGGCCTGGTTTGATAATCTGACCCTGTGATCAGTGATACTTACTGTACTGCCTGCGAATCCTGGGTGATTCCAGCCTAAGACTGAGTAGCCACCTGGGAAAGTGGTGGAGAGAGGCAGGAAGGGACATCATTCAACTGTTTTCAGAAAGGTTTCTCTTGTGTGACTTTTTTTTTTTTTAATTTTAAGAATTGACCACATAATTGCTCACCATCCAGTGGAGTGTTCATGCAGCCAACCTCGTAGAAGCCTGCATTCCCTTCACAACAAATCACCTGTAACACACAATGCACTTTACACACCTACACAATGAACCCTCCTTAGCTACCCTGGTAAGGAATAAGAAAAAAAAACAATGGGACGTGCTGTTATAGAAAAATGATGAATGACAAGGTGGTCTCGTTCAGTCAGACACGAAGAAAAGTTAGTTACCACCCACCCCCAAGTTGATTATTTTCTAATAACAACATGTCTCAGAGGGTTTTACTCCTCTTTCTCCACAGCAATTTGCCAACTATTTTTAAAGATTTTTATGTTTTCGGGTTGTGTGTCCAAGATTCTTGTTAACACGTTATCTGAAGAACGGGTTGTTACATGTTTGTAGGATTTATCTGGAATTATCATTGTAACCAGCCGATGAAGTGATCCGATTTTGGAATCGATCCAAACAGGGACAAGGTCACGATAAGGTCAAATGTCTGAAATTGTCTTTTTGTAATAGCTCCCTTCCTGTTTGAAGCATATTTTAAGGATATTTGAAGCATACAAATTAGTAACAAGAATGACTAGGCGTTTGGGATGTCAGTTTTTATCAGTTTGCAGTTATGTTTAACGTTGCAGAATGTCTACAAAACAAGTTTGTTCCTGTCATCTTTTATCAGTTCTTCTACGAACAGCTGTTCCCTCATGAGCCTCTCTTTTTTCACTCTGAAATTAGTCCAACAAAAAAAAATGCAACTTGTCATGTTACAGAGAAACCCTCCATCCTGAAGAAGTTACAGCTTTATGTCTGACTTGTCTCTGATTCTGACACTCTGAATACGCCATCCAGAAAAAGGCAAAAGAAAGAAACACATGTTTTGTTTTGTTATGTTCTTACCAGAGTTTTCCCATTTGGGCCTCTGGTTCCTCTCCGATCCACAAACATGGTGTCGATTTTGTTTCCATCACATGCCACCAGCTTGTTTCTCTGACCATCATACTAAAGCAAATAGAGAAGTTAAATAAATGTGCCTATATGCTGACAGTAAATTTTATTTTATTTTTTTAAACATGCATGTGTTTTCAAGTTACCTCTTCGATTAGCTTGGCCTGGCCCTGCTGCAGCATTGACCTCATGGCCTTCTGCAGCAGACCCACAGAGCCTGGATACAGCATCCTCCGGCCAAACGAGTGAGCTACAACATAGCTGGAACCCAAACGCAACATACATTTTTATGAACACAACATAAAACACTTAAACACTGAGTGTACCATGGTGAGCGGTTTCAGCAAATGTCAGTAATTTTGTATGAAACTATTAATTTCACACCAAACCTGGACAGTATGCTTCAGTGTTACATGGACAAGTAAGGCCAAATTAAAAGAGCCAAGGTCATAAGATATGGAAGACTACAGTGACATTACAGGAGAGCGGCATGATGTCTGTGATCTATATCTATATCTATATCTATATATATATATATCTATATCTATCTATATCTATATCTATATATATATATATCTATATATATATATATATATATATATATATATATATACACATACATACATACACACACACACACACACACACACACACAGCGGGTAAAATAAGTATTGAACACGTCACTATTTTTCTCAGTAATTATATTTCTAAAGGTGCTATTGACATGAAATTTTCACCAGATGTTGGTAACAACCCATGCAATCCAACCATAGATGTCCATAAATTAAGTTATGTGTAATAATGTGAAATGACACAGAGAAAAAGTTTTGAACACATGAAGAAAGGGAGGTGCAAAAAGGCATGGAAAGCCAAGACACCAGCTGAAATCGATCAGTAATTAGAAAGCAATCCTGCCCCTTGTCAGTGCAAATTAATATCAGCTGGTTCAGTCCCAACTGATGGCCTATAAAAAGGTGTCTCATTACCAAGGTGTCACACCAGAAACATCTCATGATGGGTAAAAGCAAAGAGCTCTCTCAAGACCTTCGCAACCTTATTGTTGCAAAACAAACTGATGGCATTGGTTACAGAAGGATTTCAAAACTTCTGAATGCTCCAGTGAGCATTATGTTGGGGCCATAATCCCGAAGTGGAAAGAACATCATTTCGCCATAAACCGGCCACGACCAGGTGCTCCTCGCAAGATTTCTGACAGTGGAGTGAAAAGAATTATCAGAAGAGTTGTCCAAGAGCCAAGGACCACTTGTGGAGAGCTTCAGAAACACCTGGAATTAGCAGGTACAATTGTTTCAAAGAAAACAATAAGTAACGCACTCGACCGTCATGGCCTGTATGCATGCTCACCACGCAAGAGTCCACTGCTGAAGAAAAAGCATGTTGAAGCTCGTTTAAAGTTTGCTGCACAACATTTGGACAAAAATGTGAAATACTGGGAGAATATAGTCTGGTCAGATGCGACCAAAATTGAACTGTGTGGATGCCATAATACACACCATGTTTGGAGGACAAGTGGCACTGCACATCACCCCAAAAACACCACACCAACAGTGAAGTCTGGAGGTGGGAACATCATGGTGTGGGGCTGTTTTTCAGCATACGGTACTGGCAAACTTCATATAACTGAAGGAAGGATGAATGGAAAAAAGGAACCGAGACATTCGTGATAAAAATCTGCTGCCATCTACCAGGATGATGAAGATGAAACGAGGGTGGACATTTCAGCAAGACAATGATCCCAAACACACAGCCAAGAAAACTCTCAACTGGTTTCAGAAAAAGAAAATAAAGCTGCTAGAATGGCCCAGCCAATCACCTGAATCCAACTGAAAATCTATGGAAAGAACTAAAGATCAGAGTTCATAGAAGAGGCCCATGGAACCTTCAAGATTTGAAGATTGTTTGTGTGGAAGAATGGGCCAAAGTCTCACCTGAGCAATGCAAGCAACTAGTTTCTCCATACAGGAGGCGTCTTGAAGCTGTCATTACCAACAAAGGCTTTTGTACGAAGTATTAAATAGATTTCAGTAAACGTGTTCAAAACTTTTTCTGTCATTTCACATTATTAAGTGTAACTTAATTTATGGACATCTATGGTTTGATTTCTTTGCATGTGTGGATTGCATGGGCTGTTACCAACATGTCAGTAGCACCTTTAGAAATATATTTACTGAGAAAAATAGTGACGTATTCAATACTTATTTTACCCGCACGTTTTACCTGTGTGTACACACACATATACAGTGTATATACACACACACACAAACACGCTCACAAGGTGGAATTTCAAAATTTTATACTATATATAGTTCTGAAATCTACAGTTGTTCTTGAAGTATGTTTGTTTTTCTTAACCAGAAGCACTAATGACCAACACCACTAGTTTTTTTTCCCTGGTTACCCCAAAAGTGAAAAGGGGAAAAAAAATGCATTCAAAGATTCCAGCCATTTTCAGAGTCAGTATCTTAATATAAACTATCCAACAACTTGTTAAAAGCATGATATTCACTGTTTGAGGAATTCACACCACTGCAAATAAAACATGATATTTGCCAGAAGTAGATCAAAAGATTAAAAAAAATAAATAAAACGGCCCATGAGGGATTGAACAATGTTACAGGCAGGGTAAAAAAACAATCTTGCTCAAAAACTGTTTGCCAGAATTTAGCCACAGTGTCATCTGACCTGTTTTCCCAGATCACCACACAATACTATGTGATACAAGATAATATGTAATGTGCATGTGTTCGGCTGTGAGCCAAACATCACTGTTCAAATCCTACTTACATTTTCTTAATAGTTACTTACTCACAGTCCAGTCCACATTGAAATGTTTAACATCCCATGTTGTATTTTCAGTCACCTAACTAACTCTGTTGAAACACTTGTTGGTCAAAGGCGCTGAATAAATCGGATGTCTATAACATCCATAATAACAAAAAGAATCAATTTTATTTCTAATGTCAAAAACTAACAACGAATATGTCCCTAAAAGTGATATTACACGTAGGCAGTTTAATTCCAAGAGGTATTTGTTGGAATAACTTTTTTTTACACGGTCACGTCTCAAGTAGCCATATAATGCAGCGGGCAGTGGTAGCTCAGGGGTTAAGACATTGGACTACTAATCAGAAGGCTGTGAGTTCAAATCCCAAGCTGCCACTGTTGGGCCCTTGAGCAAGGCCCAGTTGCTGAGATAACTGTAAGTCACCCTGCCATAAATGTAATGTATATAGTGCACTTTGTAGGATCTACAATGCTGTTAGGTTATCCTCTATGAAGTGAGCTTGTTAATATTTAAATTAATTCAAATACAAAACTATTTAAAATAGTTAAATTTCTAACCACAGACCTGCTGAGTTATCTGATTATGTTACAGTGCAGTACATGTGCACCTTACCTGACGATGTGGCATGGCAATGTTCGTACTGAATTCAGCAGACTGTCTGCTGCTCCTCTGTGTTTGGGCTCTGGCTTCAGCAGGGAAACTCCTGCCTTTGACAACTTCCTGTCAACAGAGGAAGACCCCATCATCAACCCCTAGATACATACATACACTTACATATAAATATCTAATATACAGTCAGGTCCGGAAGTATTTGGACAATGACAGTTTTTGTGATTTTGCCTTTATACACCACCACAATGGATTTGAAATAAAACAATCAAGATGTGAGATCAAGACTTTCAGCATTATTTTAATAAGTTCCATAAAAATATGGCATTTACCATTTAGGAATTACAGCCATTTTAAGCAAAGTGCCTCCATTTTCAGGGGCTCAAAGGTATTTGGACAATTGACTGACAAGAAGTTAATTGACCAGGTGCGGTCCATTCCCTCATTACTTCAAGACAAATGAAGCAGATAAAAGGTCTGGAGTTGATATCACGTATTGAGTTGGCATTTGGCAGCTGTTCGACTGGAGCTACCAATATGAAGTCCAAGGAGATCTCAATGCAAGTGAAGGAGGCCATCATTAGGCTGAAAAAACAACATAAATCTATAAGAGAGATAGCAAAAACCTTAGGTGTGGTCAAATCAACAGTTGTGTACATTCTTAAAAAGAAAGAAAGCACTGGTGAGCTCAACAACATCGAAAGGCCTGGAAGACCACGGAAGACAGCTAAAGTAGATGATCGCAGAATCCTTTCCTTGGTGAAGAAAAACCCCTTCACAACATCAACAGAAGTCAAGAATACTCTGGAGAAGGTAGGCGTATGATTGTCAAAATCTACAGTAAAGAGTCGCCTTCATGAATGTAAATACAGAGGGTTTACAACAAGGTGCAAACCACTGGTAACATTCAAGAACAGGAAAGCCAGATTAGACTTTGCCAGAAAACATCTAAAAAAGCCTCCCGTGTTCTGGAATAAGATTCTTTGGACGGATGAAACCAAGATTAATTTGTACCTGAATGATGGGAAGAGAAAAGTATGGTGAAAGAAAGGAACAGCTCATGATCCAAAGTATACCACATCATGTGTCAAACATGGTGGAGGCAGTGTTATGGCATGGGCATCTATGGCTGCCAATGGAACGGGCTCACTGGTGTTTATTGATGATGTGACTGTTGACAGAAGCAGCAAGATGAATTCTGAGGTGTATAGAGCTATACTCTCTGCTCACATTCAGCCAAATGCTACAAAACTGATAGGATT
>CM040975.1:23492508-23539053 GCA_022985145.1 Pangasius djambal | reverse complement strand
ACCCACAAACAAGCAGCAACTGAAGGTGGCTGCAGTGAAGGCCTGGCAAAGCATCTCCAGGGAGGAAACTCAGAATTTGAGTTTTGAGAACATGGGCTCCAGACTTCAGGCAGTCATTGACTGCAAAGGATTTTCATCCAAGTATTAAAATTATGGTTATATTTACAATTATGTCACTTTGTCCAAATACCTTTGAGCCTCTGAAAATGGAGGTACTTTGCTTAAAATGGCTGTAATTCCTAAATGGTAAATGCCATATTTTTATGGAACTTATTAAAATAATGCTGAAAGTCTTGATCTCACATCTTGATTGTTTTATTTCAAATCCATTGTGGTGGTGTATAAAATCACAAAAACTGTCACTGTCCAAATACTTCCGGACCTAACTGTATATACACACGGGGACACACACATATGTACACAACTTACTGACTGCTGACTTCTCTCCAGCTGAAATCTGCTGGCCAGTGCGAGAAGTCGAAATCATAACTGGCAAGTTTTTTCTAAACAGGATGGAGTACAAACAGCATCAGCAGAGGCATGATTACATCAGTGCTGATTGCATCAGTGTACTGGTCTCAGTAGGAATGTTGCTAGGACATGGTCATGACCTCACCTTGTTGCTGCTTGTGTGGTTCTTCTTGGTCTCCTCCAGAATGGTGATAAACTGGTGATACTCAGGGTTTCTCCAGCGACCCCAGCCTAGCAACAACCCAACAAAAACACAAACGCATGCTGCTAGTTACAGCTCTGGCTTCTTCTGGTGGCAGAGGATAGCACCATCAATTTATTATTATTACTTTTAAATGGGATAAGCGTTTCACAATAAGTCATTTCTGATGAGGTATCACCTTTGTGAAAGATGTGCTGTGTTTTGCTTGTTACACTGCATTAGAGTAAAACGATTGATCTGAAGGGAGTTCAAATATATTTCGGGTGACGAACAGCTCACCTCTCAGACACGCTACTGTCAGTAAACAGACCAGCACTGTGCCAACGTACTGGCTGACGGGAATGATCTTACTGCTGCAGATATAACCTGAAACAGAAACAAACGTTTGAAAACACATATGTCAACAATACAATAAATCACAAATCTAATGCAGAAATATCAGAATATCTTTTTCCTTATCCTTACTATGTAGTAACTGGTCAAATCATAGTAACCAGAATTTGATCATCTCAAGCCATAATAAAGCTAAATGACTGTTCAATTTACAATTATACAGACATTGGTACAAAGCAGCTTTACTGAAATCCAGATCTAGATCCTGATCCCTAATGAGCAAACCAGAGGCAACACTGTCAAGGAAAAATTCCCTGAGAAAATATGAGAAAGAAACCTTGAGAGGAACCAGACTCAAGACGGAACTCATCCTCTTCTGGGTGACACTGTACAGTGTGATTATAAATCATTAAAGTATGCAGGTGTAGAGGAGTAAGGCAAAAATTCTAAGGGTGTTGAAATGAAGTTTAGTATGACTATATTGCGAATAAGAGTCCTCCAATGAGAACAGGACAGTCTTTATGATTACAGCAGCAGTTCTTAGAAGGTACAAGTCTAAAGTATCTAGGTGGGATTATCCACCGAAGCAAGGATGAGACTTGAGCATGTTAATGGGAAGTGCAAATATTTCATAATCTGATACTATCTATATCTAGCTGGGATTATCCACTGAAGCAAGGATGAGACTTGAGCATGTTAATGGGAAGTGCAAATATTTCATAATCTGATACTATCTATATCTAGCTGGGATTATCCACTGAAGCAAGGATGAGACTTGAGCATGTTAATGGGAAGTGCAAATATTTCATAATCTGATACTAGTAAAAAGTATTGCAATGTGTAGGGTCTCACACACAACTTATTTTGAAGACTGTACATTTTTCAAAACTGCCTGACATGTTGATTCCACAGGAAAATGTCATTGAGCAGAGGGGAAAAATAAACAGTTGGAAATGCCCCCAACTCTATACACCAAACTAAATTCCCCTGGTAAACCAGTGTAATAACGGGGCCTGAATTTGCATATGGGAGTCTGACTGGCTTTTACATTTAATGAAACAATAAAACTTGTCTGTCAAAAGCTAAATACAAACTCAGATCTACCTTTGATATTTTGAACACCGAAAATTGCACTGACAATTTTTACACTTCAACCAAACAAATCCCCCAGCAAAGTAATGATTAAGTAATGAGTAATTAATCATTCATAACTATTAACTAATCCAAATAACTTCCAAGTGGTTATAGACTTAATATGATTGCTCTGTGGTGGTAAATTAACTAATGAAACACTGTATTAAACACAAAATTACCATTAATTCACAGTAACTGTACACAAAGGTCCAGCTCTATTACATGTCCACAATACAACAACATTCTTTTAAAACCACTTAAACACAGGAGAATTTAATTTCATAGAGAAACTCTTTCGTGTATACACCCACTTGATATGAGACACAAACAGCTTCAAGGAGGCCACTGCACACACAAAACCTGCACTGAGGAATTTCCCCAAACAGAAGTACTACACATGTACAGCATTAGCATATGACTCAACTAGAATGATTAGACTTGATTAGGCCACCATTATAATCAGCACTCACAGTCGGAGGCAAATGAAATCTATCGACTGATCGCACAGTGAAGAAGCAATCAGGAGTCCACAGCCCTTGATTATCTGACACAGGAGGTGGAACGGAACAAAAACGTGGAATGGTTGGGGTTCTCCAAGAACTGGATTTGGAACCTGAGCGTTAAGTGTACGAGCAAGCGGTTGTATACCTTTCCTGTAGAGATAGCAGAGAATGAGAGGTGAGCTGTAATAGGATAGGGACCACAGCACTGACGCCTGGAGAGAAGAAAAACACATTTTAATTACCTTCACGACGCACAAGTCTCTTGGGGCAAGTACATCAAGTTCCAGTCATGTGGGTTTTATTGTCATTCCTCTGTATAACTCATAATGGAACAAAATGTCATTTAATCAGGAACATTCAGCACCACATAATACAACAGCACCACGTAGTATGTATGTAGTACAAAGACTACATAGAGTGCAAGTACATAAGAAAAAATATTTCATTCCATTTTGGCACATGCCCTTATCCAGAGTGACTTACATTAATCTCATTTCTCATTCATCTCATACAACAGAGCAGTTAGGGTTAAGGGCCTTGCTCAAGGGCTCAGCAGTGCTGGGATTTGAACTCATGACCTTCTGATCAGAAGGCCAACATCTTAACCACTAAGCTACTATGCTTTTCAACAGCATAAATAAGCATCAACGTTCCACTCCACAGAAACCTTTAGTAAAAGGTGAAAAATGTATGCGTTAATGAAGAGAGACCTGAGCTATACATAAAAATATATAAGAAATACAATGAACACAAATGATGATAAATATTCCAAACAGTGCCTACTAAGCAGACAGAAAAGAAAACAGTATTGGATAAAACTTGACAGTGATATATTCTTGTAACTTGTAACAGCAATCATTCTCCATCTTTTCCAGCTGTGACATGGCAAGCACATCTTCACGTTTTCTCCTGATCTAAAAGACACGACACTACTCGAGTTGAATCTGGTTTGTTTGAGGAAATGGTACACTTTCCATGACATGTCACTTACCCAACCAAGGATACTGTCAGTGTGTCTTTCCAAACCTCTTTGCTGGTAATCCCAACCCTGCAAGTGACAGCCACATACAAGTCAAACTGTTATTTTTTTAATGCTATCATTTGGGGACAGACTTAAAGTGGCTCTAAAGTGCAAAACACTTTAACAAACCAAAAATAAAACAGCAAATAAAATAACACAACAGCAAAACTAAAAGCACAACAGCAGCAAAACCAAAAGCACAACGGCAAAATAAAAACAAAACAAAACAAAAACAGCAAAACCAAAAACACAACAACAAAATAAAAAAAAAAAACAGCAAAACACAACAACAAAATCTGCTGCGTTATTTTATTTGCAGTTTTGGTTTGTTAGTGTTTTGAACTTCAGGGCCACCGCACAGACTCCCTCAGTGTCTGATCTTCATGTACACAAATATTGTTTTGTATAACACCTCAACCTTAAAGTATAGACCCTGGAGCTCACGTCCTGATGTGTCCCTGTGCAGCGGTTCTCAAACCGGGGTCCGTGAAGCAAAATTATGGTTATTGAGCTGGAAATCACAACTCACCATTATCAAAGATATTTATTATTGTTGTTTGAATTGAAAGGATGAATTGAACTTGAACCTAATATGTTCTGTGTGGAAAGTTCAGGAATAAAAGTCTCTGTGGATATAATAAATAAACAGACTATTTAGAAATATTGATAAAAGGATGTACTTTACAGTTAAAGGGGCTCTTGGCTGTTATGGAATTCATTACAGGTAATTATAGTACACTACATATTTGTGTAGAAGGAATTCTTCCACATCCAGTGCAGTGAACTTGTAGCAAACTCGTTTCATTTTCTGCACAGGAACCGAAGTAATTCTTACACAATTCAACTCCCTGTGTTTATTTTCTACTCCTAATCCTAATAAATACTCGCAATGTCAACGGTATGTTGTTTTGCTTTGAAATTATGCTTAGAGGTCACTATGGCATACCTTCCAACCTTTACAACTGGCATTAGCATGCTAACTAGCTATACTAGCTATACCACACGTTCCCAGGGTCTGAAATCGCATACTAGCGCACTGAGTAGTATGCGAGAACAGCATGAACGGTCACCTAGGATACTAGCATACTACTAAGTACAGTAGTATTTTGAAGAAGTAGTGCGGTAGTGAGAGTGTGCTTTCGGACGGAGCCGAGCCCTGCCGAAGATGAGCCGAAGAGACCGCATTAAAAATGAAAGTCTGTTTACTGTTGAAGGAGTTTTGCGAAAGAGTCGAGTGCGTACCCTCCTTCCTGCTCTGCTCTCGGGTCGGGGGTAGTCCTGTGGGCGATGGATCCGGTACAGACTGGGCCCGAACAAGCAGCGAAACCATAACCAAACAGCCATCATTCCTCAGTCGGCAGCTACGGAAGCCCATATGGGTCATCGCGATTCAAAATATCACCAACGCATTATCCATTGTACAGTGCAGCGACTCTTCATGAACGAATCGATTCATGACCGAGAACAAATCTTATTTTGCTTATATCACAACGCTGTTGAATTCTTGAATGTGATTGGTCAGCAGTTATTAATTAATTAATAATTAATTAATTATTAATCAGCTGTGAAGTAATTTCACCTGTAAGGTTTATAGTAATGCTTTACCATTTCTACAGGAAAAGCTCTTTCACAGGGACGCGTATAATATATTATAACGGCAATAATAAATAGACTCAGAAATGTGTTGTCATTTAACGGAGTAAAACATGTAGCTACGTTTACATGCACGTCAATATTCCAATATTAATCAGAATTTGGCGATGTAAACGGCGCAATCCGATTGCCTGATTCAGATTAAGATGACATTCTGATTCCCCAAATTCCGGTTCCCATCCCTGGAATCTGCCGGTTTTAATCGGACATTTGTTGCATGCAAACACCTTATTCAGAAATCCACTGAAAGGAGATACATGCGCATGCTCAGTCCTCAAGGAATTGTGGGTGCTAACAGATGCTTAGCTGTAGGCGAGGTATTTAGGAATGGCGGCTCAGGCATACTTACAACAGCCATGTATACAGGAGTATTCCGATGCCTGTACGCATATAAACATTGTATTCGGAATATGGCTGCAACCCGAATATAAACCGAATTTGATGTGCATGTAAACATAGCCACTGATACCCTGACTTTTTTTGTAAAGAGATGTTTATGTACTGTAACATTTTTGGAAGGAGTCCAATGCAACAATAAAGGAATTTATAGCTGCATTTGAATGGCGTATTGTTTGTTAATATAATGTACTGGAATGTACTGTTATATGAAAATAACTTTTGGGTGGCAACAACCTCACACCACCCTGTTGTTTATTAATTTCCTACAATAGCATGTCTCAATTTTTACAGTGTTTTATTCTTTACTTGTTGTTTCTTTTTATGTTTTCAGGTTGGCCGTGCATCCGTGCATCTATCCCTCCATCCGGCATTCTCAATAGCATGATATCTCTAGAGCGAGTAGTTGAATGTTTGTAGGATTTATATGGAATTATCATAATAATCAGCAGATGAACTGCTTAGATTTTGGAACTGATTCAAACAAGTTCAAGGTCATAGCAAGGTCAAATGTCTGATTTTTTTTTCCTGTTTGAAGTAAGGGTATTTGAGGCAAGGCATACAAATTAATAATAAGTACTAGACCTGATGGAGGAGGCATCCCTGTTGACACCATTGCTTCCGAGTTCTTCTTGTTTTCATTATACTGTCACGTTTGACTTGAAGGGCAATCAATGTCAAAAATGCTGTTATATGTTATACACTTTTTAGCGGGTGGGTATTTCTATAGGCTGCTATCATACAAATGGAATTTATTTCTTAGCCATAAAAGGAGCTGCTATATAAAAAAAATTATAGAGACAAAATTACAGTATGAAACCAGAAAATATGGCTATTTTTTAGGATTTAATTATAGCATGTGAAGTATTTTGGATTAATCAAACAAACAAAAACTCAATTTACTTGTATTTTAAAAGAATCAAATCACTAATGTGACTACTAATACAAAGCAGGGAATACATAACAGGGTGCTACAGGGAATGTCATGGAATAACTGAGAGGATTCAAAAGGTGGATATGAGGATATGACAATGAGGTGAAAGAGGTTGGAGGCATAAAAGTCATTAGAGAATATTTATAACATATCAGAAAGTGAAATACAATCTATTGAACTTACATATTTTATTAATATTAAATATCATAACATACACCATTTTACCATGTTTGTTACTTGTGACAATGAAGGGATATCTGTAAAGTCCATCACACCAAATGTCTTGTTGATATGAATGAAATTTCATTGCATTCTTCATTGTGTCTTAAGGGTATACAAAGTTTTGCATATACTGTAAATTTGCATAAACAATCCTCACAGTGGGTGATTCCGGGCAGGTAAATAGTCTAGTTATGTCCATTCATTCATCTTCAGTTACCCTGTTATCCTGATCATGGTCACAGAGCACCATGCACACACACATTCACACAGCCATTTACACCTAGGGAGGAATTTAGCATAGCCAGTCCGCCTAACTTCCTGTTCTTGGGCAGTGGGTGGAAACTGGAGAACCTGAAGGACAAACCATGAGGACACGGGGAGAACATGTGAAACTCCACACAGACAGTAACCTGAGCTCAGGATCAAACTCAAGACCATGGTGCTGTGGCATGGCAATGCTACCACCACCGCAGTGCTCTCCTGTATGTATGTTTATCTTGAAAATCACTTTAATATCTTGGGGTTTGGGTTAAAAATGTATTCAAATTATTTTTTGGTCCAGATAGTATTTTTTGCTTCTCTTGTTTGGTTAGTCGGAGCAAACACACCTGTTATAATTAATCACCTAGATTATACAGTGATAGTAGCCTGACTACAAAAAGGGGGAAATGTACACTTGTAGTCTCATTATAATTACTTGGGAAAGACAGAAGGCTGGTTACAAATTCAAAACCCATAATGATGATTTATTATGCTTTATCAGTGTTTGCAGTTATCACCATTAGCAACATACATGTACATGTCTTCATTGATAAATGGTTACATGACAGCACAAAAATAAATTTTCATTGGCACCTTGTATTCATCCAACTGTGCAAACTTAATCACAACACTGGTCATATCTGAAAAGAAACAGAACACATACACACACACACACACACACACACACACACACACACACACACACACACACACACACACACACACACCGTGAGAGAAGCAGATATGATAGACAGTCATTAACATTAATGTTAATGTATACTGATTGATAGACTGAAAGGTGCAGGAATAGGGACAGAGACAGCACTAGGTCATGTTCCTTGTGTGACTTGCAGTCAATCTTCTCTCACCTGTCTAATTCCCTATAAACATCCGTCTCGCCTGTGAGCTTCAGATCCTGCGGAGGTGGAGGAGAGGAAAAGGAAGGGGAGGGGATGGTTATAAACGAAGCATGAGAGAGAGGAGCAGATTCAGATTTATGGTTTGACAGAGGTTTGACCTAGTTCATCTGCTAATATTGCTAATATACAACCGGCAGTAAACAGAAGGCAGGCACTAACCCTCTGACACACACACACTCACACAAACATAAACCTATTTAACAGATTGTAAATCGTACAATATTGGTCTTTGAGTGGCACACACAGTGACAACTCACCATATACACTGCATTTTGTGGAGGTGACTGGAGGAGAAAACAGAAACGGGGAATATGAGATTGATGAGAATGAGTGTTTTTGTGCAAAGGTGGCAGTAGATACCAGAAATCACCTGTCTCAGGTCTTCAGGATTTTCATAGATGTTCTCTACTTCTCCTGAGTAGTGAGACAGAGTACGCTCCACATCTGCAAACACACACACACACACACACACACACACACACACACACACACACACACACACAAACATATATTCAAACACTACTGACCTTTTCCAATCTCTGTCCATCCTGACCAGTCAAGGTGAGCTGACAGTATTCAGAATAAAGTAAAAAAAAAAAAAAAAGACAAATGACAGAACTCACTCTGAGGGAAGGTGCAAGGTCCTCGTCTCCATAGCAACACTCCGACAGCAACAGCAACCACGGGCACCAAAAAGAGGAGAAGAGAGAGAGATGGGAGGAGAATGGATGGCGCGGGTGTACTGTTACCGTCTGGAAGAACAGACAGACAGATAGAGAAAGAGACAGATGATGGAAATTATAGCGGGTGTCAGTAGGTGTGATGGTGTGTAGCTCTCACCAGTAGGCTGCAGCAGAGAGACAGCAGAGTTGGTGGTTAATTCATCAGGCAGCTCACTCGCACAGCAAGGTGGCTCTGTAACAGTCACCAAGAGGGAGAAACAGAGCCTTGACTCCATCAATTTCCATTAAAATAGAGCACAGAGGCTCACTATTACTGGAAATAGATTGTGCCAAGTCAGAATCTGTGTAGTGCAGTTACGGACGTAAACCTTCTACAATTAAAAAAAAAAAAAAATGAAGTGATGTCATGAGTGGAAAATCCTAAAAATTCGTCACGGTTCAGAGGAGTTCTGAGAGCGAAGGAAGGAGGAGGGAGGAACAAGATGAATGGCATTACGTAATGCTTGTGCTGAGTGTATTTAAATTCCCTAACACAATGATGAGGAAATAGGCCCGAGCTGGATTTACATGCAGTGAGCTGACATGCAAAGAGAGGTACAACACTGCATGTATATTGTCTTTCTGTAACCAAGGACACTTCTCCATAGCAGCCGGGGAAAAAGGTCAAATCAAAATGTAATCTTAGCCAACCACTTTTAGCAATATGACACTTTACACCATAGTGCTGTTGAATTCTTTAATCTGATTGGTCAGAAAGTGCTGACTGAATTTTCTATAACAGCAGCATTGACAGTAGTTCCGGCTGCAAGGTTCATATTAATGCACTCTTCCAAATAGGTTATTGTTTCTATAGTAACAGCTGGCACATGGATTTGTAAGGCGGACACTGCACATAATCAAATCGACAAATATGCGTAATCGTTAAGATGGTGGCGTTTCCTGTGAGATGTTTATTTAGCATTTTTGGAGGAGTCTCCAGTGTCAGTGCTTTGTAACAGTCAGAAGTAAAGCTGTAGCTTTTAGTTTCTTGACACGTAAAGGTCTTTAGGATGGACGGCTTTGTGGTTTCTCTGTAACATGACAATCGTCACAGGTTGAGGAGCAACTGTTTATAACAAGTGATAACAGGAACTAACTCGTTTCGTGGACATTCTACAACATAAACATAACTATAAATGAATACAAGGTATGTAAAATAAAAGTAAAAAAAAAAAGGATGTATAAAAAGTGTAATTGCTGACAAGTTGCTGTGGTATAAGATGAATAAAACACTTTGGGACATGCTGTTGGGTGCATCACACCACCTTGTTGTTATTTTCCTATAATTATGGATTGTACCTTAATTTGAGGAGTGACAGGTTATGACAGGCATAGCGTCTCTTTCGCTGGGACTGACAGAAGCATGTACGATAGAGAGTGAAAAAATAAAGGTCTTCTATAGGCTTCTATGCAACTGTAAATTAGTAATAAAAATGCACTCATCCTTCAGTTATATTTGCTTTTAAATCACCCTCCAGCCTCTTCCCCAATATGAACTGTTTGAAATGTGCAGCAGGTATTGTGAATGTTGTGACCAGTATAGCAATTCAAATCAGTGAAGCCTTACAGCCCTCCAGAGCACAGCTCTTTATCAAAAGATGATAAGGTTATGGAATCTGTTTTATATCATAGTGGGTTTAGTGTGATTATAAGCTTTAATAAAATTTTAATAGTCATAGATTGGCTGTAATTAATGTGGCAGGCCGCTGAGTAAGTGAATGTAAGGACTTTGGAATTTGACTTTTTTAGTGACCCGTGGAATTCCACTCCCTGATCTGCTGCACTGCAAGAATAATGATGTGCAACTCAGACACACACACACACACACACACACACACACACACACACACACACACACACACACACAAATATAACTCATTATCTTTCACTTTCTTTCTCTCATGCTCTCTCCTTGACACGTTTACCATCAGTAATAAAAAGTTTCTAGTTCAGATTGCCCTGGCGACTTTGTTTCCTTGTTCCAGTATTCCCCTGTTCCAGCATGCTTTCTGATTCTTGCTTTTGACCTCAGCCTATTTGTGGATATGATTATGGATGTGCCTGTGGTGACCATGTCTGGCAATGCTTTGACCCTTGCTTTGGATTCTAAACAGGATTACTGGTAAAGCCTAAATAAAGAGATTTTGCATGTTGGGCCTGCTGTCTCTGGCTTCCAAGTGTTAGAGTTTTCTGAGCTCTGTTTTTCAGAGCATGGATTTCTATCCACACAATGATTTTGATCAAAACGTTTACACAGAAAAGAGCAAGAAACATTGGGACTGTTTAGATATTTGTTTAAACCTTCTAAAAATTCATAAGAGGATTGTGAGATGTGTCCTCTTACCTGTAGGAGGCATCTTGGCAGTGTACAGATATCTGACTGTTTGGCCGTTTTTTAGTTTAAGAGTGCAGGCGTACTGGCCGGCTGTATCTGGGGTTATTGGGAGACGTATTGAGATGATCCTCTGACCCAGAACTGCACTTGAAGGCAACTGGTGTTCAGGCCTCTGGATGTGCGACCATTTTACAGAAGCTACCTGAGAACGCTCAGCATATGCACAGATCAGTTCCATAGAGCTTGTATAGCTTGCATAGCCTGGACACAGAGAGAGAGAGAGAGAGAGAGAGACCAGTTCTTCAAATGTATAGAGGAAAAATGACAGAAAAAGAAGGCTTATGTTGATGTGTATTCATTAGCTAGGTGGATAGCAGACCGACCGGAGCTGACCATGACTGATGCACTGTGTCTTCTTCCACTCTAATCAGAATCAATCCTGGCCTAATTGAGCCCACCAGTTTCCACAGTAATGGCAGAGCCGCCAGCGCCGTCAGCGGCGACTGGCAGCAGGTGTAATTACACATAATGAGATCTTTAATGAGGCCTACTAAAAGCCATTATATTAGCGTGTGAGAAACAGAGAGGGGGTCCTTGAAAGGCAAAGACATGATGGTGAATGAAAAGCAGGAGAGGAACAAGAAAGAGAGCAAGAGAGAGAGAGAGAGAGAGAGAGAGAGATGGAGGACATGAAAATGAATGCACAGACAATGATAGGCTGGTGTATGCTGGTGACTGATGATTGATTTCAGGGACTGTGTAATTGTGAAAAAAAAACCCAAGGCCAGTATTGCAGTTTGCATGTGCGTGTGTCTGTACGGAGTGTGTATATAGTCTAAACTGAGAGCCAGTGTTAAAGGAAGTGCTAGGACTCAGGAGTGCTACACACACTTGTCCATATGATTGTCACTATGACTGATATAATTGTTGTGTGTGTTTTTTTTTTTTTTTCTCCATATTTCTACAACATTTAAGTGTTCAAGTATGTCTTCATTTTGACTCAACTTATACTGTCATACATGTAGTTTTTTTAATGTACAGTGTATCTTGTTACCATTTAAAACAGTCAGTGCTGTGACCTGGGCAAAAACTTGGTCATCCCTGAAGACCTCACACTGATAGCGGCCTGCGTCTTTCAACTCCGGCCTCAGGAGGAAGGAAAAGTTTCCAGCAGGCACAGACGAATGGTTGTGCAACTGGAGGCGGACATTAGACTGCTTCCTGGAATCCCTCCAGCGGTCAAACTGGAAGATCAGCTCTGGTTGGGTGTGTGGTGAATCTGGGCGCCACCAGTAGAGCAGGACGTAGTCGCCATTGATGTCGGTGCAGGGGAGCGTGACAGCTGACTGAGACAGAGCTGCCAGACTGCACAATGGTCCTGTTGGGGAAAGGGACAGATGACTTACAGAAAGTAGAACAGAATAGAGAGAATAGAAATATAGGAAGAAAAACTTATTAGACTTCCCCTTTCATATCAGAACCAGGCATCATGTACTTGACACTTTTAGAGCAGATTTCTCAGTCGGAATGTACAGTGAACAAATAAAGTCATTCTGATTTCCGCTGAACATTAATTAGCGGACTTTTCTGCTGAACATTAATTAGCTTAATTAGATCAGCTCATCGCCTAGGCCCAAATAATTTCCAGTCTTCTGGACATTACAACTTGTGGTCTTGGAAAACCCACTGCTAATAGTGTGCTTTGACATCTCCACTTTAAGGGGTGTATATATATATATATATACACACAGTCAGGTCTGGAAGTATTTGGACAATGACAGAATTTTTGTGATTTTGCCTTTATACACCACCGCAATGGATTTGAAATAAAACAATCAAGATCTGATCGAAGTGTAGACTTTTGCTTTATTTTAAGAGGTTCCACGAAAAGTAAGGCATTTACCATTTAGGAATTACAGCCATTTTAAACAAAGTACCTCCGTTTTCAGGGGCTCAAAGGTATTTGGACAAAGTGACATAATTGTAAATATAACCATAATTTTAATACTTGGATGAAAATCCTTTGCAGTCCCCCATGTCTGGGGCCCATGTTATATACAGTATATATATATATATATATATATATATATATATATATATGAAAATATATATAATATATAAAAATATATACATGTGAAAAGAATTAGAACACCCCATGAAAGCCTGTGTTTTTTAAAACATAGTTAAACATATGGACATTTGATCTTCATTTTAACAATATTGGGAGTTTCAAGTAATATAACTAAACAAATAAAACCAAAGAAAAGTCTTTTTAAAATGATCTGTAAAATGTAATAAAAACAATCCAATTTCTTGTGAGGAAAAAGTAAGGACACCCCCACATTTATTTGTACTTAAAATGGCTAAAATTACCTACAGGTGTATCACATCAGGTGCAAATTATTAGAACATGGTTACAGAGCATTTTGAAGGAGGCTTGCCTTATTTAAACCTCAGACATTTAGTTTGGTTTGCTCTTAATTGTGAAGTGAAGTGAAGTGACTTGTGGCCAAGTATGGTGACCCATACTCGGAATTTGTGCTCTGCATTTAACCCATCCAAGTGCACACACACACACACAGTAGTGAACACACACACCGTGAACACACACCCGGAGCAGTGGGCAGCCTTTTTAGCTGTGGTGCCCGGGGAGCAGTTGGGGGAATCGGTGCCTTGCTCAAGGGTCTCACCTCAGTCGTGGTATTGAAGGTGGAAGAGAGCGCTGGTCATTCACTCCCCCCACCTACAATCCCTGCCGGACCCGAGACCCGGACCCACAACCTTCGGGTTCACCTTCGGGTTATAAGTCTGACTCTCGAACCATTAGGCCACGACTGCCTACTTAATTGTTGAAGTGAGAGGTATCACCATGGTGAGATCCAAAGAGCTCTCTGAAGCCTTCAGAAAGAAGATTGTTGATGCTTATGAGTCTGGTAAGGGTATAGAAAGATCTCCAAAGAATTTGTAATCATCCATTCCACTGTCTGGAAAATCATTTACAAGTGGAGAACATTTAAAACAACTGCCAACATGGCCAGGTCAGGCCATCCAAGCAAATTCACCCCAAGAGCAGACGGCAAGATGCTTAAAGAAGTCGACAAAAACCCTAAAATATCATCACGGGACCTACAGCAAGCTCTTGCTACAGTTGATGTCAAAGTGCATGAATCTACAATCAGAAAGAGACTGCACAGCTTTAATTATCATGGGAGGTGTGCAAGGAGGAAACCTTTGCTGTCTAAGAAAAACATGAGGGCAGGATTGAAGCCAAAGAACACATAGACAAAGGCCAAGACTTCTGGAATAATGTGCTTTGGACAGATGAGTCTAAAATTGAATTATGTGGACACCATAACAGAGGCCATGTTTGGCCTAAACCAAATACGGTATTTCATCAAAAGAACCTCATACCAGCTGTGAAACATGGAGGTGGAAGTGTTATGGTTTGGGGATGCTTTGCTGCAGCAGGACCTGGCCAGCTCACCATCATAGAATCCACTATGAATTCTACATTGTATCAGAAGGTGCCTGAGGAACATGTGAGACCATCTGTCAAAAAATTGAAGCTGAAGTGGAACTGGACCTTGCAACATGACAATGACCCAAAACATACCAGTAAATCCACCAAGGACTGGCTGAAAAGTAAAAAATGGAGAGTTCTGGAATGGCCAAGTCAAAGCCCAGATCTAAATCCTACTGAGATCCTGTGGGGTGATTTGGGTGCATGCAGCTGAAAGAATTCTGCATTGAGGAGTGGGGGAAGCTTTCTTCCAGTCCATGTCAGAAACTGGTAGATGGCTACAAGAAACGTATCATTGAGGTTATTTCAGGCAAAGGGGTAAACACTAGCTATAAAGGCATGGGGTGTCCTGACTTTTGCTCAGTTGAAATACTCATTTTTGTTTATTTCTTTTGTTTAATACTTAGGTACAAATTAAAACAAGATCAGAAATTGACATGTTGACATTTCTTAATAAAGAACTCAATATTTAATGGGGTGTCCTAATTTTTTCACATGACTATATATATATATATATATATATATATATATATATATATATATATATATATATATATATATATATATATATATAAACATGGAAATGTTTTTACTTAGGCTACTTTTTATGGCTATCTGCCTGTCAGGTAGAAAAGAAAAGAGGAAAATGCAGTTAGTCTGCCTAAAGATGTCCAAAAGTGTGATTTTCTCACACAGTGAATGTCACGATTTGAGCATTGTTGGACACATGGTGTAGCAAAATGGACATGATCCTAATCAGTTCAGTCTGTAATCAGATACCGGCTGTTAATATGTCTGTGATGTTTCTGTGCTGTCACAGCATAATCAAAACACAGAAGAGCGCTTACACACTCTGTATAGATGACAATGGGCAATAACTGACCTTAAAAAGCATTAATATACAAGAAAGTCATAGTAGGAGGGGAGATAGGCAGGGGAATCTTTCAATCTTTTTTTAAAAAAAAAAATCATTTTCACTTTTGGAGGTTAACAGATTTAAAATGCTGTAGCTTTCCGAGTAGTTGAGATATGGGCAAAAACAAACATAGTGGAGGCAGGTTTCAGAACTACTAGTAGAAAATGTCAAATGCGAAATGTTTTTCCAGGCTGCCACAAATGTTGCAGCAAATTATTCAGTACGTTATTCTGTAACTACAGAGTGTGGAATGCACATCTAGACCTGTCAGCATGTCAAGGGAGTCTAAACGATTAAACTAAGATTAACATTAGCTTGGTCAACACTTGTCCTACACAAAACACTTGCCCTTGTTAGTGACTAGTGGCATCCGCTGTCATGTACAGATGGAGTAGCCGTCCACCTAATAAAACACGATCTGATCTTATGTAGCAAATGTAAAAAATTATGTAATTATTTTTTACATATCAAGTATTAGGCTGCTCCTGCTTACACTTATCAACTGTTTTGTCTGTTCATTATCTGCTGTTTTGACAAGGAAATTGCATCAAATCCCAAAGGCTTCTGAGCACATTCTGCTGCTAAAATCTATAGCTTTCTGACTTTCTGAACTCCAACTGCTCATCTGTAGTAACTCATATGAGCTGATAAAATACTGGTACAGCCCCACTGGGGATTTCCACTAAAGAAAATAGCAAGGCCAAGTCAGTACGAGCTTGTTAAATACAGAAACGAAACAGAGAGGAACAAGAATCAGCAAGCGAGGAGGGAAATAGTGGGAATTAATAGTGATGGCAACGATATCATTTGGTTTGATTCACAATAATCCACAGAGCAGCTAGTCATTTTTAGAGGCATTGTTGTACAGACAGGCATGTGAGAGGAGTGTTGTGAGTGTGAGAGCAGGGAGAGCCGTGAGACAGGAAGAGAAGAAGAGGCACGAGAATGAGGATATTATTGTTCAATGTAAAGTTTCCTCAGAAACACATGACTCAAACTGAACATAGACTCTGGTGCATTGTGCCCTCTGACGCACTTGTGTGTGCATGTGTGTGTGTGTGTGTGTGTGTGTGTGTGTGTTTGGTTTACTGCCTACTCTCTACATAAATGCAAGAAGTAAGGTATGAAATAGTGCACTGTATGTCCAGTAAGTTGGGATTTAGCCAGCGAGGGAGTGTGCTGAAGCATGTAGCATGTTTGCTTGATGATGTAGAATGTTTGGATTAGCAGAAGTGGTTTCAGGCAGAACCAGATGGTGTGAGACTGATGAGATGGCAGTGTGTGTGTAAGACCGGGAGCTGATCGGTGTCTAGCATGGCTGAGACAATGGAGGCAGCAATTCTTACCATATGTAATATTTGGGAACCATGCCACTTTTTTCTCTGTGATAAGAAAGAAAGAGAGAGAGAGAGAGTGTGTGTTTACTGAGAGTCTCAATATTCAGTGGTTTTATTTATCACACTGCCTCTAGTGTAGCTGTAGTCCTTAATGTAAGTTTTTATAAAATTCCTTACCATTTCACTTAGTGCTGTACATTATTACAATAAAAAAGTGCTTACAGCTGCCACAATCCTTTAAATAAGGAATAAAATATGTCAAGCAGGGCTGTTATAGGAAAATAATCAATGATAGAGTGGTGTGATTCTGTTACCTCACCAAAGATTTTCCTATAACAGCACGTCTCGAAGTGTTTTATTCCTGTTATACCACAGCAATTTGCAAAATATGCATAATTCTATTAAAGAACACGTCAAACACATCCATTAATAGTCACATTCAAAACAAGTTCCTGTTATCACTGTTCTGCAGCTATAAACATTTATAAACCTTACCAGTCTCTTTTTTTTTCTCTGTCTCTTGAAGTTAATTAGACGAAACAAAAGACAGCCTGTCAAGTTACCAAGAAAAAGCTCAAAACCGGAAAACATAAAGTTACAGCTTTAGAAATACCTACACTGGAGACTTCTTCCAAAAATGCTAAACAAATCTGCTCACAGAAAACTTTACCGTTATAACAATAATGTTTTTTACAAAAATTTGAAACAAGTCCCTGTGAATGAGCTGTTACTATAGAAACAACAATGTATTCGAATGAGCGAAGGTGCTGACCAAACAGAACTGAAAAAATTCAATAGCATTGTTGTACAAGGAGCAGCAAATGGCATTTGCGGAATTGAACTTGCAAATACGTATATTGTAGTTACCTGATTAACCCGTATCAGACTGTACGTATCAACTCGTACAGATTAACTCTATAAGACTTTATGGTTTGTTATTTATTTGGTTTACTCAGCATATTGAATTGCCATAACCAGTCATTCAATTGAGAAATTCTAGCAGTCATCCTCATCCTTACGATTTCTCAGGAAACATTACACAATAATGATCTGTCACAAGCCTGACAATAAAAGGCTTGGTTTCATAGTAAAATATTCATAGTTTCTACATCATACATGGGAACAAGGGTTCTTTACTGAGCTGTGTACTTTGAGGAAATGTTATCTTCCACCGTTGTTGACCGCCAGTAATCAGGTAAGGTTTCTCTCTGTATGTTCGGTCATGTTTAGTGGTAATACCATTAGTAGTTTCCATTAGAAGAGAGTATCATTCAATACCCTAAACTCACTTGTGAGCCTTACACTCACTATGCATTTCATTCTGATATTTGCGCACGAGTTCACTGACTCTCACACACTGGAGATCCCTGATCAGACTCGAATGAGCCATTTACATTTTTATTCAAACTGGAAGAGCACTAAACATATTGTTGTAACACAAAGCTTTATGTGCTTGTCTCAGTTTTTCCAAAGGCTGATTTTAGTCACTGTTGCCTTTCTGTAATCTTTTGTTTGTGCTCAGATTTTAACATTTCTATCGAATCCTTTATCACTTGTGAGCTGGAGACATTTCACAGGCTCCTGATATTTATACAAGTGACTTCAAGTTAAACGTTTTTTCACACTGAAGATCACCCAAAGCTTATGTTCGTAACGCTTGTGCCTGGTCTTACGAAGTATTCTCCAACCAGCCACAATAGCGTCACCACCTTTTCTCAGACAAGGCAAGGCAAGGCTGGGGAAATGGCTTTACTCATCTAGTGGCCTTTGCAACTTAATGCACTCATAAACGTTTACACTCACCGGTTTATTAGGATCTGCTGTGCACCTGTTCATTCATGCACTTATCCAATCAGCCAGTCATGTGGTGCAAGTTATCATGTAGATACAGGTCACAAGCATCAGTTAATATTCACATCAAACATCAGTAAAATGTGATCTCAGTGGCATGGTTGTTGGTGCCCGATGGGCTGGTTTGAGTGTTTCAGAAACTGCTGATCTCCTGGGATTTTCACGACAGTCTCTACACAGGATGGTACGAAAAACAAAAAACATCCGGGTGAGCTACAACCACAGGAGACCACATCAGGTTCCAGTCTTCTCAGCCAAGAACAGGAATCTGAGGCTACAGTGAGCACAGGATCACTGGATAGATGAAACTTGGAAAAAGATGAGGTGTCATTTTGTGTGTGAAAATCTCAGCGATCAGAAATTCCTGAAATAGTCAAACCAACAACCATACCACAGTCAAAGTCACTGAGATAACATTCTAATGTTTGAGGTGAAACTTACCTGAAGCTCTTGACCTGTATCTGCATTGTTTATACTGAGCTGCTGCCACATAATTGGCTGATAGGATAATTGCATGAATCAGCAGGGTTACCAGTGCTCCTAACAAAGTGGCCAATGAATGTATAGCTACATGTATATAATAAGTAAATTTTGGATGGCTGTGCGTGTAGGAGAGCATATACTGTACATGATCTAAACTGAGCAGTGTGTTCAGGTGAATGAGATTTCTTACCATACACCATGACAGTGAGTGTATAGCTATGCACAGGTTTCCTGCTTTGGCCGTCCACACTAATGTTGCATGTGTAGGTGCCGCTGTCTCTGGGGGTGACACGGGGCAGTTTGGTGAGCAGGGTGCCTGCCAAGGACACGTCAGTGAGTAACGGGGAACCGGTGTGTGAGAGCCACGTCCCACCTGCTACGGCATAGGGGGGAGAGACTTCAGCTTTCAGCCTTGCAGTACTGTCGATGGGAATGACAGGACCCGGAGCTAAGGTCACTGATGCACACACACACACACACACACACACACATAGAGATATTGTAGATGATATTTCATTCTAAATATTTTTAACATTAAATTGTAGTAGTCAGTACCACAGACTCCACACTATGTAATATAGACACATAATGTCAGAGTTCACTACTGTTTCCTGTTTTAATAAAAGATCAGAAAGTAATGCATTTATTCTCAACTTATTATTCAAGAATGAAATATCTGCATGACCAAAATGTGAATATTACGCTCACATAACATTTGTTTAATTTTTTTTAAAGTCTCATGATGTCATGTTTTGTAGTCAACTATTTACACTTGTGTGCTTCTTAGACAAAGTGTTCATTGTCTGTAATAATTAACTCCTGACATTAAGTAAATTAATATTATTCAAGTAAATCATATTAATTAAGTAAATAACACGTATTGTGTGTTATATTCACTACTGTTTTCCTGATGTAGATGTGATCTTCTCCAATTAATGTAATGTGACAAAATAGTACTTTGTTTTTAATAAATGAAAACAGATCTTGGTAATGGACTCAGACTGTCGGCTCTTACAGAACCACTAGCAAAGCAAGCAACTGGGAGACACAGATGAAGAAAAACTGAGTGTTGTGTGCATAACAGAGATAAAGACAGAGGGGACTACTCAACATTTAATAACAGCCAGAAGAACAATCCTCTCTTTGAACTTCCTGCCCTCCTTCTCCAGCAGGCAAGAATAGAGTCCTCCACTTTCCACTGTGGCAGTAAATCGCAAGAAAACATTGTCAGATATCTCCAGAATTCTGCCTGCCTGATGGTGCATCTTCCTGCTATCCGCTATTCCTCTGCTGATGTTCACTGAAAACAGCATCGTCCACTGTTTCCCCTTGCCTGACATCATCAGCCATTTGACCTGCCTGGTGGTTACAGGGGGCTCGTCAGAGCAGTGCAGGGTGACGGCCGCGCCTTCTTCCACCACGATCACATCACTCCAGGCATTGACTAATAAAAAACACATTTGTAAAGTGAATTAATAATAATGGAGAGTTCATATTCACATAACCTTTCAAAAGCATTGTTGAATCAATGAGGGACTCGGAAAAAAAAAAAAACCTACACATTTTTCCATCCATCCATCTTCCATACTGCATTTCCTACACAGGGTCACAAAGGGAGCCTGAAGCCTATCCCAGGGAACTCGGGGCACAAGGCGGGGGACACCCTGGACAGGGTGCCAACCCATCGCAGGGCACAATCGCACACACATTCACACACCCATTCACCCTTTGGAAAGCGGAGTACCCGGAGGAAACCCCCGAAGCACAGGGAGAACATGCAAACTCTGCACACACAGGGCGGAGGCAGGATTCGAACCCCCATCCCGTGAGGCAAACGTGCTAACCACTAAGCCACCATGCAGCATCCCAGCACACAGTTTTAACTTTCGCAATTGAAATTATTGCCAAATGATGTTTTAAATGTTACTTTTAAATCATTTTAAATAATGGGAGGTTTTTGCATGAGCATTTCTGCCACAGTTATTGTACAGTTGAGAGAACTTTGTGCAGCAGTTGGCCTAGGAAGACTGGAATGAAAAATGGATGGCATGTGGATCCCTCAAGCATCACCTTTTTTTTTTTTTTTTCCCCTGAAAATGACTTTAATATCCTACTGCCTGCCTTCCTGACAACCCGTTTCTAACAACAGTCACATCAGGCCTGAAACCGTTCCACAACACAATGTGACTCTTAAGCTTACTTACTTATATAAGCAGGATTTCTTGATTAGCATTATACTATATTTCTTAACAAAAGAGACAAGAAATTTATATTTGAAACACAACAATATCAATAAAGAGTCCAGTTGCTGGCTAAAACAATCATACATTTTGACATGCTTTACTACCAAATATGGTTTTCTGTGCTACTGTGTTTTATCGGATGACGCAGTAGAGGTCTGTCTGAGTTTTGCAGAAGGGTTTCTTGGAATTGGGAGATTAGGAAATGAAGAATGTCTCTGTGTGAAAACTTCGTGTGACAGTTTGCCTGGGCAGCCAAGAATGAAAAATACATGTGGGTCCTTGAAACATTAATCGCTTTTTTATGTTTTTTTTTTTTCTTCTTGTGCCTGCCTTGCTGGCTAACCTCCCTGCTCTCACCAAATGGTGCTGTGAAAACCCTGCCACAATACACCATGAATTAAACTGAATTAACTCTGGGGACGCAATATAATGACAATTTCTGCATTAGCGCCTGCAGATGTAAAGGGAGCCATATTTCATAAGAAATGAGAGAAGAAAACCATTGTTCAAATAACAAATAACTGTAATTGTGCTTAAGTATTATTCTGGCCGATTATTTCACCGATTATCTCAGTACTTTTACTTAAATAATTTCCACATCCTTTTTACTCCTTACTTCATAGTACATTACAAATCTGAATTTTTTTTTTTTTTTTTTGCTGGTGTTACTGATTCATACAGGGTGAGATGTCTCATTTGCCTCCACAATAAACATGAAATATCAGCCTCTAAAATTCGCTATCAAAGCTAAATAAAGTATGTTAAGTTCATATATTAAATTAGCTAATTAGGTTTAGCTAGTTAAACTACCAAACGTTTTGGACATTTTTTTTTTGTTGCTAAATCAGGTAGTTAAGTTTTATTTATTTATTTATTTTTTGCTAATGTGCTTTAGCATTCTTTCATTATATAACCAGCAAGCCAAATTCTAGCTTTGTCTGAAATATATTTAAGAATATTTTCCTTATGACTGATATTTACTTTTACTCTTAAATACTTGAATATGTTTGAGTACTGTACTTTAACTCAAGTAGATTTTTGCCTCCAAGCTTTTGAGTAAGATTTTATTGGTTTTAGTTACAGCAGTTGTAGAGCTTGTCTAAAGTCTTGTCTTAATTATACTAATCCTAATGAATGTCGTAATCACTTATGAACACTAAATTACATTAATAAAATGATAAACTATTCAAGGTTGTCATAAAAAGGACTTAAAACACTTGGTAAGACTTCCACTGAGCATCATTCTTATAAGCCTGTGTTACAGTGTTGCAGATCTACAGTATATGTGAAATCATATGCTCAATCTTACCACTTTTTCTTAATATATATAGAAGATATACACTCTATGAAAGGTTCCTCAAGGGTTCTCATGACAGTGATAGTTTCGCAGATTCCTACTTAGAACCCTTTCTGATAAGGAAACACTGTTGTAGGGTTCTACATAGATCCTTTAATGGTTCCCTTAGAAGAACAAACTAAAGAACCATTTATTTGTAAAGATTTGTTGTAGATTTAACCTTTTTTTTTTTTTTCCAAACGGAGCACCTACATTATATTATTAACAAACTAGCATTTTACTTTATTGTTTTTCTTTCAAAAAAAAATCGACAGAATAACTTACCTCTTTGTGCTATAGATGGAAGGATGAAACATTCACAAAAGCAAGAAAGAGCAAAAAGAAGAGAATAAGAACTCATACTGCTATATTCATCTATGTGCTGTTTAGGATAATAAAGAGAGCCATGTACAATAGTTACTGGACATCATGTAGGAAGTATTTGACACTACAATGTGTGTGTGTGTGTGTGTGTGTGTGTGTGTGTGTGTGTGTGTGTGTTACTAAATTTGAAATTGCCAAGGCAGGGCAAACTCTGACAGTATACAGGATAAGTCTGACAGCTGGAAAACATGGATGTGAAAATTGCATACTCGAACACGAACACTCACACAGGAAAACACACTGTTAGGAATTGATAAACAGAACTGCACACACTTTTGTGCAGGCGATAGAACACACACACACACACACACACGCACACACATTGTAGTATAAAAAAATATCTTAGTGAAGTGTAAATACCTCAAAGATGGCAAATTTAGTCAGTATTTTCATTATGAGATTATTATAAAAACAAATGTATGATTATTAGGATTATTTCCAGACAGAACATTGCAATAATGTCTAGAAATAGACTTAATAATCTGACATTTGTTTTAGAATAATCTCATAATCAGAAACATTAAATAAATTTGCCAATATGGAAGATATTTTCTCTTGCTAAGATTATATTTGTGGTGCACAAACTGAAGTACATATCGATTGTTATTAACTCTCGCTCCTTTTCTGTCTGCTTCTGCTGAACTTCAGTCACACGCTGCCCACACAAAGAATACAAATAAGGGTGAAACTGTACACTACGCAACTGCCATGTGTGTGTGTGTGTACTGGGGCAGCGATAAGCAAGTATGAGTGAGAATTTAAGGGTCTATAGTATATCTGAACAAGTCTCTAGTTCCTGGGTAAATGTCTCCATCCCTATAAAGGTCTTTAATTAAAACTAACAAAGTTATCGCATTGCTAAGCAATCGTACCTCCTAATTACCACTTAGTCTAGGACCAGAGGATGAAAGGGACAAGGAAAAGTGAAAGACAGATAGGAGAAAAATGAATTAAGCAGTAGCTAATGAGAGCCATGGCAGTGTACATATCCTGATCCCTGTGTGAACAGTGAGGAAGAGCGAGGGATTAGCTATGATACGCAGAAGACGAGCCAGGCGTACCGAGAAATGATTGAAATGAAGTCCCTTGGTTGGTACAGTAAATGACTGCAGGTACCTGTGTTCAGTTTTGGACACACGCACACACACACACACACACACACACACGCGCACAGGGTGATGGCTTAAAATAAGGTTTCCTCTGCATCCTCAACTGTGCAAATTGCCAAGGTGTGAGATTTTGATATGAAAAATAAATAGGTTTCTCTCATTTCATATGAATTTATTAACTCTGGTTATTAACTCTTATGAACACTCTTCCTATGCTGTGAGCTCACCACTATGAAGGAGCAAACCTGTAAAGAACATGGCCACTTATTCTGATTAACAGCAGCAGATAAAAGACCCTAAGCAGCAACAATGGCTCTCTTTCAATCCTTTACACAGCGTGCACACCGGCCCTGCTTAGAATGCACATGGCTTCATCGCTCTTCCCAATTATTTGCTCAATAATTTGCTCACGGGTGTTGTACAAGAAGATACATGTTGCTAATGGATATGCACTTGAGGTGGCAAGACGCAGGCTGGAATGATTACTTGCGCTGAGTGACATGTCGGCTCATACATGGCAAAGGTATCTGCAGCAGGTGGGGGGCAGTGTTGCTTCTATGCACACAATAGCCCTAATACACAAAGATTAATTGCACTCAGGAAACAGGGCCCAATTATTTCCATTTTGACACCTACATACCGAGCAATTTCCATGACCTGCTTAATATAACCTCTGCTTTATATTTAGAGTAATGACACTAAGGCAGTCTGAAAACCAACCTTTCCAACTTCTCAAATTAGCACATGCTCTCTGTGTTGTTACTGTATACTGTAATCCACACTTTTTCTTCCGTTTCCAGTTCACAGATCAGTATCATACTGCCCCAACCTGATTAGTATATAAACAGCAACAAAAATAGTTTTGAATTTTGAAAGACATCAATTTAGTTCAGTTTTCAGATATTCAAAGAGCTATATTCAGGTTGCTTCTTCCAGTGCTCAGGTTTGACATTCAATGAAATTCAGTTTGCAAAATTCTCCCACTCCAAGCTTGATTGCTTCCCCTACACTACATGCACCTCTGTACCTGTGATGACATTTCTGGGAAACCGAGGCTAACCTGGAAATCCAGAACCAGTTTACTTTGCGTTTCTTTTTTGTTTTTGGTTTTTTTGTGTCGTGGCTCTGTGACAGATTAAATGCCTTCCTACTCCCTGTACAGCTCCTACACTATCACAAAAACAGGTTATTAAAACAAAACATTTCCTTGTAACCTGAAGAGTACATCTACCTTTCAGTATGAATGTTTTACCTATAAAGGTGTATGTAGTGTACATATAAAGCTTTACTCTAAAAGAAAATCACGGTCCAATTATGTACCTTAAATCTTTTTTAAAAGGTGCACTAGGCTTTTTTTTTGCACAATTCCCAGCCTAAAGATACATGATAAATGTATAGTAGATAAGGGTAAAACCTTATATAAGACTACACCTGGTGTGAAACAGTGGCTTCTACACGCAAGAGTACAGATGAGTACAGATGTGGTGCAGTGTGTGTCAGCTTCCTGTTCAACACACCTGTCCAGATCACCTTTAACATCACACACTCAGTGTTAGATCACTATCCCATTCACATCACACTGCATGTTGTCTCCATCACACTGTATGTTGTCACACCGACTGTGTGTGCAATCTCGTACAGTTTAGGGAACTTCCTGAATATTCACCTGGAATTTTTTTTCCCCTCCTGAATGCGCGGGTGACGTCAGAGAGATCACGTGACAGCGAGATCCAGTAGCGGAGCGCGTTTGCGGAGTTTCGGTCAGAGCTGATCTACACGCTGTGGAGCGCGCACACTCGTCTAATCTCCACACACACACACACACACAGAGCACTGAGGCTTCGTATTTCCTCACGGGAACGACTGTGAACGATTTAGAAACAACAACAACAAAAAAAAACAACAACAACGAGAATTCGCTGTTTGGAGGAGCGCGTGCACACAAACAAATAAACAAACAAACAAACAACAACAATAACAAAAGTAGCGGTTGAGGACGAAAGAGGAGGAAAGTCAGTAAGTTCGTGCTCTAAAAGAGCCCACAGTGGATGCTGGGAGTTTTATTTAAAGAAAGAAAGAAAAAAAAAGTCTGTCGGAAGATATTTTCTGTAGAATAGGACTTCTTGAGTGCTTTCTCTCCGAGAGCCTGTGAGAGCCTGTGAGTTGCGTGTGTGTCTGTTCAACAAGCGGGCTACAGACATGATGGTGCGGGACTGCGGCTCGTGCTCGGCGGCAGCTCTCCTCAGCGCTCTTCTTCTCCTCATCCTCACAGCGCGAGGTAAGAGCCGTACCTTCAGCTACACCGCGTCAATACCGCACGCGTCTCAAGTTTCCACACACTTTCTGTCCGAGTGTGGGTTTACCCAAGAGCCGGTGTCAATGTCACAGTTCTCCCTCATAATATACCTTTTATTAATGCTCATTCCCGGCTTTCTGTGCGCGACTGTAATTTTTAGCTGGCTGTTATTACACGGGTGGGTCTTGTATTTATGTGGAAATGTGAGAAATAGCTTGGCTGTGCTGTGTGTAGTTTACTTTCGGTGACCTGTTCGGTTTCGACGTGCGCCATGTTCTCGTGTAAGGTGTGGCCTTTTAAAGTATTTTCCCCTGAAGGTGTTGTCAGGTATAAACCTGGACACTTTGAGTAAAGCTAGTGACTAAGCAAATAGCCTACTATTTTACCATACGATTCATTTAGCCTGTTATTTACTATGGTAGAAGGCTATATGCTGTTTTGGACGTAGTCCTTGTTATATATATATATATATATATATATATATATATATATATATATATATATATATATATACAGCATAAACAAATCTTTCCGTCCTTCATGGTTTTTCTGTAATGATTGGTGTCTTTTCCGCGCTTCATGTTATTATTCCCAGGTCATTATGGTCATGGATTGTAGAAACGCAACAGGGTGTTGGGAACAATCCTGGTTTTATTCGTACATTTTCCTCAGCTTACATTTGTGACAGAGGACCCTAATGTAAATCTGTCTGTGTTAGGCTTTCCTAACCTACCACGTAATATTTTCTAAGCTCAAACAAGGCTATTGGATAATACATAGCTAATGTAATAGCGCTTCCTCATATTTTTTTAACCATTCACTCCGCAACCTGTTGCCTACGCGACCGGTATTTCCGGTTTCCTGTTTTGTACTCTTGCCTTTGCATAGTTAATTATTTACGCCAGCAGGTGCGCTTACGCACCTGATACAGGCCTCGTCTGAAATGATTCCCTAGAGGACATGTAGTGCACTAAGTATGGCGCAGGAGCGCTTTATTTCTTACCATGTGTAGGCCACTTTTAGGAAAGTAAAAAGCCGTTTTGGGATTTAACCTGTAGCTGCCGGTGGTGGGAACCAGAGGGGAATAAAAGGGGAGGCGGATTACTTAGCCGGAGGCATATCAGTGTAACACCGTCCGTGTTTCATATGCTTGGAATAAAGCTTGCTCTCAAGGGATTTAATAATACATCAAAGTGACAAATTACTGAAGTTTTGCCTTGTGAATGCAGGCGGTTCACAACTCCAAATGCTATTCCTTTCTTTCATTTATTCATGGCGTGAACCATTTCTCTGCCAGAGAACATTTCACAGCACATCAAGTGTAGTTCAGGGTGAAAGGGTTGGACAGGAATAACGAAACAATAGATTTTTTTATTTATGAAGAGAGCGATGGAAGATAAAGGCCTAAATGGCAAAAGCAGGTCCTGCTGTTTTCTTCCACTACTCTTCTAAATCCATTAACTCTGTGTCGTGGGAGCATTTGCACCTTTTTCATAGAAGTTGTAAAAAAATGTGAGGGTCATGGGACAAATTTATAGACTGCTTTCATATGTGATAACCCTCTGAAGAGGAACAAGTCAAAATGTTGATGACAAAGCAGAATCCTATTGTTGAATTAACTCTTGCAGTGTTTGTGTTATAATACACCCTAGGATGGGGATATTCAACTAAAAATGGTAACAGTCCAGCTACGTAAAATGGCTTGCTTACAGAGGTCTGGATAAGCGCCTGGTTCAAACTTTAGGCTGAGAATTTTCTCTAAAGTCATCTTTAAACATTCTGTTTTCTTCAGTGACGTTGTCATATCACTAATCAGACCAGCAAATAAATAGTGTGTGTGTGTATGTATATATATGTGTGTATATATATATATATATATATATATATATATATATATATATATATATATATATATATATATATATATATATATATATATATTGTGTGTGTGTGTGTGTACATATGAGAGTCAAAGTCTTTTCGCTGAGCTGAGCTTAGCTGAGCTGCCTTCAACTAAATAATTTACATAAACGCATGTGATTGGCCGCAACAGAGGATCTGCTACAGATTCCAAGCTGGCTCATTTTTAGAAAACCGAAGTGTCTGAATTATGGTCAATTCTTACGGTCAGTTCTTTTCATATGAATATTTTCCAAATGCTCGGTTCAGTTCCACCGCATCTGTGGGCCCGCATCCGTATTCTGTCAGTTGCCGACCCCTGCTCTAGGAACAGAGCATTTTGCGTTGTCGTGAATCTACCATCAAGATAAGAACATTTTAGTCTTTCTTACACGACAAAAAGTGTTCCTAATTTATGATCACATTTGAACATGAGCCGTATTTCATTCAGAGATTACTCGGAGCTCCGAGCCTCATATCAGCAGTTGCAGACTATAAGACTGGGCTTATGAACACGAGTCAAAAAGCTTGAACCAGTTACTATGGAGATGTTGAGTGTTTTTTAAACAATGGGAAGCAAAGGGGGGCTACTGTAGTAATGTCGGTCTGCGTGAATGCATCAAGTGTTCTGTGTGTGTGTGAGCAAGGAAAAGTGGGGGTTGGGAGAGAGATTTTGGCTGCTTGGAGGGCAAGGGGAAGCAAACTGACCTTTATTTAGTTGTATGAGAATCGAACACACACAAAACATCCAGAATCAAGTGCACTTTAAATATAGAGTGCAAAAAGGTGGAGGTGTGTTAGATGACAGTATGGTTGGATGTACATCATTGGTGTGCAAGACACACATGCATTGCTTGAAAGACTCATTTGTAACTTTGGGAGTACTGCTCTTTCCTTCCCTTACTCCACCCCTCATTCTTGTGTGCAGTTTGCTTTTGTTCAAGAGAGGTTTTTTTGTCATTGGTTTATTCAAATCTTCAGCCCAGCCCCCACAGTAGTAGCCCCTGCCTGACCCCCCGCCTCCCCCGCCCCCCCAAAATCAAAAACCAGACCTCCGCACATCATACTCATGAGCCAGACCTCAAGGCCAGCATTTTGTTGGTGTCTGAGTCAGACAATGAGGGAGGGAAGCAGAGAGCCAGGGAAGAGCGAACAGGTTTATTGAAAAGAAGTACAGGAATGTATTGCAGGAAAAAAGAGCTGGTGAATAATGCGCAGATGTGTGTGTTTGTGTGTGCAGGCACAAAGACTGGAGCTCAAGCCTTAATCTGTGTAGCACTCTGCTTTGACAGATTTCATCAATGGCTAGCCTTGTAACTATCAAACCTGCAATAATACCGAAGCAGGTTTTTATGTGGGCATTTCAGAGAATTTAAGAGTATACCATGTAACTTCTGATTAAGTTTGTGGAAAGTGGGTGCTGGAATTTTCCTATAGCATTTGGCTTCCAGTCTTGGACACATCCATAATCCATCATGTCAAGAGTCTGGATCTAAAATGAGGCCAACTCTTTTCAGGAGAAGGTAGCTAATGCACGATCAAAAAATCAAATTTTTTTTTTTTTTACTAATTTGCATACTTGTTGAATCATGATAATTTGAAGAAGGAAGATTTTCGGAAGACACTTCTGACGAATTGAATAGAACATAGTTTTATTAGAATTGAAAATAATCGGCTAACATTTCTTATAGGAGATGTTTTGGTCATTGCATCAGAAAGTACCTATACATCATACAAACTATGCATGTATTTTCCAAAATGCTATAATTAAGAATACAGACAAATTAAATATAATTAAATTGATTAAATATAATCAAGAACGCAGACAAAGCAGTGGTCGTGAGCAGTTGGGTAACAGAAAAGAAGGAAATGCTTACAGATGGCGGGTGTGTGAGCGGGACAAAGAGTGGTGATCGGAGATTGGTTGTAGGGAACGATGGTGAGCAGTGGTTGGTTGTGGGGAACATTGGCGATCAGTGATTGGTTGCTGGGAACACTCGTGATCAGTGATTGATTGCAGGGCACATTGATGATCAGTGACTGGTTGTGGGGAACATTGGTGGTCAGTGGTTGGTTGTGGGGAACATCAGCTTGTGCAAGTGCTGTGATGTGAGCTGGAGAGTCATACCAGGTGAAGGACATTCACTTTTGTCTGCTCAAAATGAATTAGATTTGTCGCTAGACACTTTAATAAAAAAAAAAAAAAAATCAGTTGGTAATGAGCATGGGCTTGAGAAAAGATCACCAAAAGGACAAGCATCTTTCTTGTCACTCTTCTTCTCCATCATTACCTGCAGCACTCACCATGCTCTTTTCTTCCATTATTTTTCCCTCCACTCCTTGTTGGTCAGATGCAGGCTCTCAGGATGCTTTTACAGCTTCAGAAATTCATGAAGTTGACATGGCCATTTAAATCACCCTCATAATTTAATCATTTCTCTTGTGATGCTGGGCAGCCAAGCAGAGTGTGTTAGAGAGGGATGAAACAAGGATTACAGACCACCCTTCTATACAGTTTGCTGTCAGTGGTGCTTCTGCTTAGACTTGTTTTTGGTCACTTTCATGTTGGAAAATAAAGATTGTTTGATTAAAAGGGATGGTTGGAAACACCTGAACACACTCTGAAAGTCACCTAACTGTGTGATTTGAAACATGACTTGAGACATGAATGTAAATTTCATACACATTTACATCACGTTTTTTTTCTTGCATACCTTGAAATTTCCTGTGCGTTATTTGGCTATAAGACTGCAGCCAAAAGTCTTATACAATTTCACCTACATATGTTTGTCAGATTGATGATGTCGTGCTTGCGGTTGCCAGTGGAACAGATCAAGCAGAAACGTCTGCTTTTACCAAGACAAGCTGTACTTCTCAACTGTTTAATAGACTACTGGTTTAATAAAGTGAGGAAAGAAAATTGGAAAATGCACAAAATGAGGGGAGAATTCAAGCTTTCTGTTTACTGCTGTGAAAAGGCTTCAGTAAAAACGAGCCTCATGCTTGAGTGTGTGTTAGTGAGTCTTCTGGGCTCAGTGAGTTTTATTTGCGAGTGCATAATGGATTCCACATTGCGGTTTGATCATTATGAGGCATTCGTCATTGGACACCAATTACTTCTGTCACACTTCGTTCTGTACGCACACACGTCTGATTCCTGGCCCCGCGACTACGTAACGAGTGAAGGATGTGTCCGGTTATGAAGAGTGTTAATTACGTCATTATTATATTGCTCGTCATGTTAGAGAACTTGAACTGTTTCCTGGAGCACATACCCACCTGGCCTTTAATAACCTTAGAGAACATAGAAGATGATTCCTTTCGTAACCTTGACTTTCCTCCCTTCCTCCCGCTTCTGTGAGGTGAATATAGAGCTGTACAGTGCTGTACTTCCTGAGGAGCAGATCCCCCCCCTCCACACACACACACACCACCTCATTGTCCTTAACATGTCCATCCAGTGTCTGCGAGACAGGCTGGGCTTTGCCCTATTGATCCCGTATTGATCAGTAGAGCCAGCGATGCCCTTGCAAGTAAACATGGCTTACTTGAGCCCCGTCAAACTAGCGGCTATCCAGAATAAAGGCGTAGCTCGACCTCTCATCTTCTGAATTGGGCTTGATTAAAGACTAATCTCTCTGCTATTCTCTTAGTATTTCCCTCTCTTTCACTTCGCTTGGTACTTCACTTCACTTTCTCTATCCACTGACACCTAATTTTAAGCCTCACAAAACTGTCCTTGCTCTGTCCTCGTTCAACAGCACAAATTCAGCTGGGCACTAACTCTTGGGGCTTTGTGTTAGTTAGCATGCTCCTTGAGAGACGGCTAATGCCATTAGCATGCCTAGCACAGTGCATTATGAGAGAAAATAATGAATGACCTTGAAGCTCATTCCATGCACAGAGCCATGTTACGTCGCCGTTATTAGGAATGAGTGAGGTAGTGACCGTTTTCACAGAAACCAGTGCTAGCTGTGCTTTTGGAGAGTTAAACATGAAGTTCAAGCTTAAGGAAGCTAAAGCAGGCCTAATTTAATTTGGTTCGCTGGACGTTGCCGTTTTATGTGTTTTTTCTTTTTTTTATTTAACCAAATTTACTTGAGGAACTTAGCAGAGGCATTTTTCTTAGCCTGAGTTGTCATGTGGTAGTTTGGCTTGTCCTCGCCATTCGCTTCCTCTTGTGGTTTTGTCTCAACTGATTTATTCCTGTCAGCCGGTTAATGGATGAGTGCAATCTATCCTCTTCTCTTCACTTGCTTCTTCTCTTTCCTTTTTATCCCTACTTCCCTTGACTGTACCTCTCTCTGAGAACACGTAATAGATCTGTCTGTCTTCTACACTCTTGCCTTTTTAGCTCTCATTTTTTTTCTTGGCTTCATCATTCTCTCTGTTTTTCTGGCGTCCTCTTTACCTCAGTCTCACTCGTTTTCCCCCCCCCCCCCCCCCCCCCCCCCCCCCCCCCCCCCCTTCTCCTCCTAAACGAGACACCATTTTGTCTGCCTTTCTTTTCCCCCCACTCATAATTTTTCTCTGAACAGTGCAAATTACGCCACTCTCCAGCCTTTTTATAGCCATGCTTTCACGTCGTCTCCTTATTGTGCTTTTACTACCAAGTGTTGAAGGTTAAGTCACAGAGACAATGTAACAATCGCTCATGCGTCCTTCGATCACTCTGACCTTTTGCCTCAGGAAAGAGATAAAGAGCAAGAATATTTCAGGCTTTGACTGTATTGTAGTCGCTTTATGACTAATGATGATAAAGCTTCATTGTGTGGAGCTGACGTGAGGCTGTGAAAAGGGAGCGGGAGAAGAGCAAATGAATTTCATCGTCGGCGCAGGTTTGAAATCGATCACTAATATGAAGGTGGATTTTAGTCTGTGTGTTTGGATTGTACACCAGGAACAGGTATGGTGACCATTCAGAAACAGAGTGCCCATTGTTTCTGCCCTACTTCCATCACTTTGTGTGTGTGTGTGTGTGTGTGCGTGTGCGTGTATGAGAGAGAGACTGAAAGAAAGCTTCTGTGTTGTATCATTTACCTGTGTGGGCTTCTCTCTCCCTCTCTCTCATTCTTCGAGAGGTTGACATTTAGAATAAATGAGAGGGTAGCACTTGTGGCTTCCTTCACTGGAGGCAAGGATGAATAAACATTCTTTTGTTTCTCTCTCTCTCTCTCTCTCTCTCTCTCTCTCTCTCTCTCTCTCTCTCTCTATTCCAGTTCAGTAAGCTTTACTGACATGACAATATTCAGCTGCAGTATTCACTAGAACATGCCATTTTGCCATTGGAAAAATTCCTGGTGTTTATTTCCTTTAGAGCAAATCAACAGTGTAAAAAAAAAAAAAAAAAAAAAAGGAAATGAAGGTGTAAGATTGAAAAAGTAATGGCACTCTTTGTCGCAGCACTAATGCTTGTGTGAGCGTTTTAGCATACAGTCAGTGCGTTATCAGCGAGATGTGATTTGTCCTGCCCAGGTGACGCTTTCATTCTTTTCATCTAAGAGGATGACGGGGACATTGTCCTGCTGCGTGACATGGCTGAATAGGGACTGTGTAATTTCATATTTCACACTAGGTCAGAAGGTTTATGTCTCTCCACGGTGTTGCTGTTGCACTGCTGGCACACGCTGTCCTCTTTTGGGGCCAGTGTTCTCTTAAATCGGCCAGTTTCTGCCTCACTGTGGTCGCTCGCTCCGTGCTTCTGTGTGTGCCGGTCAGTGTGCTTCTGCGCCGTGTACGAGCCGCTGCGGTCACGTCGTCGACAGTCAGAGCACGCTGTCTGTTCCAGGCCAGATGGCACTGGATTTGGTTTAGTGCTCGTGTTTGTGTTTTCCGCTGGATGATGAGTAGAGAAGGTAGAGCTGATAGTTTTTGTTTGTGTATTTATATATATGTGCCTGAGAGAGCGATCATAATTCATGTTTATAGTAGTCCTTGAGGCCTGCATGCCCGTCTGAGAGGAGAACTGAGGAAAGCAGGAAATGAGGAAAGTTGCACTTATCAGTTTGACAGATCTTTAAGCCCTTTCTCTACCTGGTACCTTTCTTTTGCCTTCTGCATCTCCTTGTAGCGATGCTGTAAAGCTTTATCTGCTATAGATTATTAATAGGCTGCTTCTCTCGGCACCTCTCCTCGCTGTCTCTCCCCCCCTCCCTTCTATTCTTCATCTTATTAAAAATTCTCTCTTTTTCCCCTCTCACCTGGATCTCTGCCTGTTAACCACACGTCATCCAGCTCCCCCCTTCCCCCCCTTCTCTCCATGGGGGAGGGACCGGGGTGAGTCCCAGGTTGTGCTGTCCTACTTTTGCTTTCCTAGCCTCCCCTCATTCTGAGTTTATTTATTCAGACACACTGAAAGACATGGATGGATAGACGGTTAGAGGAATGGATAGGTGCAGTGGGTGGTGTGAGAGTGAGGCAGCACTGAAAAGGTGATGCAGACAGTTTTCGCAGAGAAAGAGAAGGGAGCGGAGAGATTGAGTTTGACTGTGTTGATAGAGATGTTATAGCTGCAACAGCTGGCTAAAGAGCAGCATCAGCATTTTAACACTAATGCAACGGAGGAAGCTGAGGAGCTTAATGTAGTATTCCACTGGGTCTCCTAAGCTGGTAGCCCCCCCCCCCAATGTTGTCAGGAAATCATGTGGCAGAAAAGCGTATTGTGACATATTTGATCACAGTGTCCACAAAAATGTATCACAAAAATGTATCACAAAAATGCCCTGTGAGTATTGGCCCAATACCGATCCCATGCCTTCATCCATCCTGCAAGACTGTCTCCAAGTTACACAGAATATCTTAGAAGAATGAAACATGATTTGCTTCCTGTATTCAAATGCAGGATCTGTATCATGTCCTCAGCATTACACACATTCACAGCATAAAATAAAAGAGAAGCTAAATGTCATCCAATCTAGTGCAAACCATTTTTGCTAGAGAGTTTGGTACTTTCCTGGTGCGTTTCACCACTAAATGTGGTAAAGAACCGGGTAATTTGACAGGAAGTGGCTGTTTGGATGTCACTGCAGAACCAGGTTTACTCACTAAAACCTCTTTAATTGTTAAACACAGGATGCTGTACATTTTTTTTTTCTGTCCCGTGACCAGAGCATGCTTGGCACAGAATGTAACCGCACTGCTGTCTAAACACACTTATCAGATCGCAGCTTTCAGGATTCAGAAGCTTGTGGCCTGCTAAGTGTACAAAAAATACCAGTCCCACCCTGTGAACGGGACATCTGAGGCTGTGACTAATCCCATACCAGTATATATCAGCTCGGTATATCAACACTTTAAATATCTTTCAAGTTCCGCAGCTAAAATGTGGACCAGCTAAATGTCTTCTTTTTTTCTTGATTTACCAGGTTCCTCCACCAAGAGTGTGTGTGTGTGTGTGTGTGTGTGTGTGTGTGTGCGTGTGTGTGTGTGTGTGTGCGTGTGTGTGTGTGTGTGTGTGTGCGTGTGTGTGTGTGTGTGTGCGTGTGTGTGTGTGTGTGTGCGCGCGCATGCATGCGCGCATGCTTTTGATAAAGTTTGTGTGCCTTATCAGACCTTCCCTGGCTGGAAAAGCTGATAGGAAAACACACACAGACTTCTCAATTAGGTGCCGGTCACCTCCTGGAGAGAGGGAGAGGGGGGGGGAGAGAGAGGCAGACTGAGTGAGAGAGAGAGGTTGGTGGATGGGTGGAGAGAGGATGCAAGAAGAAGCAGAGCGAGATGCAGCCTGATGAAGAGAGATAAGTACAGATGGGAAAGGAGAAAGAATTGGGGGGGAAAAAGGCAACAATAGGCAAAAGCAAGAAGAGAGAATGGTTAAATAAACCACACAGTTGTGTGTGTGTGGATTAGCAGGAAGACCAGAGCTGGAGCAGGACAATGGCTGTTTGTGCTGCAGTAAATGTTTTGGTTTGGCTGTCAGCATGTGTGAGAGATCAATCAGTACAAAAGGGAGATAAAGGGAAAGAGAGGGACAGACGAACCAAGTGGGGTAAAGGCAACAGATAGATTCCTACTCATTTACTTGTGTGGGTGTGTGTGGCTCTCCGGGAGAGCAGAGACGCTAACTCAGAGGGGTGCTTTGGGAGTAACTCTTCAGTTGCCATGGAAACTTGGTGTACCCCTTACTCCAGTGACCTCTCACCTTTTTGTGTGTGGGTGGGCGTGGCGTTCGCACATAGCACGTTCAGCAGAAGCAGTGGTTTTAACCAACACATGACAAATTTAACTGCGCGTGTGTGCGCGTGTGTGCGAGCAGAGGAGGAAGGGGGATTATGGGTTATTCAAACCAGCGTACATCAGTTTCTGACCTTTTTTTCTTATTGTCTTTCTTTCATATTCACAGCTCCATTTTCTCTGTTTTAACCCCCCCCCCCCCCCCCCCACACACACACACACACACACACACACACACACACACACACTCTCTCTCTCTTGTACTCTCTCTGGGAGTATCTGATGACTCTTTGCAGATGTGATGTGGAGCAGCTGTTGCATTTCTCAGAGTCACACTCTTTTCCTCCCTCCTTTTCTTTCATTCCTCCCTTCTTTCTCTCCCCATATTACATCAGCAACTTCACTCAGTGGTATTCAGAGAATGTGTGTGTGTGTGTGTGTGTGTGTGTGTGTGTGTGTGTGTGTGTGAGAGATGCCAGTGTGGGGCTGATCGTACAAGGGGACATAGTATCTGATCTTTCACATGCTCATCCTCAGACCTGTTTGAAATCTTTCTCACCTCCGCCTGCTGCCCCTGATTTACTCCACCTCCCTCTGTCTTTCTGTGGGGGTGTGTGTGTGCGCGCGCATGTAATTAGCTTTTCTCTGGCGTTGCGGGAGTGCATGTGTGATGGAAATCCAGGATGATCCGCTCCTAATCATCAGCAGCGGTTAATACCAGAAGCTTCCGCCTAATCTCACACACATCCTCTGACGGAGACGCTGCAAGCCGGCTCATTTAGCAGCTTAATGCCCCGTGTGTGTGTGTGTGTGTGTGTATGTGTTTGTGTTCAGAGGTAACAGTGTGTATTTGCCTTTACTAGCAGATGGAGCTCATTGCCGTTGGATGTGCATGGTTATTATTTGACTGCAGAGGAGCTTGGAGATGTCTGCGCTCCTTATGCATGCATTTACTGATTTGATCCGCTGCTGATTCCGCTCTGTCTCCCTTCTCACTCTAATTACAGAGCACTAGTTTAATTAACGTGCAAGATCCTGTGTGTGCGCTTACGTGTGAACCTTTGAAACAGGTTGGCTTTTTCTCGCAATGCCTCATTGAACAATAGTGTACAGCTATGATGATAAATTAGGGTCAAGTGTATATCCAGTGAAAGCGTAACTAAAGGAAAACAAACAAGAAACTGCTAACATTTTAATACAGGAATTTCATTTAATAAAGAGACAAAGGTTTGTACCAGTTTTTGGTTATGAATAAATCCCTGGCTCGAGATGCTGTCTCTGTGGCCTTTCACATGTTCTCCCATGTCCACATTGGTTTCCTCCAGGTTCTGTGGTTTCCTGTCACTTCACAGAAACATGCTAGTGTATAGGTGACACTAACTTGCCCCTGGTTGTGAATGTGTGTGCGCGCATGTTGCCCTGCGATGGACTGACATCCTATACACCATTCAGTGTATGTTCCCACCTCACATCCCGTTCCCAGGATAGTCTCCAGATCCACCGTGACCCTGACCAGGATAAAGCGCTTACTGAGTGTGAATGAATGTTTACGAATCTAAAATGGCAGCATTCATTCCTTTACTGAAACATCAAGCAAAGAGGCTATAATAAACCGATAGCTTTAGCGTTGCAAGCTCCATTTTAGCAGCCATAAGAATCAGAGTAGTAAATACAGCCAAACTAATTAACCAAGATTATAGAAACTTCTCTAACATCTACTGTATATCTCAGCTAAGTTCATTAGGTTACCACCATATACCGCAATTAAATAACTTGCTTGAACAGACCCATCTGGTCCTAATAAAGTAAGGTTTACTCCATTTGAGACAAGATTAATGAATGTAGTGCATCCATTTACATTCATTAAAACATTTCAGAAAATCAACCTCAGACGAGGAAAACGTATCAGAAGTTTACAGTAGATAAAGCAGTTGAGTCCATGAAGCAAAGCTAGTGGGTCCATGAATTTCATTTTGTTACAGCATACTAGTTGGATTATTGGGTTTAATCCAAACACCAATAACTCAAAGACAATTAGTCCTACATAGACATAATGTTTTCGCTCGGTGGAAATTTCAGGCATAAGAACTCTATGGCTCTCATGTGCATGGAATTTGTTTTATAGTTAAAGCGTCCCTGTCTGCATAAAGATTGAGAAGCAGTGCATTAAAGAGACTTTCGCTGCATTCGACTTTCCTCAGAAGAGGGAAGTCAGAACTTAGAATTACGTCATTTTTTTAACTGCCGTGCGTCCGAGCTACAGAGTCGGGATAAAACCATGGACGTCTCTATGTTCGTCTTTTGTTGTCAACAAGCTAGCCAACTAAGTGCGACGGGTGACGTATGTTTTCCTCCTCAGAACAGTGCGGTGTATAATCAGTGTTAGATCTAACAAGCGAATGTCTGTATGTTGACTGATTTAAAGCAAATACTAGAATAAAGAGTATAATAACTCATTTAAAGTTAAGAGGTGCTACTTTGTTTGTTGTTGCTGTGAGCAGCCGTGTTGATTTAACGTTGCTGAACTTGGGGTTGAGGAGACCGTCTTGAATTTCTGAGTGGGAATTCCGAGTTTTTTTTTTATCTTTATTTTTTTTACCTAGTCAGTTTCATCTTTCAAGAAATGAAGGGGAGTAAGTTAGGCCGTGCTGGTAGTTGATTGATAATATTTTCCATCATGAAGCTGTTTTTAGCAGTCTTTTACCTTTTTGGCCAGTGCACCTGTGTGTGTTCTCCGTGAGCCGTGTAGTGTGATGTTAACAGGTGGATAGATGAGCTTTGATTCCTCCATGCTTCTGCCATAGTGCCTCTTCTGGAGGAACAGCTCATATCTACTACACGCCTGCCATCCATGGAGGTATCCATGGAGACCATACTATGTATGTGTGTGTGTGTGTGTGTTGCCGTCGGGTGGTGAAAGACTGGAGGGCATTGTATAAAGTGTGAGCGGATCCTTTGAGCTTTGGCTTTATACTGTAATGAAGCTTTGGGCAGCATAAAGAGTTCCCTTCCTCTACCACACCTGTGGAGGAGGATCCTCTTACACTGTGTGTGTGTGAGACAGGAAGAGAAGGGGGAAAAAGAAGCAGGAAGAAAGGAGAAAGAAAGAATAGATAGATGGAGTCGTCGTCTTATTTTTCTATACCACTCAAGCGTTGCTCTCAGGATTTTCTCACTGTATTTCGCCCACAGCTGTATTTCTCACCGCAGCTGTGACTTCAAAGCCGTCAAAGAGAGGAGCTGACACAAGATTGATCAGAGGCGATGATGCTTACAAAATCAATCAAGATTCTATTAGTCCACATTACTCTCATTTGCCAGCTATAACATATTCTGACACTGACAACATTAACTCGCCGTGTCATAATAAATCAGTCCCATGAATCACATTTCATCTGGCTTTTGGGTATAATAGGGATAAATAAAATGGAATTTCAAAATTTTTAGATGGCCCCTCATATAGCCGTTCAGTCAGTGATCGGTGTTGTGATAATAATCCGTACATTTTGAAGAAAACTTTGATGATAATTGAAACGGAAAGACGACTGAAGGAGGACAGTAAAAAGGAGGGAAATCAAAATATTTGGAAAATAGGGGCTCAGCTTTGAGCAATGAAAAACCTGAACAATGCGAAACGCAGGGTATCGACAATGTTAAACTGTTCTGCAGAATGTACAGTCGAAACAACTGGCACATAGATGAGAGTTTCAGTATACGCTTACACAGCCTTATATAACTTCAAAGGTGTTCATGCAATCTCCACGCAAGAAATGACAGAGAACGAAAAGTTCAAAGGTGCGGTTGCATTTTAGTCGAGTAATGGATGCCGAGATCAGTCGCTGTCATTAGTGCAGTGAAACCATCAATTGTAACAGTATAAGCAATGTAGCAAAACACCTGTTGAGCAAGTGCCATATAAATCTCCGGAAATGTACAGTTAGCGAGTGCCATATTCACCGTGCTCTTGACATCTGCTGCTGTAAATGGAGGCATATTCATAGTTTGTTAGGCTATGTCAATGCAGTGGCTAAATCAGTCAAGGCTCACTGCTTTGCAAGGCTTGCTGTAACTTTAAACATACTTTAAAGATCTGGCAAGACAAATATTTAAAATGCAGTACACATTAGGTACTGAACCATCAAGTAAGACTGAAAACTGTCGAAGTAGTAGTATCGATAAAATCCTAACATGACCCTTCTGTACTGACAAAGAGGCAGCACAAATGTAAGGCACTCCAAAACTGTCATTAGTAGGAAGACAATGTGTAGGAAGACAATAAACAATGCCTTTTTGTCAGCCAGTTAACAAAAGCATACCACAATGAGATATTAATCTCTGTCCTAATGCCACACACATGAAATATGTGTTTTTTTTGTTTTTAACTGTTTGACTCCAAATGTCGGTCGAGGTCAGTTTATTTGCTGGAGTGTATTTATTTATAAAAAGTATGAGTAGCCTTATGCTACCGTTTGCTTATTTAGACATCGGCAATATTAAAGGTTAGAGATGTACTGCCGTGCAGGAGTCTACACGTAGGGATAATAAGCTCCCTAGGCAACAATTTAGTCGCATGTGTCATTTCTTACGTAATACATGACTGCATATCACCTTGCCCTAACAGCGCCAGCCCTGTCGGGTCAGGATGCCACCAGGGTCCCGACTTTTCAGCTCGAGTTGTGCATGTTTTGGTGCTTCACTTGCTGGTCCAAGTTTTCTATGGGACTGAGTGATTTTGTAGAGGCCAGTTAAAGTTCCCCAGTGTTCCATGACTTTTTATAATAAAGTCGCACACACCCTGTGCAAGCCCACTGCTGTAACTCTGGGACATGGGAGTGTCAGTGTTACGATCTGCTTGGACATGAAGCACAAACAGCAAAGTTCGCACTCTTGCCAACAACCGATCATCCTATTTTATGCCAAGTTACATTCATCCAGCTGCACAGCCTATAAGATGTTGCGATTGGTGACTGATGTTTCTTCGAAAAGCGAAATTTACAGCTGCTAGATGCAGGGGTGTCGCCTGAAAAAAAAAAAAAAAAAAGATTGTAAGTGCCTATAAGTCAAAATATATGCAAGTGATGGAATCATATACCACTGAAAGTACACCTGGTACTACTTACACTGTATGGATACAGGAGTATTGTTTTCAGTGTATATCAGTATACTGCAAAATGCTGTTTGTTGACATGAGCTAGCGAATGTTAGTGCTTTAACTAAGGGATCTTAACTAGATAGCAGACAGGCTAGGTCTGATTTACCCACGTCCAACTAACTAACTAACTAACTAACTAACACGTCCAACTCATTTAATCAGTTACCAAGCTCCTGTGTTTTGTAGATCATCATATTGTACACATTCCCTGGTAAATTGGGTCAGATGAAGCCCCTGGCTAGATGTAACATTTTAGGAATTGAATTTGGAATTAAAAAATGTGATTGCCTTCTAAGCTACTTGCATAAGAGCATTTTGCGGTGCATGTTGTGCTGCACCCGTCTCCACCATGCTGATTAGTCTCCCAGCTCCAAGTGCCAAGTAATATACATGCAATGAGAATCCACACGATGCATAAATAGCAGCTGCTGTACTAGCATACTCTTTAGCGGTTTGGCTTGAACTCCAAGTGCCCATGACTGAACGTATAGCTATCTGCTGTTATTGTTGTCCCTCTGAGGTTGACAGAAGTGACGTGACAGAAGTCAGAATAAAAGCTTAAAAGTTTTTTATTTATTTTTTAGTTTTTTTATTGATTGACACACTCCTGAGTGTCACAACATTCATCTCCGTTCTCTAGATCAACCGGTTTCACTGCTGGGTAACAATCCAAATTTTACCACGAGGATCAGTTAGATTAATGCCTTACCTGTTCATCAAGATGACGGAATCTGTTTTTCCACATGTAATATAATATCCCACTCTCTCATTCTGTTTGGTCTCGCTCATACAGTTCTCGTCTATAACAGTGTAACAGGACATCGTTCGTGTGTAATGGTGAGGGATTTCATGTGTTCAGGCTGGTGCAAATTTCCATCCAATTCGGACCTCCATGACACAGCACTGATCGTGGATTACTAGTACAGAATTTTCAGCAGCTCAGAAACATCATATTATACACATATAATACAGATATTTTGCTCTCCTCACTGAATAACCATGTTTTACGTAAGGGATAATCCATGACTAGGTGCGCATTACATGATTTTAATGCATGACGTGGAGGCAAAGAACCACCTGACGCGGGATAAAGTATTGCCATAAGGTTATTTTTTTATTTGAATGAATTATAATAAATACTTATTAGAGAGAGAAAGAGAGAGAGTGTGTGTGTGTGTGTGTGTGTGTGTGTGTGTGTGTGTGTGTGTGTGTGTGTGTGTGTGTGTGTGTGTGTGAATGTGAATTACCTGCGTTTGTGCCGAGTCTCTACTAATAATGAAGCTGTGAGTTGAACTACTGTATGCCACTGTAACCGTTGGTTACAGTTACTATGGTTGCGATTTTTAGTTTATAGGCAGTGCATTAATTTAGAACGGGGATTAAACTGACTGGAACTACCTGTGCATTCACCAGTTCGAACGCATACCTTCCAGCCAATCAGAATCGAGTATTCAGACAGACTATGGTCTAAAAAATCTTCATTCCAATCATCTTTAGTAACTCTTTTATCCTGGTCAGGTTCTCGGTGGGTGCGGAGTCTATCCCAAGAACACTGGGTGCAAGGAATTAACCACAAATCTTGGCTCTTGGTATATTTTGTTTTGTTTTAACGCATTTTTCCCACGTGATCGGGGATATCATGTAATGCTGCCGACCAGGCTAGCACGTGCTTCGTCTGAGACTGCTGCTCATGTTACCCTCTCAGAGGAAAGCGCTAGCTGCTCTCTTCCGCCTACATGAGCTCGCAGATGCTGACGATTGGTTAGGGTCGTTCTGATTGACAGGGGAGAGCGTAACGCCGTCCCTCCCACCCAGAGAGCATGGACAGTTTTGCTCTCCTAGACTCCCGGCTCGAAAAGCTGTGCAAACATTTTTCTGTTGCAACACTCAAGAGCCTAGAACTTTTAAAAAGCTTCCTTATGTTGCAGAACTGGCTGTCTCTGCCCTTGACAGCTTTTGTCAACAGGGTGGCTGAGGTGAGAGCTGTGAAGAAAATCGATTACTATCTATAGGAACACAACAGCAGAAAACACATTTTTGATGGATCCCATGCTCCGTTGCCTTCACAATCCACATCCTTTTCTCCCTGGGGGCAGGATGAATAATTTAGCCTGCACAGAGAAATCCAAATGTCATGTGGAAATATGGTTTTTTTTTTCTTTTTCTTTTTTTTTTTTCTTTTTTTTTCTCCCCCCTCCTGAGTGTGTTCTGCTTGTGTAAACAGGCAGCTTATTGCTACATGCTTTACTTCAGATTGGGCCTTTCTATTTCTGGTTTCAGTTAGTGTGGTGTGTGTGTGTGTGTGTGTGTGTGTGTGTGTGTGTGTGTGTGTGTGTGTGGGGCTCGGACTGCCTGTGCATGAATGTTTGAGCATTTGATAAAATCAGGGTTCAGTGTACAGCTTTTTCCTACACACACACACATACACACACTGCCCTGGTTGCACTGTATGATATTGTCTTTGTGTTAAGTTGAATGCACATTCTCACGCAACCTGCACTGAATATCCCATCATCCTGGGGTGTGTGTGTGTGTGTGTGTGAAAGTTAAAATCAGTGAGATAAGTACAGGAATAAATCTAACCCTAACACACACTCATGTTCACAGCCACACAAGTCACACTGACACGGGAGGTGTTGAATGTATTTCTAACATACTTTCACACTTACACACATCTGAATGCAGACACACAAACCCGCATCTCTTCTATACAGAGCCTCCCAGCTGTTCATATCACCAGCCTGCCTTCTGCTGTCGCCGCTCTTGTCGCATCTCGCTGCACTTTCCTGCAGTTTAGTGTGTGTGTGTGTGTGTGTGTGTGTGTGTGTGTGTGTGTGTGTGTGAGTGACTCATATTACACTGCCTTTTTCCTCAGCAGACTAGTACAGAGTCAAATCGAAGGGCACACTGCACCAGACGCCCTGTGCATGCATACACACACACTCGTCCTAGTGCAAGTGAGCAGATAGCAAGGAAATGGAATTCATACCACACAAACCACACACATTAGCTTTTTTTCTTCCTCTGGCTCCTGTCTGGCATGCGCTTTCTCTTCGCAGTCGCTCGGTCACTCAACTCCGCTCGGGTCTGTTTGGCTTATTTTCCTTTTGCGTAGCTCCTCCGGGATGAAAGGATGAGGGAGGAATTTAAATGTCACTCAGCTGAGGCTTTCTTTAAACCGTTCATATGGGTGACGTGTCCTTCTGTCTGTTGGGGGTGTGTGTGTGCGTGTGTGTGTGTGCACGCACGTACAGGAGACACAGAGAGACATGATGATTGGTGACAGGCCTCGGAAAAGGACAGGAAGGTGTTTGTGGGATTTACATCAGAGCCATGCCCTGTGTGTGTGTGTGTGTGTGTGTGTGTGTGTGTGTGTGTGTGTGTGTGTGTGTGTGTGTGTGTGTGAGAGAGAGAGAGAGAGAGAGAGTGAGTGAGTGAGTGTTACCTGCAGGCATGACAGCACTGTAAAATGGAACAGCAATGACACACAGCTTCTGCTCTGTTTCTCTTTCTCTCTCTCTCTCTCTCTCTCTCTCTCTCTCTCTCTCTCTGCTCATGTACTGTGTGTTTCTCTCCCACATTCAATTCCTTATTGATCATCACTAGTGAATGTGCGTTTAGCACTGTGCCGAGACCTCGGAATTATAATTTTTATGTTCCTTTCAAGGTGTTGACACATTAAATCATGCTTGGCCTGAGGAGGACGAGGTGATGCATTAGAGGTGGCGCATAGGCTGATTATGCTGATTATGACAGCAGTGTTGCAATACATTTCATAAGGAATAAAACATGACAGGGCGTGCTGTTATAGAAAAATAATAACTCTAATCAGAAAGCTTTTAGCACGCTGTTTCAGTGTTTTACTCCTCTTACACCACAGATATTTGCCAATACAACTTTTATTACAACTTTTATGCATTCCCTAGCATGTCGTATTTCATTTGTAGTCACGTTGTGTAATGTCCGCAAGTTATCGCTTACGTTACAGCAGACCCCCCCCCCCCCCCCCCCCCCCCCCCCCCCCCCCCCCCCCCCCCCCCCCCCCCCCCCCCCCCCCCCCCCCCCCGGCCCCCCTTCTTGAAATTAATAACACAAAAACGTCAAGCTTGTCATGTTAATGTGATTGGCATTACTGTGAGAGCTGCTGTTGTAGAAAACTAATCACATTCTGACCAGTCAGAATCGAGACTTCAATAGCATTGTGGTGTAAATAGCAATTGTTTTGGTTTTTTGTTTTTTTCTCCTCCTATTCATTGTTAAATCTTCAGTCTAATAGTCTCTCATAATTTGACTGCACTTGACTGTTTTGTTGGCACTCGCAAATGTCAAATATTGTGGTGTGTATTATATAACAAACGTTTTGGAATATTATAGTGTGACTTTTTTTTTTTTTTGCCATATTGTCTCCAGAGTACATGTGATTTTTAATTGTGAATGTAAATACGACAATCAACAATATTGTGAATCTTGTCTTTGGAAGCTTTGGTTTTTTCCTCCTCTTTTTTTTTCTGGGACCTCTGAGACCCTGCTGAAAAATTGCAGCTGCAAGTTTGTTCCAAATTAGAACGTGCAATTAGAAAGTGCTGTGTCACTGAAAAAGAGCAAGAATGCCCCTTCGGTTATTCCCCTTGCTGGGGGAAGTGGCTAAGAGAAGTGAAGAAATTGGACTGAGGGAAGGTTTTTCACTGACTGCTACAAAAAGCTGAATTAATCTAAGCAGCAGGTGGACTGGTCTCTCTC
>CM040975.1:23485008-23487508 GCA_022985145.1 Pangasius djambal | reverse complement strand
CGAGATATTGAGGAGGTGTGTAAGGAGATAAGGCACAGTGATAATAATGTGAAGTCCACAAGTTTTCATACTTCTTGCTCGAAGTCATTTCTAGCTCATAAATGCTTACATTTTGTGCTTGAGACTGATCCAGACGTGCTCCCGTCAGTCAGAAGAATATTCAATTTACTGTCATCCCTGACCACAGCCAAAAAAAACCACACTTCTGAATAAGGTGACAGAAGCAAATGTGTCAGTAATGTGCATACGTTGTCTCCCGTTTAGAACAAAGGTCATGGAGGAAAATAGGTCTGCATACAAAACTAGGTAGCAGGAGAAAAGCCCTGTTTTTCCTTCAAAGTTAACTGGTTTACATTAACAAACTGGTACACAGCATTTATCCCAGAATCTCTGGGTTTACAGAAAATAAACATCTCTCTGTCTGTCTGTCTCAAAGAAGTGAAAAACAGAGACCCTCTTAAGCCTGCATTACCGCAATAAACAAATTTTGTTCATAGAGCGATGCTTTGCCCCACTTTTATACTTTTAAAATGTCTCCTGTTTGTTTGAGCACTGCAGAGAGCCTTGTATTTATTCAGTAATTGGAATGAATTCCAGCTCTTGTTGAAACATGTAGGCTGAAAATGAAAGGGTGGCTTGCTTTCTGATCACAGTTAGTGAGAGAGGGAGAGAGAGAGAGGAAAGTGTCTTCTGCTGATGACTACACGACCACCCGCTTAATGGTGATGGGGAGGTAGATTTAGCGCTGTGCTGGGGGTGTGTGAGGTGGTTGTAGTCTGTCAGGTGTGTAACAGTAGGTGAGTGCAGCAGGGTTGACAGGCGTGAAATGGTCAGTACCTACTCAGTAGCCCCTCTTTTTCCTTTTCACCCCTGGCAACTGTCTCCATGGTGACTCGGGTCAGCCTGAGCAGATTTAACTTGTCATGCAGTTGCTGCTTGATATGTGTGTGAGTGCATATGAGAGTGGAAGCTGCAAGCCTCATGTGCAGCCCTCCCCCAGTGTAGACTCCATCAGTCACCCCCAGAAATGAGGCGTGAGGGACGGACAGGACTTTTAACAGTGATCATGTAGTATGCCAGCACATTTCAGCATGCAGATTCACATTCTCCTCTTTTTTTTTCCTCTGACCATTTAGTGGTCTAATTACTAAAGAAATGACACACTCCACATCATTACAAGTCTTCCTCTGCTCAGACACTGCTGGCTATTAACTCGTCCTTCGTTCTGCTCCATTCCCTCGTTCATGTCCTCATTTGTTCATTGTGCTTCCAGACCAGCTCCCGCTGCACAACGACGAACAAAAAACCGACTCAAAACGGGAAATTTGCCCCCACTTCAGAGACAAGCAGGGTCCAGTTTCCTAAACGCATCACAAATTTAAGATCATATTACGAGAGAGAGAGAGAGAGAGAGAGAGAGAGAGAGATGCTTGCTCTGCTTTAAGAGTGATTTTTGTGCAACAGTGCTTTTGCAAATGAGCGCAGAACGGCCACAGTGCCCAACATAAATCTAGCTGCATCATTATTGTGCTGTAAAAAACATCATGGTTAAGTCCAACATGTGAGGCCTTAGAATTCATTGTTCATTTGATTAGCTAGCTTATTAGAGATGTTAGTATCTTGCTTACGGCAAAACTACTTGGCAGTTTAACGGTTAAATTTTGGCATGGTGCAGATCTTTCATCTCATTCTAAATAATAAAAACATAGCAAAAAGCGTTATAAGCACGTTATCAGCACACTGAGGAAACCTCTATAATGTCGGCTACACAGAACAGGCTGCAACAGTGGTCGAGAATGGGAATCCATCAAACCCCATTTTTTCCATTTCTGATACGTTATGTGCATCAGCTGATATCCATACTGATGTAATATCAGCGCTCTCTTAGTGACGGCTGAATCTCCTGAAGGTTTTTTTTTTTTTTTTTTTTTTTTTTTTTTTTAAATTTATGCAGAACATCAGAGACGTAGGTTGCGTGGCAGTAGGTTTTAAGACAGTGTCCTCTTGTATGTCCTGTATGGTGGCATTGTGGTGCAGTGGGTAGTGTTTCCCGGGTTTGATCCTGTGATCCTGATCTTGGGTTAATGTCTGCGTGGAGTTTTGCATCTTCCCTCTGTGTCCATGTGGGCTTCCTCTGGGGTCTCTGGTCTCCTGTCACCTCCCATATAGGGCCATTTTAGTATAGAGCCACTTGGCCCTACGTGTGAATGCGTGTGTGCATGATGTCCTGCAGTGGACTGGCGTGCGATCCAAGGTGTATTCCAGCATCATGGATAGGCATCGGATTAACCGTGGCATCTTCTGTTAAGCAGTTACAGAAGATGAATGAATAAATGTTCAATACAAGATCAGTGCTGAGTCAGTCAAGAATATTTATTTATAGTGGTTTAATGACACATTTCATGCCACAGAATAGCTGATTTTGTTGGTTATCTGACCAGTCCAACTTTTCAGGCCAGTGATCAGCTCTTGATATCAGTACTTGGTGTATGCTCAGCCC
>CM040975.1:23460269-23484908 GCA_022985145.1 Pangasius djambal | reverse complement strand
CCCCCCCCCCCCCCCCCCCCCCCCCCCAACTCTTTCGCTGATGCGTATGCAGTTTTTAAACCATAAGGACAGATGCTGTAACTGTTTCGTCTGGTTGGAAAGTGTGGCGGAGGTTGCGTGTTTGTGTATGAGGTATGTGGAAAAGGCGCAGTTAATGAGGTGTAAAAAAGAAACAAGAACTAACTCAGGGAGAAATAATCTCCTACATGCTGCCAGTTTTGAAGCCCTGCGCAGATAACAGGTGTGTGTTTGTCTCTCTCTCTGTGTGTGTGTGTGTGTGTGTGTGTGTTTTGAGTCGAGGTGAGAGGTAACGGCTGAAGCGAGAGAGAGAGGTGATGGGATGTGAGAGACGGGGTGTTCTTGTGTCTGAGTGTTTGTATCAAGGGACAGTGCATAGCAAAACTCCCGTTTTAGCATTGCTTTTAGGACAGTGTTATCCTGCAGGGACGGCAGCAAGGAGAGCGGAGAGAAAGAAGCCGAGAGAGGAACAGAGCTTAAACGAGAGAGGAAGAACAGCATGAGAGAGGGGAGGTGGATTTACACATCTTGCTTAGACATTCCTGTCAAGTGATGGGGGTTCTACCGACTCTCACACACCCACACTGATCTCTCACACATACATGGCACACTGGTAAGCTGTCTCTGCTCTGTAGGAAAATTTCCCTTAAGCCTGCAAGAGTGCATTTTATTAAAGGTTAGACATGTTCGAGCTTGACCACACCCTCACACACCTTCCCCTCAAGCTCTGTCAGTCTAACACACTCACACATACACATACACTTACTCTGGTTTATTGGGAAGTGAGGGAAAAGCTGTGTGCTGTTCTATTTTTGTGCCTTCAAGGTTGACTTGTCTGTGTGCTATCTCACATTGTCAATCAGCACCTCCTTTCCTCTGCCCTCCATCCATCTATCCATCCATCCAATTTTCCATCAATCCAATTTGTCCATCCCTCCCTGTTCTCTGGTGTGTTATGGTGCTGCATGGCTGTACCGTTTTTCTCCCCTCCTCTGTTTGGTGCTTTTAGAATGTGAATGCAATAAACTGGCCTTACAGAGAACAATCCCTCTGAGGAGAAATGCCACACACACACACACACACACACACACACACACACACACACACACACACACACACACAAATATGACACATTAACACATAGTCACATGGCTCTGCAGTGTGAGAAACTGAAATTAAGCATCTGGAAATCACTGTCTCCCCCCACCATATCTCTCATTCTTTTCCTTTTCTCATCTTTTTTTTCCCCCTAACTTTGCTCTGCTCTGCTCTGTTCTTCTTTCTCTCCTCCTTTAGAAGCACCCATGCCTCCCTCCAATGCGGGTGTGGTAGCGGGCGCAGTCATCGGCAGCTTCCTGGCCCTCCTGTTGGTCGGTGCCCTCATTGGCGTCTTGATAACACGCAGCCGCCGGCAACAGCAGGGTTACCGGGGCAACAGCAAGGGGAACTCCGCCCCCTATGACTCAGTGGCGCGTCTCTTCGGCTCCTCAGGCAGCAAGAATGGCACAGGCAATCACGGCAACAATAATGCACCCATCTACAAGGGGGACGTGGGGCTCTCTGAGAAATCAGGAAATATCGGGCTGCACCAGGGGGGCGTGGCCTTGGTAGAAAACACACCCACGGCACAGGACATTCTGCTGAGCGGTGAGCTGGATGAAGCTGAGCGCAGGAAGTTTGATGAGCTGGAGGAGGAGGATGAACGTTATGACCAGTTCAGCGGCAGCGGGCCGATCCTGCAGCTCCGCCCACACGACGAGGACCCCAACTCCGCCTACCTGGACGACGACATGGAGTCACAGAGAGATGGCTCTATCATCTCCCGGACCGCAGTCTACGTGTGAGAGTGGAAGAAAGGGGAGATGGAGAGATGGCGAGAAAAAGAGAGAGAGAGAGAGAGAGAGAACAAAGACTAGAGCGGACCTGCTCCCAAAGGATTTTTTTCTTTTCTGTCGGTTTTAAGATTATTCATTTTATTTCTCAAATATTATTAAAAAAAACACACCAGAGAGAGACAGAAATGGTGACTGGATGGATGGATTAACAAAACGAATACAGGGCAGATACAGGATGGTGGACTGGACAGAGAGCAGAAACATAAATAAGAGGTTTATACAGTACTTCCTATTTACAGCAATGGTTGTCATGGAGACAATGTCTGAGAGAAACGGGAGACTTTAAATGTGCACACATCATTATCCAAAACACGTGCGCACACGCACACACACAGACACACACACACACACACACACACACGCTCTCTCACACTGAAACACAAGATGATGTTCCACGTATCCACACTGTGCTTTAGTGGATGTGTGTAATCAGGGTTTGGTCAGAATGATTTATTTCATTCTTCTTCTTATTCTTTTTTTCCTTTCAATTCTGCCGTGGAACTGTGGAGCAAGTCAGATAAGTCTCTTGCTGTGACCTTGCTTCTCTCTCTTCCTTTCTCTTGCTATCTCTCTCTGGCCCACTATATCCTGTCAGTTAGATGATTGGAGGCTGGACTCTGGACAGACTCTCCAGGTGAAGTGTTCTGTTATAAGCAGTGCTTCTCAAATGATTGGACACACATCAAAGTCTTCATTTTGCCCACTGCACTTAGGTGCATTAGATGAAGGAAAGCAGCAATTAAGGCACTACTCAACAAATGGCTGTTTTAAAACATCATAAGGGTTTTTGATACATGGTTTGAATGCACCGGATAATATCAGATGAGTGCGCGAAGTCTTTTGTGCCCTTATTAAATTGATCAAAGCGTCATAATAAATTTATCAGCCTTTAAGACCCTTTATCACAGTTTGGGATATCGCCATATTGTATCAAAGAGACGGTTTGCAAAGTCTGCTTTGTTTCCAACCTTCCTCGTCTACTAAAAAGGAATCAGTTTTTTTCAGAAGGATGCATGTGATAAACTGATTCAAAATGGTCCCAAATGAGGAACCTTATCATAAATCTACATAAGTCATAAGGACAAGGAGCACACACGATGCCCAAAAATGGTGCCTCTTCCTGAACGGAACACAGAGGTCCTGATGTTTTGAAAGCCGTGTTGTGTGTGTTAAATATAGAGATTAAATCATTGGGCCGATTATATCTGCACATACCTAATTGAGACAAATCACATTACGTATCTTGCTAATTGCAGTCTATTAATCACAACTTTACTTGAAAATAATTGTTTATATTTTGGCGCTGTGTAGCTGTGCTGTCTGATATCCAGCCTCCACTAAATAGTCTTTTTAACGTGGGAATTGCGGATCATATGTTTAACTGGTCGTTTCTGTGAGACCACATTTCCTGTTCCTGATCACTGTCTAAATCTCTCTCTAAAATAGTCCCAAGTGATTCACTTTTAGTGATTCTCTCTGATTCATTCCATTTATAGCGCCACACAGCTCAAGTGCTCATCATTTATCACGACCAGCAAGTCGTTTGGTGTTTGCTTTATTTAGGAATGGCTAATTGACCTCTAAATCAAAGAATGAAAGGATGGACAAATGAACTTCCTCTGGGAGAGCCATTTGACGCATGTGAGCTGGTAGAACTGCTTCCTCACCAGCCAAGGATCCAACTCTAATAAACTCGATGCACATAAAGCCTTGACCTTCCATCCGTGTGCATGGAGAAGCTGTAATTAATTCAGAAAATAATCATTACTGCTACATTGAGCTCTAATCTCTAATTGTACAAAGCTAATTAATCAACTCCATATTTATAAATGCACACATCCTAATTGGTTGCCATGGCCGCACAGTTAAATATATCTCTTCTCTCACAGTTTGGTTTTTGTATCCCTTCATTCTAATCCGTTCTTTTCATTTATCACTTTTTTTGTCACTCGGGCTGAAGGCGGGCACTATTCATAGAGAGAGGGGGAGAGGTAAAGTGTGATGAAATTAATCATTGAGAGAGAGTGATCGTGTGTGTGTGTGTGTGTGTGTGTGTGTGTGTGTGTGTATATATATATATATATATATATATATATATATATTTTGGTGTATGGTGTCCACAACATATGTACACAATTTATTTTTCTTAACTGAAGATGTTGTGATAAATGTCCAAACATCTGTTGTAAATAGGAAAATAGATGGACCACTGAGTATTAGGTGTTTCACTCACAGATCCGCCTAAACTGCATGGCATTAAATATCATCACAACACGAATTCTTTTTAAAATCCATCTGTTCAAGAGCTATATCGATGGGCGGTGTATTCACACACACTCTAGTGTACTGTAGACACCTATTTTTAGAGAGCAGTGAAGTCTCACACGCCTATAGAGACCTATTTTAGTGAGTGATGCAGCCTTGTTCACACACATATAGAGAGCCAACTGTCCACCTGATTCTGTGTGTGTGTGTGTGTGTGTGTGTGTGTGTGTGTGTGTGTATGTGTGTGTGTGTGTGTGTGTGTGTACATGTGTGAGTCAGCATGGTAAACTGTGTCTGACTTCAGAGTAGTAATTTCCTCCAGGGTCTTGGACCCACACACACACACACACACAGCACAATTTAAACTGGGCATCACACAGACACAGTCCCGTAAATTATCGTCAACCCTGCTGTCCTTGAATCTATAAGAGCGTCCCTCACTGAGTGAGAGCAAGGCATGCTGGGTAAAGTAGTTTGCGAGTTGGAGCATCATTCCACCGCAGGATCAGGTTGAGTTCACTCATCACGAGGCTGCACGTCAGCCCTGCTAAAGGGAATCGGTGCTCTGCCGCTGAGGGCTTTAGCGTGCCCGCTGATAATTAGCAGAGAACACATCGACCTTGTGGTGCTCAGGCTCCTCAAGAAGCGGAGCAGCTAAGGACAGCACACTCGGAGAATATTAAGGAAGAGGTGTAACCTCTGCGCTAGGAGTCTGCGAAGAAATTCAAGGTTCTTAGCTCATCAGTTTCACTTCCACAGCTCCCGATCCCTTCGTCCTTCATGCCGTTGTCGTCCACTTCTGGTTTTAAACCTGTGTGATTAGAATCGAAGCCTTAAATGTCACCTGACCAAACCTGTCTCTCTGTACATAGTATAAATATTATAAATATGAACGTGTGATGATGAAGAAAAATAAGGTTGAATAATTGATGTCACAGTTTTGTGTATATATACATATACATATGGGAAGCATGAAGGACCTTTTATTTCTTCAGTTCCGACTGACTTGATTTAACAGCTTTTAATTTGTTTTAAACCATCTTGTCAGTGCTCGATCAGTGCTTTATTGTTGCATTTTGAATTTGTGCTATGATGCTTATAATAATTCATGATTCTGCTGTGCCCTGTTGACGAACATTTTCTGACACTTTACCAACACCACTAAACAATGTTATGTTTTAAGATTTATTTTCCATTTTAGGGTTGCTAGTCTTTGTATTGGTTTTTTTTTTGTTTTTTTTTTTGTTTTTTTAAATTTGGTTTGTAATTAAAGTATTTTAAAAAGAATAACATTGACATGTGAAGTTCTTACTGTCAAGTGTGTTCTGCGCTTCACTCCTCTCAGCTCCTTGAACCATAAAACTGCAAGTGTGTGTGTGTTTTGGCACTAACTGTGTATCTCCTGTCACAGATAACCCAAATACAAGCGTCTGAAAATCTAAAGTCTCTAATGGATTATTAAACAAGCCCATTCAAGCACAGAGTGCGATTCTGGCGAAAAATGAGATTTACAGCATTTTCCCTAAACGACTGGTATGTTTGGTATGTGCAGTTTGTTTTCCTGTTTCTTCCTGGAGCTGAGAAGTGGATGTTTCTAACAAATAAGAGGGAAGCTTTTAACTACTAGCTTAGAATTGTTCAAACAATTATCACAAACTTGTCATAAATTGTATCTTATTAGATCTTGAAAAGGTTTGTGTATGTGGTTAATATCACTGTGTTATTGCACATTATTATTTATAGAAATGAATGAAAGTACATTGCATAGATGAAGAGAGAGTAGTAGTGTCCATCTTGAAGCCAGTATGACTTTCTTCCTCCACACAAACACCATACCCGAGTATGAGGACGGAACTGTCGGATTTCTTTACACAGCAACAGCTGAATGATGTATTTTCATGCGAGTGTATGATGATTTAGACTTACAGGCTTGTGTGAATTCGTTAGCTAGCCAGCTGAGAAAGTAAAAGCTGTAATGTGCTGCGCAGGTGCCTGGCAACCTAAATGACTAGGCTAAACATAATAGCTAACATAATGTAATAAATTATGCCTAGCTAGTTATGTGGATTCATACAGGCACAAATGAGTATATAAAGTGTCTGAGGAACCACATCGCCTTTGCGCCCTCATTTGCGACAAGTCTTCGGCCAACATTTGGCTAAGAGCTGTGGTGTTTTCACACACAAAGCATGCTATTTGAGTCTGGCTAGCAGCTTCATTTTCTCTTGATATGCTTAACCGTGTTGTGACTGCATGTTTTGCTAGCAGGAGAGTTATATGGCGGCTTTACGCTGCACTCGCCTGCTAATTAAAAACGTTGCTGCATGTTATATTTACAGCATTGAGAAGCCTGTGGTATTTCTACATCAGTCAGTACCAAGTAGGTTTTTTCTTTTACGGTTTGTCGGATGAATGAAGATAAACACTGGTGCCTGTTAAGCTACTGAACTTGTTCGCAAGCCAACTGTGAATTGTATAGTTAAAGGCTCTTAGCTTCCTAAAGCGGTTCCAGTTTGGAATCCTGTCTGATAGAGAAATACTCTGTTGTAGGGTTGTACAGTGGATATAAAAAAAGTCTACACAACCCTGTTAAAATTGCAGGTTTTTGTGATGTGAAAAATAGACCAAGATAGATCATGTCAAATCTCTTTCTAGCTTTAATGCGATGTATTCAAGTGAAAAACAAACGGGAAAAGGGAAAAAGCAAAACAATGTTCAAAAGTAAGTCTCTCAACAATGAAGTGATTCTGATCAACCCCAAATAAAGATCTGCTGTTTCTGTAGGATTTTCTTGACATTATCTAGGTTTCATCCGACTGCTGAAGCCATGGTCTGAAAAGAGCTTACAAAGCTTTGTACAAGATCTTGTTGTCGTAAGGTACTGATCAGGAGAGGCTTACAGAAAAAAATTTCACAACATTAGATGTAGCAAGGAGTACCGTGAAGGCCATCATCAACAAGTGGAGAAAATGGAGCACCACAGGGACATTACCAAGAACAGGAGTCCAAAAACTTATCAGGGAGGCTGCCAAGAGACCTTCAGCAACACTGAACTAGCTGCAGGACTATCTGGCAAGTACTGACATCCATCTTTATTATTCTTCACATGTCTGTTATTGGGGTAGGGTGGCTAGACGGTAGCCTTTTCTCACAAAAAACAAAACAAAACATCCAAGCCTGCATAAATCACCCCAAACCATGTACAAAATATGATAACCTGTGAATTTAACAGGGCTGTGCATACTTTATATGTCCACTTTAAAGATCTTTTGGTCGAGCTTATCGATTTTAGGCTTTCAGATTTGACTTCACTTGCACGTGGATTGTGGTATACATCTCATTCGTGTTCAAACATCATGCTAAAAATCATTAGATGTTTAATGGATTAGAAAGAAGCTTAAAATCCCCTGTGTGTGTGTGTGTGTGTGTGTGTGTCTGTAATGTGTGCACTTGCAGCCCACTGCACAGAGGAATGTGGATTTGTTGGTTTTGGCGTTGGTGTTTGTGGGAGTGAAGTTATCAGTTAAAGAGAAACAAGCCAAATCCCTGCGGGACTGAACTCTGCTATCAAAGGCTGCTTTGTTTAAATTAGAGAAGATGCAAAATTTCAAGTCTGAAAACTGCTATGGCAATGATGTGTTTTTTTTTTTTTTTTTTGGTCACCCAGAGGCATTCAGCTGATTGCATTTTCTTCAGTCGTACGAATGCATTAGCAGGTGACCCTGTTACAACGGTTAATACAACGACAGACTTTTCTTCCAGAAGTAGCTCTGCCCTACATTCTGTCCTTTTCCCCCCTCCTCTCTCTCTCTCTCTATCTCTCTCTCTCTCTCTCTCTCTCTCGCTCACTCACTTTCTCGCTCTCTTTTTGGAGTTGATGGGGTCAGAATCTTGGCGCGCTTGGCACACTTGTACATGTCGCTGTCGTTTGGAGTTGGACGTTTTTTTTTTCGTGGTCATTTAGCCATCTGCCCGCTCTAATTGCTTTGGATTGCAACCTGGCGTGAGGACCAGATGCCTCTCTCTCTCTCTCTCTCTCTCTCTCTCTCTCTCCCCTCTCTGCTGAATGTATTATTGATGCGTTTATTAGTCTATCAGTTCCTGGAGGACAGCAGTGCACCAGTGGATAAAACAGGGCTCAGTGTAGTTGAGCATTTACAGAGCTGTGTATTTACAGAGTTGTTAGAGTGGGAGGACAAACAGAATGAGCAAAGGACAGAGTAATGATTTGTGGATGACTAAAACACAAGCGCAGAACACACACACACACACATGCCCACCAGCACACTGCTTTCCTCAGGCCATTTGTCTGCCGGAATGCACACATTTATTTTATCCCCTGTGGCTTTTGGGGACTAAAATACATTATTTCTGAAGATGGTCAGTAATGAGAAGAGCCTAATCGTCACTGGAAAGAGTATTTGGTGACTGTGTGCTTTGTGACTCAGTATGAGTACAGGGGTGTGTGTTTATAGATCACTCACTAGACAAAATGCACAGACAGTGCTGTCTAGTCCACATGCCCATTTTCCCCCCTTGCATGCTCTACAAAAAAGGGAATCACGCAGAGCAAAGCTGATAAATGCGGGTGCGCCAGTGCATTTCAGCCCTCCAGCCATGTCATACACTCCCCTCATCCTCTGTGCTAACAGCGGGGTGGACACGCTGGCACAGCAGGGGACTGCTTTATCCCAGGCTGTTGGCTTGAGAGATTGGTCTGGTCTACGATGTCTCCTGTAGCGACACCTGGGTTAAGACATTATCTACAGATAACAATGGAATAGCCGATCCGTCCCAGTGGGGATTTTACTGATCATATGTCTGAGCACCGAAGCATCAGTAACGATGGAGCACAATACTATGGATTCTAATGACCTCTGACCCTCTGACATTTAAGGACATAAGTGGCTTATTAAGCTGTGTGTGAGAAGGAAATGAAGAGGTGGGTAGAGACGAAGGTGTAGATTTCAACCTGCAGGTAGCCATAGCAACAGTGAATACACTATTAGAACATGTAGGGTTTATTATTAATTGTACTACAGCGTGGTTGAATTCTCAAATCAGAAGGTGTGGATTAATTTTCTATAGCACAGTTTCGACAGTGAATCCGCCTGTAACGTGGTTTCTGATTTGTTATCGTTTCTATAGTAACAGATGCTTCACAAAATCTAAGGCTGAAAATCTGACAGCGTGTAATTTAGTAAAATTGGTGACTGCTCAAATTTTTAGAGACAAATGCGGGAGAACTGATACACGGTGTGTTAGGGTCCAAAAGTCTGACTGCACTGCCAGCTGCTTTTGTTTATGAATTTTTGAAATCATTTCTCCAACTGGATGTCTCTGGATGTATTTGTTGAAATTTACTGAAAGCAGTAAGAGAATACTGGGTTATTGATCAGAAGGTTGGGGTTTCAATCCCCAGCACTGCCAAGCTGCCACTGTTTGGCCCTGGAGCAAGGCCCTTACCCCTCTCTGCTCCAGGGGCATCGTATCTTCGCCATATTTTTCTTCATCTTTTGAATGAAATACATGACATTATACGGCTCGGAAAAAAGGAAGCATGTGCAAAATGATTATTTAGATCACAGGCAGTATGCACTTCTATTTAATTTTTTTTTTTTTTTTTTTTTTTTTATAACTGGTAAATTAAATTACATCAGTTCTTTTTAGTGGAGATCATTTTGAACTTAATTGTAGCTAGGAACACATGAGGGGAAACCCTTTGTTTCCTCTTTTCATCTTCCTATCCCTCTATCTGATTCTGTGCTGCCACAGAGAAAAAGCAGCCAGGATGTCTGATGCAATGTGGGAAATCGGGATTGGCATTCTGCCACAACAGCATGTTGAAAGAAGCAGAGAGAGGGCTAACAGAGGCGAGGATGTGTACCAACGTAGCTGACCTCTCTCTCCGTATCTCTCTTTCTCTCTCTCTGTGGTTCTCTCAGACTCTCTCAATCTCTCATGCTCTCTGTTTCTCATCTCTCTGTCTCTGTTTCTCGTCTCTGTCTCTGTTTCCTCTCTCTCTCTCTCTCTCTCTCTCTCTATTTATCTATCTATCTATCTCCCTCCCCTGCTTCTGCAGCTGCATTAGAAAAAGGTCCTCAAGTATTGGCATTGACTGAACCCAGTTCCCGCTCCATGTGTGAGCCCACCTGCACAAACAGAACATAAGATGAAAGGGAGCAGATGACTGCGTCCTCTCAGGGAAATAAATACACACACACACACACACACACCCCTTTCACTGGCTCCCTTATGGACACTAATACTGCCTGCTCACTTACTGAAATACCATAATGGTACTCTCTTTAAAATTATATTGACCTGATATAATACAATTAGTACTCAGTATATGTTAGCAGAATATATATAAAAACATTTTGAATTATCCTCCTAACATGCATACACACAAAAGATGTGGCAATAATGTCACAGTATTTGAATACATGGTGTGTGTTACAAGATGTAGTTTTTTTTTTTTTGTTTTGTTTTTTTTTTTAAGAAATTGTAACCAGGTTGGAAAATGCTTAAGTAATTGTACTTCATGCTATATGTATATGGTATGTACAGTATAAAGTATTATTTTAGCGAGTGATCGAAACTGAATATTTGTACACTTATTAATTACTTAATTACAATTCCAAGAAATAAAAATAATTTTTTTTAAATTTAAACCTTAAATGTACTTGTTACAAATCTCAGAGTTCACGTCTTCTCTCATCCACCCAGTGGCTATATGCTGTATACATATCACACGAATGCTCCTGCACATTTTATTTACATTTCAGTTTAACGCATCCAGTCAATTTTATCCATGTAGGAAAAATATCAAACCTCGTGCCAATCCATCCTCTGCTGTAGCCTTCTCATGCTACACAATGTAGTTAGCGTTAGAGCTACCCACGTGTGTCTGAATATTGATAATCCACCAGACTGCAGTGTGGAAGTTGAGGATGAGCATGCCTGGCACTGCTAGTGTAAAATACTTCAGTATACTGGAGTACGCAAAATCTCATACAAAATGAGGTCTCTTTCGCCTCTGTGGAAGGAATGATCTCCATCTAATTTGAAAAAGCATGCTGAAGTAAACTAATTTTCTAACATTAATTTGCTATATTTAACTAAGTTAGCCTGTTTTCTTTGCTAATGCCAGTCTAGACAAGCATCGATTCCAGTAGCTAACATAAATTGGCTAAGCAGCAAGTTAAATTTGTAGCTAATTGTAAATATTGGTTATTGGTTATGTTATTTCTGAGTAGTTCATTAGTAAACCTTGTAGCACGAGTCACATACATATGAGAAGCGTGCTTACAGAGACTGAATGATGTTTCCAGGCAAAACAGCATAGTTGCTTTAAAATGAAAACCTTTAATAGTTTTAAATAAGTAATAAAAGTTACTTTTCGCTTGAAAAACATGACAATTCCATTTCATCAGTTAAAAGCATTTCCTTATTCATTTTTAATACTGGAGTACATTTAAAAGTAGCAACTTCTTGACTTTCACTTAAGTGTACGTTTTCCACTTTTGATTAAGATTTTCCACTTTTACTAAATTATAATTTCTCAGTACCTTTTCCAGCCCTGGTTGTAACACAAGGCACCAGGAGATCAGTAAAGCCACATTTAAGAACTGCCTTTGAAATATAAACTGGGACCAAGAGCAAAATGAAACCATTGGTATTTGACTATGCAATTTCTAACCCCTTAAACTCTCAGAACCTTTTGGTAAATCCAGATCTACATTCTTCACTCAACTACACTCACTGTCCACTTTATTAGGAACACATGTACACCTGCATATTCATGCAGTTATCATACAGATAGAGGTCAAGAGCTTCAGTGAATGTTCACATCAAACATCAGAATGAGGAAAATGTGTGATCTCTGTGACTTTAGCTGTGGCATGCTTGTTGGTGCCAGATGGGCTGGTTTGAGTATTTCCGCTGATAACAGCTGATCTGGGATTTTCGCACACAACAGTCTCTAGGGTTTCCACAGAGTGATGTGAGAAACAAAATCCCTGTGTGAGCGGAGGGTCTGCAGGCTGAAACACCTTGTTGATGAGAGAGATCAGAGGAGAATGACCAGACTCAAATAAGTCTTTTCAACCGTGGTGAGCAGGAAAGCGTCTCAGAACACACAACACATCAAACCTTGGGGACAGACTCACCGAAACTGGACAGTTGAAGACTGGAAAAAGACAGGGTGATTTTTTTTTTTTCAGCCTAATCTTCAGCTGTCCAGTTTGGGGGAGTCTGTGCCCATAATAGCCTCAGATTCCTGTTCTTGGCTGACAGGAGTAGAACCCAATGTGGTCTTCTGCTGTTGTAAATCATCCACGTCAAGGTCAGATGTTTCGTGCATGCTGAGATGCTTTTCTGCTCACCACAGTTGTAAAGAGTGATTATATGAATTACTAAACCCTCCCTGGCAGCTCGAACCGATCTCTGGCCATTTTCCTCTGACCTCTCTTAAAAATGTGTTTCCACCCCCAGAACTGTCGCTTACTCAATGGTTTTTGTTTTTTTGCACTGTTCTGTGTAAACTCTAGAGACTGTTGTGTGTGAAAATCCCAGGAGATCAGCAGTTTATGAAATACTCAAGCTAGCCCATCTGGCACCAACAACCGCGCCACAGTTAAAGTCACAGAGATCACACTTTTCCTTCATTCTGATGTTTGATGTGAACATTAACTGAAGCTCTTGACCTCTATCTGCATTTTTGCATTGTGCTGCTGCCACATGATTGGCTGATTGGATAACTATATGAGTGTTCCTAATAAAGTGGACGGTGTGTGTATATACCTTACCTATTACTTTTACTGTAGGTACTCAATATTTTACAGTAGTTACTAAATAATATCATTTAAGATTAATAACTACGTAATAAACCTAGCAAAAAAAGCACAAGTTATTGTCTCTTTATTCACTTTGAATGTTCTGCAGGTACGAACTCGATATGCCCAAAAAACGTACCATGTCTTGATTTATTGCGATGATGTCATACTGCCAAACCCCGACGCTCCCACATGCAATAAATGGTTTATTTGGCACAAGACTTGAGGAATCTTTTTCTCCCAGCATGCCCTTTCTTCACTCCTCTTCCACCACTCCTACACTCCTTGTTCTCCCTTCTTCCCCTCCTCCCTCGCTCTTCCTTCTGCTGCTATAGCTACAGGAGTGATGAAGGGATGTGGACGAATGAGTGTGGGGAAAGAGTGAAATAATCTGTCTGACAGCCCAGCAGAGCACACGCATCTTTCTCCTTCTCTCTTCTTCTGCCTGTCTTTCTCTCTAGTCTTCTGTCTTTTATGGTGCTCGTTATTTTTTGCTCGGCAAACTCAAACACAGACCAGAGAGCAGAAAGATCAAGCCCCGATTCCAGGCCCGCTCCTTACATTCGCGTTCCCTGCCTCCTTCCCATCACAGCGCAAAACAACTCACCAACTCTCAGTTGCAGAATATTGCTAAAACATCAGCCGCATTGATTCGCTTCTCTGTAGCTTTCACTCATCCACGGCTTACCACAGCATGCTGTTATATTAACTCTGCAGTACTCCATGCCTACATCAATAATGCATTCACACACACACACACACACACAAGCACACCAAAGCACAGATCGTCTATGCCAAGTTCAGAGATATGATTACATGGTTCAGGGAGCGTTTTCTTATTTCTGTGGAAGGCAACTGAAACGGCATTTAATGTCATTTGCCAGAGTGAGAGGCCATGCACTCGTCCTGAGTCGCTCTGCTCTCTCTCTCCCTCTCTCTCTCTCTCTCTCTCTCTCTCTCTGTGTTTATATAAGAGAGAGCCAGTCTTACATTTGCCAGGTCGAGCTGCAGGGGAAATTCTGTAACACTTGACCTGTTTCACTGAGTCATAGAAGGAATGTGGAGGAGACGATGACGGAGAAAGAGAGCAAGAGCATTAGAAAGCGAGTGCAAGGGGGTGAGACTGGAGAAGGGTGGTGGGGTGAGAGCAGATGAAGTGATAGAGGGTGGAACAGAAAAAAGGGATGGAAGAGAGAAAGCACAACAGCTGGGAAGGCTAGCGGGCAGAGTGATGATGCCTCTATTGCCTTCCTTTTCTCCACTCTCTCTCGCTCTATATATATATTTGTCCTTTGTCCCTAGCCACATGGTTCCTCCTCCATCTCCTTCAGCAGCAACAGACAGTCATATTGCTTATAACCACTTAAACACACATTCTCACTGTCAGTCATTCATCCATTCATCTGCCCTGGCTATGACTCACTAGATTTTAATAGTGAGAAGATGACTCAAGCTTATACCTCAGTATCTCAAAATGATCCAAAAGCTGTTTTTTTTTTAATGAACACCATATTATTTCATATTAGAATCACACCTCAAATATTAGTTCACATATTAGTTCACACCTCAAATAAAAGCATCATTTCTTTATTTAAACAAAAACACTTTTGTATTTAAAAAAAACACTCTCACTTTGCATATACTACTGTATTTTGTGCAGTGTTTCAGTTTTAGGTTTAGTTTGACACTACCACTACCTTGAAAACCACATGTACTCCTACACATTTATTCCTCCCTTGTGATTTAATTCACACAGTTATTCTTTGTGAATTACCTTTTTTTTTTGAGTAATGCCATTTCTCCCATTGTGCACGCAAATTAGCGCACATTATTTGGAATATTGGAGTTGTAAATCAGGGCCTCTGTATTTATTACTCATCCACAAATGCACACACATTCTATCTTTGGCTCTGGCACTCAGTGATTACACACATACAGTATAGAGCTGCATATGCACTGCACACTCAGAGCAGCATGTTAATGGGTTTGTTAGAGTGTGTATTGATGTGTTTTACATGCATGATCATTAGCGCACATGTTTGTCTGCTTCATTTAATCTGGCTGACTAATTTGTGCATGCAAGTGTGTGCATGCTTTGAGAAAAAAAAAACAAAAACTACCATGTCCAACCATGTATAATCTGGCATATTACGGAATGTTTAAAAAAAAAAAATAATAATAACAGGAAAGGAATTAAATGGGAAGATCAGTCTGTCTGTCTATATGTCTGTCTTTGCATCTATTTGCAGTTCGGGCCACATGTTTACACCTTGCTAAAGATATTCAATCTCAGTTTTTCACAACTCCACACATTTCATGTTACCATGCATTTCTTTTAGCAAGTCAGTTTTATGTTAGTAGGGTTAGTATTAGAGACATATTTATTTTAGCTTTAATTCACTGTGTCAGAATTCCAGCGGGTCACAAATTTACATAAAGCAAGTTGACTCTCTCTTTATACTGTTTGGAAGATTCCAGAAATTGACTTTTAGAAGTGTCTGATTGACCAATAGTCCTAGTTAAATGGGACCTGTGGCTGTAAAAAGGTCTACCTTTAGAGCCAGGGCCTTTTTTGCCCTTGATACAATGGGGAAAATACAAGCAACTCACCCAAGACCTCAGGAAAAAAAAAAAAAGTCTAGTTCCTCCTTCTGGAGCAATTTCCAAACAACTGAAGGTACCATGAGCAACTGTACAAACAAATATAAAAACAGACTGCATCATTCAGGAGTGAGGCACAAATGAACTCCCAGGGAACTGGCCTGATGGAAAAAAAAATTGTTGGGCAGTAATGATCAGCGTTATGTATGGAGGAAAAAGGACAAGGCTTTTTGTTGTGGGATGGTCATGGAGTGGCTAAACAAGCAGCGAAGACGGCAAAAAACTCCAGAAATGTCCATGGAAAGTTTATTTTTAATTCTACATGCCACAAATTCCAAAAAGGTGCAACAAGGACCATAGTTAAATGTCCATTGTAAATCAAAATTTCACTAGAAAAAAAAATCCCAAACACAAAAGTAAAAAGGGAAAAAAAACAACAACTAACAAACGAATCTGTTCAAAACACAACTCAATACATAACAAAAATGGGGTACACGGTTGGCTACTGGTCCAAAAACACCCCTTCTTTTCTTCCAAACATTTTGTCTATTCTTTTATAGTTTAGTCTCCTCCTTCATTTTCAAACTGACCAATCGTAACCCCTCATCAGTTACGAACTGCACATTTTACATTTCACAGAGGATTTATAACCTTACAGACAATAACTTGATAGTCATCATCTTTAACAAGTTGTATTACTGCCTAGAAAACCATCAAACATATAAATATTCATGAAATTTAGGCCTAAACATCCTTAATGGATCAACTCCTCCCCTTCAGGATGACATATAATCGGTTTCCTGTTCGCAGGCACCTTCTACTAGGCAGTTCCAGGAACCAGTAAGACAAAGAGAGATGAACATTAATATACAAACATTGTTTGTCCAACTTCACCCTGAATGCTTCACTCTGATAACAGTCACCATGGAATGTGCACCTTTGCACTTGATTAAAACTAACACAAAATAAAGATCTTACAAAACTGTTTGGTAGGGTTCTTTGAGTTGAAACATTTGTGCTACATCACACTTTTAAATAAGAAAGTACATCCCAACTGTGAAACATGGGGGTAGCATCATGTTGTGGAGGTGGTTTGCTAAAAAAAAAAAAAAAAAAAAAAAAAAAGAGAGAGACTTCAGAAAATAGATGGCATCATGAGGAAGCAGGATTATTTAGAAATACTGAAGCAAAACCTCAAGACATCAGCCAGAAAGTTAAAACTTGGTTGCAACTGGGTCTTCCAGCAAGACAATGATCCTAAGCATACTGCCAAGGTTTGAACAAAATGGCTTAAAGACAACAGAGCGAAAGTGCTGGAGTGGCCATCACAAACCCTCACCTGAAATCCGTACAAAATTTGTGGACTGAACTGAAAAAGTGTGTCTGATCAAGGAGGCTCACAAAGCTGACTCAGTTACACCACTTCTGTCCAGAGGAATGAGCAAAAAGTCCATCAACATATTGTGAGAAGCTTGTGGAAGGCCACACCAAGCATTTGATTCAAGTTCAAGCAATTAAAATGCAATGCCACCAAATACTAACAAAGTGTGTGTAAACTTCTTTCACCAAAACTCTGATATAGTAAATAAAAGCTGAAAAAAAATCTGTTAACTATTATTTTAAAATGGCCTCTTATAGAAATAAAGCAGACATGCTAATTGACTTAACAAAGGGAAACGCATGCCAACATGAAATGTGTGGAGTTGTGAAAAATTGAGTTTAAATATCTTTAGCCTAGGTATAGGGAGCGCATGTTTGTTCACTTTATTACAACCGTTTTTTTTTAATAAACAAAAAATGTTTTCCTCTACAATGAACATTCTCCTGCATTCTCTAGAATCATTAAAAAAATTGTTTGGTGGCGTCGATAATTTTACCACTTACATTTAAAACGCTACTATTTAAAAAGAGATCAATAAGTGTTTTCTCTGATTGCTTGACTGGAAAGTTTGAAGCATCAATTCTGACGTAAATCTTTGAATCAGAGTTAGACTGCTCCTTTCTTACATTAACTGAGTGGGTCTCTTGAATGCTGCATTAAAACATGACGATAAATAAACACACTGCCTCAAAGCAATAAAAACAGGCAGTTAAAACACGAGTCCAGCGAGTCTGTGTGTTAATGCACCTGAGGCCGTAAACACCGATATATTTAACATTAGGCGATTGTCTAGCTTTAGCTGAGCTCAGTGACATTGCAGTCAAACTCCAGAGCCAGAATTAATATATGATTAATTGTGCAGCCCTGAAAATATAGCAATATAGTAAAATACTACCTATAAAATGCAATATATAGTTATATAGTTATATATATATATATAATAACCATACTATGTTATATTATATATGTACATGATATGGTTAATATAGTATGGTTATAATATACATATTATAACCATACTACTTTATATCAAATACATATATAATATAGTACTATAAGTATATAGCTATACATCCTCCTACAGCCTCAGAAGCATGCTGCCTGCACAGCTGATGAAGGACGTTTGTCTGAAACGTCCTGAAACTTTGCATACTACAGTTAATTTTTTACTTCATCTCCTTATATACACCTTTAGAGCTTTCATGCTGTCTTTACATTCTGTCTGTCTATCTTGCATCCAGTCTCTTCCCTTTATGTATGTGTGTGTGTGTGTGTGTGTGTGTATGAGAGATTTTAGATGGGCTGTGTTTACCCTGCCTAACTACAGTCTTGACCAAGGTCACTCACAGATTTCCCACAATGCCCTACAGTTCAAAGAGCCTCATGTTCTGTGACATCCTGTGTTATCTCAGGGCTTTTTATCAGGCTTGACATTCGGTCTTTTATATCCTTAGCTACACTGACACAACTTAGCCCTAGTCAAAGCATACCACACAAGTGCCATGCTGCATCGCACAACAATTCTGTTATAGTTTAAAAAAAATAATTTTTTTTAAAAATGTATTTATTTATTTTCTTTACTCTCACTTACTCATGCAGCTATTTTCAGTGGGACGGAATGCTTTTAATGACCAAACCTCATTTTTCCGATTTGACGGAGCAAGTCTGCTGTTCTCCTCACTACATGTGAACCCTCACAGCGGCTTCTCATCGGGTAACAATCTGTGGAAAAAGCTTGTATTGGCTGTGACCCGAAACTCTAACCTTTTCAGCAGAGCCTCCATCGCCGGGCAGAAAAACACAGGATCATATAGCAGCCATTGTGCTAAACCAGTCTGGCAGGAAAAGTTCTCTCACCCACTACACAGAGTTTTAGTTTCGGTAGCTGATTGTTTCAGCTGGTGATTTGTTTCATGTATCCGGATCATGACAGGCTTTTTTCTTCAGATAGATACTACTAGATAAACATGAGTCATGAGTCTGGGCAGGCGAGCATCTGTGAGCCGAGCCCATATGAATGTGTTGAGTCATGGTTTAGGCTGATGTTTGGCCTGTGAGGCCACATATTACAGATCGTATCTGAGTGCTTTTATAGCTCACCACTTTCTAAGTGAATAGTGGACTCATGTTTGTGTCACAGTTATTGCACCCAAACAAGAGTTACTACTTCCTGATAGCACGATAATAAACACTGTAGTCACACAGGGCAGTGTTTCAGTGACGTAGTAGAGTATCATGCACTTTTGGTTTTGTATTTAAGTCAACTTACTGTTATCAGTGGGGTTTTTTTTTTTTTTGCATTTTGCAATACTGAAATGATACCAGCTGACGAGTAGAGAACAATTTACAAGAACATCTATTTCAGTGAAGCAAGAGATGAACAACATGGAGTCCATTAGTCGTGCATCTGGTGGTATCTGGTGTAGATGGACTCTCCCAGGCCAAAGCAAAAAGTGTTTAATGGTAAAGCCAATCTCACAGGTCACAGTTTATTCATGCCTGATTCAGCACATTGCTAGTGTCAGTGCCAGGAGACTCCAGCATGCTAAAGTACAAGCCTTAGCTCTTCACACTCTTGCAGTCTGTTTTGTTGACCTCACCAAAGAACAACCATCGAGTTCATTCACAAGGTTAGAAGTATTTTGCTCATGTCAGCTCCAAGAAGGACACATTTTTGTGTTTTATGACATTTTTGTGATATGTACTATTTTTATGAGTGTCTATGATATTAGTCTTGATCAAATTAGCTTTGCTGCTTGTTTTGTGGAGCGTTGTCGTGAGCATTTACTCGACTGCCTGTCCTTTCTTGTGTCCTGAGTTGCACTGTGGTTTCAGTGACACTGAGAATATCATGACATAAGCACACCTTTCAGGAGACATGACCAAGACAAGCAAGCGCACATACCAGTTAGATGGAAAGCTACACTTACCCTTCTAGACACACTGCTTTGTACACTGCTTCACTGCTACCTTGTGCTATTAAGTAAAAGAACATTCACACACTTTGATGCATGTTTAGTGCCCGTAGCAAGCTTTTGCCTACCATCAATGATCTTTTCATCTCGTATCAGCAGTCTGAATATTCAATCATCTGAATAACAGCAGAACAAAAGACTCTTGATGTTTTATACAATTCCAGCCAATATTATGGTTAAACAGGTAACAGTGTTTGCTGTGCACATCAATTCTCTTCTGCATGCTATCTAAATCTGGGCTCCATCTGAAGGAGTTCTGGAAGAGGAAGCACTGGTACACTGAGGCAACATGCTGCTTCTCTCTAGATGAAGCCCTAGGCAACTCTTTAAGGCCTATGCCAAGGACCGGCCCAGCTTTAATGTACAATGTAAAATCCTTCTTTTCCCGTAGCCAGTTCATTCATTGCCAAGAGGCCTTTCTATTAAAGTGTGCGCAAACACCCACATGGTATTTAGAGACTGCAAATTGGGATCATTTGTTAAATTTGTACTACACTGGCCTGGATGAGAGCAGGCAGAACCTGACACAGCCCAAGGCAGTGGTTGCACTTTTACAGACGCAGGCTTTTCTTCAATGAAACACAAATGCAGGGCCATTTCTGCCTGCTGCAAACAGAACGACATCACTTATACAACATGTGTACCTGTACGTAAATGACCACTTTGGGGGGAAAAAAAAAGTAATTTAAACAATTTTCTTCTTACTCCCAGTGTAGTCAAGCGAAGATGGCTGGTGTTCAAAGTCTACCTTTAATTTTGCACTACAAGGCCAATGTAGCTAACAAGGATCCTTTCAACAAATACATATCTTCATGGCTTCAAATTGCTAATCTCACTTCTAAATAAACCATTGTGAAAATTAGTACAGATAGTCAGTATGCTCAAACTTAAATTCTATGTAGATCTTCATTTGCACAACTTAGGAAGGTGGAGCTTAGGAAATGATAGCAAAGTGTATTAAATAGGAAAAAAGAAGTCTAGATCTAGTTGTCCAAGATGGCTGCTCCAACAATGGTACAATTTTCAGCTACCTGGGGAAGTTTTATTCATGTTTACTGAGTCTGTCAGTATTAATTAAGAAAGGATGTGCTTTAAAGTAGATATGTATGGCATGTAATATTTCCATTATTTGTTAGGCCCACTAGCCTTATAGCAACAGTGCAAAACAAAGCAACCAATGGACAATTGAAATGTCATGGCTGAGTGATTACATTTGGAGTAAAAAGAAAATTGTGTAGATTGGAGTAAAGTGAGGTAATTGAGCATTGTTTTTAATTCTGCTTTTGGCCACTGAATCCAGCCTCAGACAGCATGCGGGCTTTTGCACCAGGCTTGAGTACTGGAGCCTTTAGGCATATGGCAGCTTTGGTCTTGACATTTGTTACAGTCCTGCTCTCAAGCGACTGGTGCCAACTCATATGAAAGCTAATGTGAGCTCACCTTACATAAATGTATAAATATGCTCAGCACTGCTATGTCAGGTCGCATCAGGTTCGAGAAAGCCTCCAGTGTCTTTACCTAATCAGCTCTGACAGTCGCCTGTTCTGTTAAGAGGTGAGAGAGAGCAGGCTTCTGTGAACAGGCCAAAAAAACCAGCCGGAGCGCTGCGTTCCCTTTTATCTCCATCCTCCTTGCAGATGACAAAAATGTGAGACAAGCTGATGAATTTTTCAGAGACTAGCTCATATCCCTTTAAAGGATTGATCTTGTTTCGTTAGTGTTTCCGCCAGTAAGTGCTATTAGCCCTTGAGCCACGTCAGGAGAGAGCAAGAGGAAGCGTCTGCTGTGCCAGAGATAGTTCATGCAGCGATGTGAAAAAATAATACAGAGTAGCCATAGGCATGGATTTCTTTAAGTGGTGTGTTTTGTGTCTGCAGAATAATCAAAACAAAAAGGAATAATCAAGTCTAAGACTTAACAAATTACAATAGTTTTCATGTTATGACCGTTTGACTTGTGGTTTTTTTGTCGCACAGCCTACCCTCAAAGGTATGTGTGCTTATTTAGACATGCTGCATGGACTCATTGCTTACATCCAAAATCGTCTTTAGCATGTATACCACCAGTATAGGAGCATGCTGCTGGATGTAGTCATTGTTAATTTGGTGACCGAAAATTCACCCTGAATGACTTGTGTATTCATTTTATATAATTAGCATATGATTTTCAGCAACATCTAAGATTTTGTAATGAAATTCTGAGTTGATGTTTTAGTTTAAACTTCTTTCCTTGACAAGAATGTTCACCTTGCTTAATGGGTTGCTACATTACCCATAATGCCATTCAACTACCTCCTGATAGTGACACTAGTCGGAATTGTCCCTCACTTCATCTCTTCCTAAAGAGAGTGACGCAGCGGCGCTTTAGTCCTTTAGTTTGTCCAGCTCTCTCACCTCCTCATCTGTACACTCTGCTCAAAAAGTTTAGGTTCTTTCATGCTAATACTGCCATAATCAGTCAACACCATCACATCTGTCACTTCACAGATTGCTAAAGAGCCGAGCCGAGTCTCTGCATTCTGGAACTTTGAGTCTAAAGGTCAATATCTTCCTTACTTAAACACTGGATTCCTCATTAGTAACATGGCATTGAACGTTTCTGGAAAATGATGAGTGAGAAAAGAAGCTCTTTTGTTTTAAGGAGATAGCAGAGAAACCTGTCTGTTATCCCTTATGTTTGAGATCACTGAGATCCCCCCCCCCATTAAACGCCATTTGAACAGGGCTAGCAATGTGATGTCAGTGCGGCGTACGTACACAAACCTTTGGGTATAACGAAAATACAGCACCAACCAACAGATTAGCACCAGTTTCACAAATATTTCAATATAAAATATTTCAGGGTGGATCTTGACTTTAATAGTTCCCATGTCAAATCCAATCTGAAGTCTAAAACTATAACAAACCCCAGACAGAAACCTTACAGGTACTTGTTAGTATGCAAGGGCATAGAATTCAAATTCTGTCTTCTGAAAGACCGATATTATCTCTGAACCTCTCACAGTGTGCCGTCACCCCGGAGACCGTAACCGTGGCGCTCTGCCCGGAGACCCCTGCCTCAGTAGGAGCACTGAAGGCTTGGAGCAGTCAGATGCAGTGATATTTTGATATTACGTTTTTCTGTCGATGTGATAAGGACGTAGTTTGATGTAATAGCGTTAATAAGGAATGTGGTGCCACAGGCAACTGACCAGTTGTTGCTTTGATTTATTAAATGTCAGAACTCTTTACATGCTGCCTTTATTCCCATCGTAGCCCCATTCATTTTTTTTTCTACAAAGGCTATAAGGAAGGGTTTTGATTTACTTCTTTCATTTTGCGTGCACGCATGTACATGATGGAGACAGCGTGTGTGAGAGTGGCATTGACTCTGTGATAAGGATCAGTGTCACACAGGAATCATTAAGAGAACAGCCAATTAAGTATTTGCCATGGAGGCATTTTCTCTCTTTCTGGAAGTAGACGTGAACGTGTGCTAAGGTTGACGAAGTCATGGCTCAGGAAAGAGAGAGAGAGAGAGAGAGAGAGAGAGAGAGCGAGCACGGGTATCTTGTATCTCTCTCTAACAGGCTTTGCATGCTTGCCTCCTCCTTGCTCAGCCCTCTGGTTGTATATGCAGATTGGCTGTTATTATGGTGCTCTAATCCCACTCAGCTATTTAAATAACCCCTCAGGTTTTTCACACACAAATACACACACAAACACAAACCCACACTTATACGTAATTGTGTAGCCACGCATGCACTCGAAACTTTCTCTCAATTACCTCCACCCCCGTCGGCCCACGGTGACCCCTGCGCTACCCTCGACTCGATTAAATGCGTTATTAAGGTGTGTGTGCTGGTCAAGCATTACTGGCTTGATGAGTGAGACAGCAGAATGAAATGTCTGGAGGAGAGAGAGAGAAAATCAACGATATGTGCGTATAGGTTCAGGTTTTATGATATCGTTACACTAAAATAGCTGAATGTGATGTGAACTGAAGAAAGAGGAAGGAGAGAATGAGAGAGCGAGCGGGAAATAAATATATACACATCAAAAGAGGAACTGCAATCAGTAATTATTTACCTACATAGTGGGAGGTGTAAAATGGCAAATTATGGTGTCTTTCCTGCAAGAGATGCAATCAGCTGTAGATCAGGGAAACCAAGAAGAGACTGATGGAGGCTGATGGTTTTGTCGCGCATCAGGATGAAGGATTTCTCCTGAGACACTTCAACAACAAAAGATATAACTTTAATACCATCTCTGTTAGCATCGCTAGTTCTTGCTACAGAAGCAATGAAGAGAGGAAACTGAAGGAAAAAGGAACTGTGTGTACTACATCTCTAGATTTATTACAGAAGTACACTGCGCTACTCTTTATCTACGCTGTTATAGAAAATAATCAGTGATGCAGCACATCATTCCTTACTCACAGTTGATTATGTTCTTGTAACAGCATGTCCTGAAGTGCCCCCCCCCTCCTTATACCACAGCAATCTGACACTGATTACAATTTTTCTCCAATTTATTATGAAGGACACATTGTACTTTTTTATCCATTTATAGTTAAATTTAATGTCGTGGAGCAGCTACAGTCATTGCCTCTATAACAATTATAAGATGATTATTTTCATTATCATATTATTAATTTCATTTATAAACTCACTGTAAAAACACTGTTTG
>CM040975.1:23445269-23455269 GCA_022985145.1 Pangasius djambal | reverse complement strand
TAGTTTTTCTTCTGCTTTTTTTATTCTGACATTTTCTTCACGCGCGCGCACACACACATTCCCCATTCCACCTTTATCTCCAGTGACCTTCACTTTCCGTACATGCCTTGCATTCTCTTTCTTATTCTGTCTTGCACACAGAGTTGTGTGTGTGTGTGTTGTGCTGTTTGCTTTGACTGAGTGTGTGTGGCAGTGTGGGTTCTCCTCAGCAGAAGAGAGGCACAGGGATAGAGAGAGAGGAATGCTGGGGGGGGGGGTTTGGGAGATTGACAGGCCGAGACACGATACGCGGTAGACCGATGTCTGATTGACAGCACTGAGACGTGACAGCCGTGTGGGTTGTGTGTGTGTGTGTGTGTGTGTGTGTGTGAGTGCTCATGGGCAGTTATGTGAAAGGAAAAGGGGTGAATTCAGTCAGCTGCTACACTTCATGCTATTGTGTTTAGGGTCTTTTCTTTTCTGCCAGAACATCTGGTGGATTTCCGAGCCTCTCTTTTGTTTCCTTTCTCTTCCGTCACTTCACTGTTGTGTCACACTGTTTGTCTTTGTAAGCAGGTATTTCTGGTTGGCCACGTATCTGTTGCAACTCTCGCCCTCTCTATCTCTTTGTCTCTTATAGCAGTGAGGCAACGCACGTCTGAGGCAACGCAGCTGACGCAATGACGAGCTCACACAGTAAAATCACTCGAAGCAAGGTGGCAGGGAGAGGGAAAGCTATCAGTGCACAGTTTCCACATTGTAGTATCATCCCTGCTCTGTCCCTTACATGACCTCAGCTTCCGTATCAAACACACTTCAAATCCTTGACTTCAAAAATCATTTGCAAAAAAAAAAAAAAAAAAAAGTCTTTCAGTTTTCAAATAGACTGAGCAATCAGGAAGCATTTATCCAGGAACACAATGCTTCCGCTCACTGTACAGGTCACTGTAGTACTGCAAAATGAGTCTACCAGTATATCACCACCTTGTGGATTACAAAGTGATTACACTGGTCCATTTCTGAATGCTGAAAAGTGCATTAAGGAAGATGTGTCGAAAATTAGCAATATGAGGTCTTTAAGTGTTAAATAGGTGGGAGTTAAATCAGATTTAAATGTTTTTTATTCCTTGAGAGTCCACCCCCACATACACAACACACACACACACAAACCCAATCCTGCCCTTGTACACAAAGCTCTGCTCCCAAAACATTTAGTGGTTTTAGCATTACCAAGGACTGTCATGACACTATTTCCTGTTTACTTGATTCATTATGTAAAGCCAGCCGTTCAAAACATTCAGAGCTTTATGCAGATTTTGTTTACATACAAGTCCAGGAGCAAGATCGCTAATTCTGCGCCTGGCTTCATCACTTTCACCAGTACTAAATTACTCCATCTTAAAAGAAAGTGCTGCCAGTGTTTATTCTGCTTTTACAGGTTTTCTTGTCATTAAGTTCTTTCGAAGCACAGAGTGACTTCTTTTGCTCACAGTAGAATGATCTGGCTGCACTGGGTGCATGCCCATTTCAGACTGAGATGTGGCTGGAGTGAAGGGGCATTGGGGAATGTCTATAAACTGACCGACACGAGGCTTATCCAAACACAAACAAGGCTTCTGGATTCTCTCAGCTGCACTTGTGCACTTGGCTTAAACCATTACTTTTTTTTTTATGATGTTCTACTTGTCTTTTGCAAGTGAGTATCCTAGTAAGAATAAAAAAAAACTGTTGCACCTTTAAGGGAATAGGTTGGTGAAGTACCACATTTATACCATTTTCAACTTACACTACATGTAGTTAATGAGGACGTGTTTGACATTCTTTAGTTTTGCACTGGAGTTTCCTGGTAGCTAACAAATAGCCTAATAAACACCAAGCATGTCTAATCGACTGTGGAGACTTTTTCTACACGATTGCTTTAATCCAATGGCTTCGGCGATGGGCTAAGCCGAACAGAACAAGTTGGGGGTTAAAATGAAAGTAATTTAAGCTTTTCACTTATTTCAAAGGAAGAAGCATGAGATGTCAAGCCCACAGGATCTGTCAGCAGGTCCAGACTTATATTCCTCACTCCTGAAGCTTCACACATTTCCTATTAGCTTTGATGTAGATACTGAATAATTCATACTGCGATTAACACTTATCTGTTGACTGTCGAGTGTTCATATGACCGATGCAGGAAGGATTTTGTTATATACACACATTCTCTCTCTCTCTCTCTCTCCCCCTCTCCCTCTGCCTCTCTCTCTCTCTCTTCTTCTTAGGGACACCCTTGGTAGAGAAGGGGCCTGCTACAGGCAGCATAATTGGTGCCTTTATTGGAGTCATCCTCTTCATCGCCCTCATCGTCACCATTGTGGTCGTGGTCCGCAAACATCGCATGAATAGAGAGTAAGTCAACCCCCCGCCTCTCTCTTCTTTCTCCTGCGTGCTGTTTCTGCATATATGCTTGCTAGTTAATGTTAAACGCGATGCCCGATTCCAGTCTTGAAGGGTCATGGCATTGTGTAGTTTATAATTTTGCCTCATTTAACACTCCTGATACAGTTCATCTTCTATATTATAAAGAACTTGGGCTGAATGGTGTGTTAGGTGAGAAAACACAATCTTACATCTTGAACCTTACATCATCAGGACATTCACTCTCCTCACAGTAGTATAGCTCTTCAGGTTTCGTTTGCCTCTCAACGATCTAGCCTCTCAGCATTTATCACAGATGAGCCTTTTCCACTAAACAATCTTGTATACCCCTTCTTAAATCCTGTGTGTGTGTGTTACAGTGGTCCTCCCACTCACAAGCCTCCTCCTCCTCAGAAGCACACCAAGATCTCCTACAATGTAAGTCAGATACAGACCTTTTCTCTAATAATAACAATAATAATAATAATAATGACGATGATGATGTAATCTAGGTTCATGCTGCTATATAGAGAAATGCTTTAATGTAAAAAAATTTCCTCAGTCAAGGGAACTGTTCGCTTCTGTGCATCTACAGACTGGTGCAAGATTAAAGGAAAACCTGGGAACTCTGTTGTGTTGTAAAAACCAAAAAAAAGAAAATCTAATACATGTTGATGGAGTATTGCAGTGTTTTAAATAGGCAGGAGCATACTAATGTATTAATATATATGTATTTGTATGTTTTATGAAAATAGCTCATTGTTCACTAATGAGTTCTGGACATGAAAGTCATCTACAAATGAGTCTGTTTTTAAATAGTGGGATTTTTCATAAAAAGAAGAAACGAATCAGAAAGGAAATTTATCTCATTGTGCAGGTCATTGTAGTTGTGCAAAATGGATTTCCTGTACACAGTGCTGTAGCTCCACCTTGTGGATTACTGTGATTACTGCAGTGGTCCACTGCAGAAGCTCAACACATGATTAAATCTTGAATGATTAAATGATTAATCATTGTTTGATGAATTTTGTCATCTTTATCCGAGATGAATAAAACTAGTTATAAATGAATTACATGGATTAGTGACTTTGGTAAAAGAGTGTGTGTGTGTGTGTGTGTGTGTGTGTGTGTGTGTGTGTGTGTGTGTGTGTGTGTGTGTGTGATGTAGGCTGTGCAGGCACCCAACAGCAACGTTCCACTCGCGTACTATGAGACACAAAGTGCAGAACCAGTGACGGTGAGAAGACCCACTCTTACCTGTAACCTCCACTGTCTTTTCCCTCCTACACACACTTAATTTGGCTTGCTGTACATTTCATGGTGTTCCACAAATTTTAACCTTAATAAAGTCATCATTCAAATCTTCATAAATTTTACTTGGTTTAAACCAGAGGTCTAGTTATCAGAAAGGGCCGGTGTGGCTGCAGGCTTTCGTTACAGGCACACTTGAGAGTTGGTAGGAGACCAAGATGAACTGATTAAACAAGTGAAATCAGGTGTGACTCGAGCTTGGCTGGAATGAAGGCCTGCAGCCACACCGACCCTTTCTGGATAAGATCAAAAAACCCCTGGTTTAAATACTAATGACCTCTTTTGAGTGATCAACAATGTAGAAATGTTGGTACTTGATAGATATAAACCGCTGCTGCGTTGATCGCCTTTCTACATGTTGCGCAGTTGTAGGTCATCACACTGCCCCATAGCGCTGTAGAGATTTTAATTGCATCTAGTGGTCAAAATAGTCCTACTGGGGACCTCCTGGGGCAGGAATCACTCTGCCCCATGCTCACTCCGTGAACCTTTTGTTTATGAGTGGAGGAGGGACAACGGACTGGATGGTTAATTACAATCTTTTGAGTCTATATTTTTCAGTGCTTTCCCTGATTAGAAAGAACTACAATATGACAATTATCTATCATTATTGCACCAACTGCTTATAAATTTAACATCTGATTTCAGTAAAGCTGTGATCAAAAGTTTCTTTGCTAAATTTCTCCAGTTAAACAGTGACGACAGAGGACACTGGCTTTTAGACCAGACTGCATCTTTCTGTTCGCTCGTTAGTTAGTTTGTTCAGGTCACTCTTGTAAACTTTTGACTGCCTATTATGGGGTTATTCCAAAAAATCCGCTAGATAGTAGCCTATCACATAAGTCAAGTATGATAGAATTTCGACTTAACTTTGTTTGAGGCTATGTCGCCATTAACGTTATCCTCCCCACCAGAATCTCTGGTCATGAGCTGCTCCTTTGTTAATGTTACGAGGATACTAAATGACATCATTGTTTCCGTCTCTCACAGGATCTGGACTCGTACCACGGGGATGATGACGATCCGCCGAAGACGTTTGACCACAACGACAGCTCTGGCTTGGAGGAGAGCGAGGTGCTCCCCCCATATTATGAACACAGAGAGATGGATGTAGGGATTTATGCTAATGAACAGCAGCAAAACCCCTCGTCCTTATCCAGGGAGGACAGTTTTATGTCCGCTCCCATGATTGTGTAGGAAAGATTACACAGAGTCCTATACACTGGAGAGAAAAAGAGAGAGAGAGAGACAGTGAAGTCAATCACCCTTGTGATTTTAGATGTAAAGTTGTCTTTCAGTTCTTTTAAATGTTTAAGGATAAGGATACGATTAAATAAATCCAAAGTCTGCTTTGCGACTATCTTCAGTCTGGAATAATACTATTGCCCGTGTGTGAGATTAAATTTGCAAATCCAAGTAAGGCAAACACAGCAGTTCCTATGAAATTCCAATCCTATGGCCCCAGGTTGTCTGACATCCACCAATTCTTTACTCTCACATCGCCACTTCCTTCCTGTGTTAAACTCCCATTCAACAATGATTAACAGATGAATGTGGAAATAAAAGCATCACCCCTGTGTCATCTTTTCATGGGCTTTTACAATATTCCCAAAAATATAGCAAAATATAAATATATAAATTATATTGTACTATCCATTTCATAACCATCATAAATAAAAAAAAAAAAAAAAAAACATAAATGGATAATGCAAGCTTAGTAACAACAGCAGCTGTCGCTTCATGTCGCTTGTTGGTATGAACCACATTGGCAGGCCTGAGTGTTAGTCACTTCATCACAAACCAACAAAAATATTAATCTGACTTTCTAAAGCTCATTTGCTGGCTTTTTAACAAACACGTTAGGATTAAGTCAAGTGAAACAAGTCAAGTGCTCCCTAACGACCTATTTTTTTTGGCCTTCTGAGAAGCATCTTCATGTAGATGTCTTGCTTAGTAATTCTTAATTTTGCTTCTTGTATGTGTCTTTTTTTGGAAAGATTTGCATTTATTTTGTACTGAACATGATGGCAAGATATCACTGAACATCCTGACAGGACACAACAACAATAATGTCAATGATCTGCAATTTGCACATAAGATATCAATGTTATAATGTCCAAATAACACTGGTTTTCAGCTTTTCAGCTTTCGGTGCCAATATTTGTGCAAGGCAGTGACTAGGTACTGTAAAACTTCACCTCATTACCATCTTTGCTGGACTTTAGGTCGCTTTCTGTATGTGTAGTTATTCATCTTTACTGCTGTTGACATCAGTGAAACACTGAAACAATGTGACTGATTTTGTTTATATCAGGAGGGCATGGTTGTAGCATTTTTTTATATTCATCCAGGGTTTTTTTTCTCTTTAGCATTTTGTTGGTAATTGGACTTTTATACAGTTATAATTCTGCAGAAACCATTCTCTAATATTCTACTGTTGAAAACCACTTTTTGCTTGAATGTCAACACAAAATCAGTTTATGATTTCTTTAGTCTTCTGTTATGAATCTTTGAGCAGAAGGTTTTTTCTGTTGTTCCTTCAGATACTTTTGTACTGTGACAAGCACAACATTTTATGTTTTTTTTTTTCTCTGCTGCTATTCTCTTTGTTACTACAATAAACACTGTTTATCTATCTCACTGACAGTATTAGCTTAATAAATTGGTGGTGGTTGGTTCAAAACATTGGCACGCGTTTTTTTTTTCTTGAATAATTTTGTTTAATTTGTAGAAAGCTTTCACAAAAAGCCAGATGTAGATTTAGATCAAAAAAGAGCCAGAATTCTGAATAGTTTATGCAGGTATGAAAATATGAATTGAAAGCCATTTTCACTGTGACTAAACCTGATGGATAAAATGGATTGCATTAGAGCACACTTAAATAAGAGCTCATGTAGCTACATGTTGGCTATTTACTTTCTCTCTCTCTCTCTCTCTCTCTCTCTCTCTCTCTCTCTCTATATATATATATATATATATATATATATATATATATATATATATATATATAGTTTAGTGAGTACTTGTACTCTTACTCAAGTCAATTTTTATGTGTTTATGTTTATGTCTATGTGTTTCTTAGTAAAAAAATTAAAAAACTGCCTGGAATGAAGTATGTTGAGTTAACTTTTGCAAATTAGCTCCTTAAATGAGCCAGCTAGTTAATTTTTGGAAATTAGCTCAATAAATTAGCTAGCAATTTTTCCCCCCATTGGTAATATGCCTTAGCATTTATTTCAGAAGGGTTATTAAGCATTACAGAACCAGCAAGCCAATTTCTAGGTCTATCTGAGTTAGCAGAATATTTTCCTCATGACTGATTACTTAGTGAACTAGCTAGCCATGCAGGCTCGGGCATGATGTACCTGTGCTCAGCGGTTTTTATCAGTTATAAATATTTACACTTTACTCTTAACTACTTGAGTATGTTTAAATATAGATTTTTTTTTTTTTACTTCCAGTTACATAGATTTTTGCCTCCGTACCCCTACTTGTAATTGAGTAAGATTGTAACACAATTTCCATACTTTCACTTAATTACAGTTTCACTGTAGTTTGTCCAGAGCTGGCTATGAAACAGCCTAAAAAATAAAGAGTGCAGCAGAAAAGAAAGCTTCAGAAACAAGACTGAACAGTGGTTTAAACGTCTTTTCAGCACTGGAGAGATATGAGGGGCCTAAAAACTGAGGCCAAATGTCCACTTTTCTTCTTCCTGAGAGGTAATAATTGTTCCAAGCAGGTTCCCAGAAAAACATTATCCTCTTGGATGCAAAACAGATAGCTAGGAAAAGCTGCACTTGTCTGATGGTGTTTATCTTTCAAAAGTGCCATGGTGGATGCAGACTATTCATCCAAGCAAACAGACAAACTAATTGCATCAGTGCAGTCACAGCTACATTGCTATCCCTGAACGGTACAGTGGCTTTAATTGAAAATGCGACTGCCTCATTCTGTTTCTCGCCAACTCGCTACACTATATAACTTAAAGGTTCTGTGTAGATCCCTACAACAGAGTATTTTTTATATTAGAGAATGTCTGAAATAGAACCCTTCTAGGAAAATACTTTAATATGAATATACTCTGTTGTAGGGTTTTTATATTAGAGAGTGCCTGAAATAGAAGCCAGGAACACCTTCTAGCATAATTTATGTTCTCTCTGGGTCATAAAACCCCACCTATACTCATTATACATAAGCCATCTGAATTATTCGATATAATAATCTATCAAGCTTTGCGTATTGTTTCTTAAATAGAATAGCGCAATGTACAATAATACAAATATTCCACTCATAAAATAGCAGTTAACACATTCAGGTCTATAATATAAAGTTTTGAAAGTCTGGAAGAGCTGATCTTTTATAGGAACACAGACACACAGTAAGATCACAGTTTAAGAACTGTTTAGTTGATTGAAACATTGACCTGTCAGACCGTTGAAACATTGCGGCTGGAAGTTCGAGGCACTGCTGCAAAATGATGGCATCATGAATTCTGCTAAACACCAGGATATTTCAGCCCAAACCTGATTGCCTCTGCCAGGAGCTTAAGACATGGTTTAGATGGATCTTTAAACAAGTGTTTTAGTGTTTAAAATCTCACTCACTCATACTCATGAAAAACAGATGCTGTAATCCCCCCCCCCCTCCTCCCCCTCCTCCCCCCACCCAACAAAAAATAAATAAATAAAAAAAACCTCTGCATTGCATTCAGACATCGCTGGTGAATGCGAAGAAATATCTCTAGGCTCCTTCTCCCTCCCCAGCCTTTATGTGATGGAAGACACACATAACATAAAGGAGGAACATCTTGGATATGATGAGCTCCACCCCTGCCTTATGTGATGATGAACTGATTCTAGGAACATAGTGAAATATCTACACTGAGTCAGCAGATAGCTCTCCAGTAATTTGCAATGTGTCACCATTAGGTGGCAGTCAATGACAACTCCAAAGATAAGACACTCTACAAAGATACACCGTACCTGATGATACAGTGTCAATTTATATTTTAGACAGCAAATTAAAAATATAAAATATATGCATGTTAAAATATACTCCCTCACATATGCTATATATATAGGTCAGACTCTGGGCTGCTCACTCTGAGTCTACGTGCTCACTTTTTGCCAGAGGAGGGTGCTGTCTTGCAGATTAGACTAGACTAAAGGTCATATGTCCAAAGGCACAGATTGTCCTTTAATGATGTAATTCTTATTCAACTCATATGTAACTATTAATCATTATAATATAATATAGTTGGTCTTGGGTAAGGGATAAAGCCACTACAGCTTTAGGTATGTGGTCTACAATCAGCCTGTACTTGTACTTGATAACCTCCACATCTAACAACTGTAAAAGACAACGATTGAAATAAAACAAGGCAAACGAGTAAAGCAAAAAAAATTATTCATATCTTTAAACATACACTATATAGGCAAAAGTATGTGAACACCCCTCAATAATGATTGATTTCAATTGTTTCAGCCACACCCATTGCTAACAGGTGCATAAAGTCAAGCACATAGATATTCAGTCTCCATAAACAAATGCTGGCAGTAGAATGGGTCGTACTGAAGAGCTCGGTGACTTTAAATGTCATAGGATGACACCTTTACCACAAGTCAGTTCATGAAATTTCTGCCCTGCTCAATCTGCCCCCGTCGACTCTAAGTGCTAGTATTGTGAATTGGAAGACACTAGGAGTAACAACAGCTCAGCCACGAATCCACAGACCATGCAAACTCACAGAGTTTGCCACCAAGTGCTGAATCACGTAGCAGGTAAAAAGCACGTATCCTCTGTTACATCACTCACTTCTGGAAGAAACATCAGCACAAGAACTGTGCGTCAGAAGCTTCATGAAATGTTTTTTCATGGCCAAGCAACTGCACACAAACCTAAGTTCTCTGTGCACAATGCCAAGTGTCGGCTGGAGTTGTGTAAATCACACTGCCACTGGACTCTGGAGCAGTGGAAAGGTGTTCTCTCCAGTGATGAATCACACTTCTCTATCTGGCAGTCTGATGGATGAATCTGGGTTTGGCGGATGCCAGGAGAACGCTACCTACCAGAAAGCATAGTGCAGTAAAGTTTGGTGGGAGAGGGATATTGGTCTGGGGCTGTTTTTCAGCCCCTTGGTTTCAGAGAAGGGTAATGTTAATGCTGCAGCATACAAAGACATTTTAGACAATTATATGCTTCCAAATTTGTGCTAACAGTTTCCGGAAGGCCCTTTCCTGTTCCAGCATCACAAAGCAAGGTCCATAAAGACATGGTTTTACGAGTTTGGTGAGGAGGAACTCCAGTGGCC
>CM040975.1:23379806-23445169 GCA_022985145.1 Pangasius djambal | reverse complement strand
GGGGGGGGGGGGGGTATCTCCATATTAATGCCCATGGTTTTGGAATGAGATATCCAACAAGCTCTGTGATCACACCATCATAGGTGTGATGATCAGGTGTCCACATACTTTTGGCCATAAAGTGTATATGTAAGTAGTCTAGCAAGGTGATCTGATACAATAGTCCTTCTCTATGCCATCATCATCCCTGAATTAACGATAAGCCTACCCCAGCTTCTGAACAAAGTTGTTCACATATTGATCGGAGGCTACTGAATCGCATCGTATCGTATAGCATCATATTGTATCATATCACATCATAGCAGATTCAGTGCTATCATCAAATATCAAATCGTCCTTTTGAAATATCAGTCGACCTTTTGAATCAAAATTGTATCATATTGTGTGGAAGCCTGAGGTTTACACCTCTAATTAATTCCTCTATGGCATGTACTGCAGATCCTACAGCAGATATTATTAGCATGACAAAATATCATGTTTTACATCTTATTTTATACCCCTTTAATTTAGGATTATAGTAAAACACTGGTGTTGTCTTTCAAATTTGAAATAGACGTGTATCTTTTAAGGCTATGTTAATCCATCAAAAGGGCCACAGTGTGTCTGAATGTGCTGTGTCATCATCTCTTTCTACTGCTATGTCTGTCTCATATACTGTAAAAAAGTATAAAGCATATGACGCTTCCTTATCTGCATTATCATGAACTTTATAGAGAGAAAAGTGAGGAGTTCTCACGGAGATGAACGCTTAGGCATGAGAGGTGAACTCACCAACCCCCAAATAATCCAAAATGTTCCCATTGCAGCCTTAGTCATGGGTAACCCAGAGACAGCAGTTGCCAGGCAACCAATGACATCACCACAGCAACAATCCTCAGCTTCATCAAGCTGAGAGGTAGAACAAGAAGGAGAATGTCTGGGTTCTAATGCCTTTACTGGACATGCTGGTCATATGTGTGAGGACAGGATGGATAGATAGATGTAATATTTTGTTTATGATGTTACTGGAATATGCACAGTAATGTCTCGAGCTTTCTCATTCATACTGTTTAGAAATCCAGACATTCAGATTTGAAATACACACCACCTGCTGTTGCAAGTGTGATCACTCCACCTCGCTCCAGTGGAATTTTTGTGTGAAGTCTTGTTCATTCATACTGGGTCTTCTTTTACCTTAGGCTGTGTTCCATCGTGTCCTATTTATTGTATATCTCATGTTGTCTGCGGTGTTTCTATTTCTGTGTCTACCCAGTCTGTATCTTGAGTCCTTCTTGAGTTGGTGATAGAAGTGCCACTCATCCTATAAGACAAAATCCTGATTCAGCAGCAGCAGATGCTGGAGCAACAGCAATAAATAAACAGCAGGGAGGAGTTCAACAAGAATAGGAGCTACACTTGCTCATCTCTCAGCAGGATTCATTGGTGCAGTGTTTGCTAGTTTCTCTACCACTAAACTTCCAGTAGAAAAAGCTGTCGATGGTCCCTCAATGACTTCAAAAATTAAGTATAAGCAAGGTCACACTCCCAGATAAATGTGACAGCTCACTGGAGACCTAATGCATTTTTTTCCTCCAGGGCTCCCTTGGGATGACTTGTAATCTTCCTCAGGATTCTTAGTCATCATCTTTACATTAAGGAGATGGGGTGTTTCTTGTTTCTCTCTTTATCAGTCAAACATAGGATTGGGTGCAGTCCATTGTTTCAAACTACTTCAAACAAACTGAGGTTCCAGCTCAGCTGTGGACTAACAGTGGCGTCTCATCCATAGCGGCAGAGCACAACCATATAAATCAACCGTTCAACAAATGTTAATCGTCATAAAGCCTTCATTCACAATTCAGTTGAAATACTAATTACTTTTTTTGAGTGACCAGTTTTTTATGTCGCTATTTGACAGATATAAGTCAATATCTCATTGACTTGCTCACCTTTCTAGAGTCATGTCACTGCCCCATTATTGAACCTAGTGATCATAAATGGGAACAGCAACAAGCATTAATTAAGGCCCATTGGGGCAGGAATCACGCTGCCCCATGCTCACTCTAGGAACATTTTCAGTGGAGGGGGAGCAGCAAACAGGATGGTTAATGACAGGGTTGCCAGGTTCGCAATTTCAAGCCAAATTAGTTTACAGCAAATAATTGGAATTCAGTCTAATACATTTCTGCACAAAAAGGGAAAGTGCAGACAGTGTGTCATTGTAAGATATATTGCAAGAATGCAAGAGAGCAAGGGAGATTATGAAGTAGATAATGTCTGTACGTCAGAAAAGCATGTGCACCACGGTGTCATCCCAAAGATGTTCATGGCTTTCCATACAAAGGCTGAAAAAAGAAGAAAAATTATCTCCATTTTCCAGTGCCTGAAATTGTTTGGGCTAGTTTCATGTCTTTCATGTGTTTTTTTTTTTTGAGCTGGAAAATTTTGCAGAGACATGGCAACCCTAGTTAATGATATTAGCTCTTCTGTCTTTACACACTAGCTGGATGCTAAACTATATGCTGTATGACTGTATGTTTTCAATTCTTAACTGCCTATCAAGGGGGTTTCTCTAAATATTCACTAGAACATAACTCGTGTGATAGCCTCTTGGCTTAATTTTTTAAGGCTATGTCTTTATTAATGTTGTCCTCCACCACCAAAGTCTATGGCCATGAGCTGTTCCTGTGGTCTTCTGTGTATTGCTCACCTTACGCTTCCTAACTGTGAGCTGAACTGCTCTTTGTTATTTATATGAATAAGAGGCTGAAGTAGCTGACGGAAATGACTCTCCGAGAAGATGAATTTTAGCTCCAGAAAAGATTCAGCAGTGGCTGACAGCAGGACTTTCTGTACTGCAGTGGCTCCGGGCATTACAAGTAAACCTATACCCAATTATTCAGATGGATATCCAATGACAGCTGGTCGTGATATTAGATGGGAAAGCTAAAACCTAATATTTATCAATAGCTTGACAATGAAAATATTAGAGTTGAGCAGTGCATTATATCGCAAGGTCTCACTGATGGGACAAACTATTACACACAAGTGTAATACTGTTTTAATAGTGTTCCAAGTCTATGATAACATACTGGGTCCAAACATGGCAAACAGAAAAGCTGTAATCATTTTTTCTCAAATAAAAAAAACACTAAACTGTTTGTCCTTTTGTTTAAGTTTTTACTTTGATTGGAATTTCTTTGCTTAGTTTATCAACCTTAACTCCCCCCCCCAAAGGCGTTTTAGGAGGGGAAAAAAAAGGATAATAGAGTAAGTAATCTATCTTGTTAGACCTACAACTGTATTTCACATGAGCTGTCTCAGTCACTGCTGATGATGTGTTACAGATGTGTCAACAAAGCAGGATGAAAAGTGTCATCCCAAATGGAAATCAAATCTTGGTGGAGTTTCGTTCTGTGTAATCACCTGGCATGACTGCCACTGATAGGCTGCATGAATCTACAGGCTGTGCTAGAAAGAAATCAGTCTTAGCCTCGCTTCATTATACCATTCTTTGTATTTATCTTACAACAATTAGTAGTGCTGTTGTCTACAAAATGATGCTTGTTAGCAGCAAATAATCTGATGTGGATGCCAAAAATGAAAGCATATTTTGATGTCTTTTTTAAATCTTAAAAATACAGGAAGGGTTCATTTATATCAGCCACCCCTACATGTTTGGGTCACACTGCAACATTAATTGAGCTGAGAGCTGCTGGTGATTGCATCAACTCCACTCCAGCCAACTCTTTTTTGGCTTTCTTGACGAGTGTTTCCTTGAATAGCAGCTTTGGCAGAAAAGTCCATCGGGTTCCAGGTCTAAGAAAAAAAATCCCTCATTTGGATGTCCGCTTTCCTGTACACCATCATCCAGTCTGCCCTGGCTGAGCACCCATGACTCACACATTTTCCGGGTTAAATAAAGACTTTCCTATTGAGTGTCTGTTCAGGAAAAATCAGTATTATCGCCTCGCTGGGACTGTCCTATTATTCATGCCAAGCTGCAGTATAAATAATCTGCAGTATAAATAAATAGAGCTTTTTGAGGGTACTCTTTCTCACTTTTGGATTTACCATTGGCAAAGACAGTGGACATGGAGGACCATATCAATTCAGTTTAATTTGGTTTGTATGATGCTTTTAACAATAGTCATTGTCACAAAGCGACGTTATAGAAATCCAGATGTAGGTTTATATTTAATTCACTGTAGCCAGAGGTGACAGTGGCAAAAAGAACCTTTGAGAGGAACCAGACATAAAAGGCAACTCATCCTCTTTTAGGTAACACCGGATAATGGGATTATAAATCATTACTCTTCTATAATTATAAAGAGTAATGATTTAATAATCATAAAGGACGTTCGGTATGAATTTTGGTTCTCAAGTCATTCCAGCTACTGAAACTCGGACTCAGTGTTTCACCACCTGCAACGGGTCATCAACAGCTACTAGGACTGACCTCACAGGGAGTATGGCTTGGGGAGGGAGCTTAGCTGTCCGTAAAAGATGTCATCCTCTGCTGGCTTTACATGGTATTCATTACCTGGTTCAGTGGACAGAAATCCTTCACTGACTATGGGTGACACTAAAGACCCAGCCCCCAGATGAATAAGCCAACAAGGTCAGACTGCTCTTTTGCAGATGAGGAAGTGCTCTCAGTTTTTGAAACCAATTCCCCTGCTTCATGTCTCCAGAATTCTGAATACCTAAATTCCTCATCATTATACCAAACCAGTACCAGTAGTATAAGTAATCCAGAATATTATCCTAGTCTTTGCATTTGTTCAAATCCCCTAACCTGCCTAGTTGGTATTTTCTATTTTAGTGTCTTATTCCTATTGTTAGCAGTTGGCACCCATGTATTTTTAGATTTGTGTATATTTTTATATTAGCATTAGTCAGAAACCTTCTTATGGACAGTCTCCCTGGTCCTCCTGGTTGTGACACTAGCGCTAAGCTGTCTATAAATAAGTTAGAGGAGAGATGGATGAATAAGAGGGGGATGGACCGAGAACAGAAGAAGTGAAAGATGTTAAAGGTACAGAGCCTTTAAACTGCTAATGAGGGTGTCGTCTATGTGGGGCTTCATTATTCCTCTTAGCCTCTGTCTTTCTGTGTCCCAATGTTTTATAGATGAGTTTATTTTAATATTTTGTCAGTGCATTATAGTTAAACATCATTTCTTTGCCGATGTACATTTTCAAATGTTTCTTCAATCCATGTTTATGTAAATACAAATACACTCAATAATTAAAACTGGCTTTGAATATGTAACTAGTTGGTCATGATTGTGATGTCCACCCTTTGCTGCTGGTATTGCTGCTTCATACTTGAATTAAATCAGCATCCAAAAATTTGCAGATGTAAGAGTGGTCAGTGGAGCATTTTATTAACTGGAAACAAATTCTATTCATCTACAAATTTACTGTAAAAAAAATTAAATGGTCCTCAATTTGATCCTGAGCACAGGCTTCTGTGTATGTTCTTCTCATATCTGCCTGGGTCCCCTACAGGTTCTCTGGTTTCTTCCCACCTCCCAAAAACACGCCGATAGGTGTATTGGTGACTGTAAAGGTTTGATCGTGTGTGACTGTGCGTGTGTGCGTGTGTGCATGGTGCAGTGTGATGCACTGGCATCCCATTTAGGGTGTATTCCTGAACAGTTTTCTGTGGATAGGCTCCGGATCAAAGCAGACCCTGACCAGGGTAAAATGATTACTGAAGATGGATGAATGAATGATGTCATTAAACAGTATCTATATACTGAATTAATGTTACTTTGCAGAGAATGGAGTGGCCAATGGAACATTTTAAACATGTGTGTGTGTGTTTGTGTGTGTGTGAGAGAGAGATAGAGAGACATGATGAGGTGAGGTAAGCAGATAAGGTAAGCCTATGGGGATTAGTGGACCAGTACTCAGGCCTTCTGTTTGTTATTCAGTCTCCCTTATATAAACTCATCTCTCTATTTCTCTGGCCCAAATCATCTCTCATTTCTCTATCACCTTTGACCCTTTGGGGAAAGACGTACAGACGTACGTTGTGAGAGGAAGAGAGGAAGACAGCAGAAGGCACCTGGAGACCATGGTCAGTGATTGTGTGTATCAGAGAGGATGCTCTTTGAAATGGAGGAAATGAAAAGGGGCACAGAATGAGACAGGAGAGGAGGGAGAAAGGACAGAAACGATGTGTTTGTGTTAGGTCGTATAAGGAGAGCAGAGGATGCGTAGCACATACTCGAGTAATTGGAGGACTCTATAAAGTGTCTCTCACATTTGTGCCTCTCTCTGTTACACAGGATGACTCACACACAATCTGTTTAAAACTCATAACTGATGTTGCTGACAGCACTCTCACTTTACTAAAAGCGAAACATAGAACCCTAAGCACAGCCCTGATTTTCTCATCATACACCAGGCTGTATCACGCCACCACTCAAATCTGGGACAGCATCTCTTTTCCCAGCTCACTAAAAGTTCCCCCTTCACACAGCTACTCATGTAAGATTGAAACTCATACATGTTTGAGTGCATATTCAAGTGTCAGTGTTGCTTTTATCCCACACAGGCTTGCTGTGCTTTGCTCACTTGATATGTTTTGTCCACAAAACAGCTTTTAAATCTGTCTGTGAAATACTCTGATATATCATCAGAATCTAGAGCATGGTCATGTACTAAGCTGTACTAAGCTGTAGGCTTTAGACCTGCGTATTCCAGGTTTCATAGATTTCCCAGCATGAAAAAACATTTGTTGAAGTGCGTCCTAGTCCAGTAATCAAGACAAGCCTTACTCCTGTTGCGTATGTACATTTGTGCAGAGTCTGCCTCTCAAAAGCTGTACAGTAAGCAGGTTTCAGAATGAGGCTGGCCTGCTTTAACTATCTCCCTTTTTGTTCTTAAGAGACTTTCGAAGTAGCAAGTTTCAGTGAATAACCATTTACATGCAAAACAATGGTAGTGATGGAGAATGTACTGCTTCCCTCCAAATACATTGTATATAGAATATAGAACCTACACTATATGGCCAAAGGTTTGTGGACACCTGACCTTCACACCAATATGTGTTTCTTCCCCAAACTGTTGCCACAAGGCTGGAAGCACACAGTTGTATAGGATCATCTTTGAATGCTGTAGCATTACAATTTCCCTTCACTGGAACTAAGGGGCCCAGCATGACAATGCCTCTGTGCACAAAATGACCTCACTAATGCTCTTGTCCCTGAATGAGCACAAATCCCCACAGCCACGCTCCAAAATCTAGTGGAAAGCCTTCCCAGAAGAGTGGAAGTTATTATAACAGCAAAGGGGGGTGAGATCTGTAATGGGATGTTCAACAAGCACATATGGGTGTGATGGTCAGTTGTCCACAAACTTTTGGTTATACAGTGTATGTAGCCTATACATAACACATAGAATTATTACCTATTCATTAGAATTGCATAACAATGAGTCATATTACTGCTGAGTAATTACTGCTAAAGTTTGCACACCCCTGAAACAAAGAAATTTGAATTATAGCAACCAAGACAATTAGTTTTTTTGGGTTTCAAACAGTGTATGCTATGATATTAATGCTGAAGGAAAAAGTTTATACATTTTAAATCTTTGCATCTCCCTTTCTGAATATGATATAAATGTTATATCTAATAATTTGGATACCAATTAGGAATACCGTTATAACTGCCTCCAACCTCTCATCAGCATTTAGTTGCATATGCGTTATTAAAAGGTACATACTCCTTATTTTCTCTCTTCAACCTTATACAGTGTAGAATACAATCTGTAACAGAACACCTTCAGTGCATCAAATTACACCCTGAAAAATAAAATAAAAATAACAGCTGTCTGGTCATGTCACTTTCGGTTTGATGCTTTTGTCACTGGAGGAGCTATGTGGTTGTCCTTGCCTTGTCTGGATGGGTTCAGATCCTCTTGTTACTACTAGCTTTATGCTGGGACTATTTATTCAGAGGCAAACAAAGGATCATTCTAAACAAGAGCAACGGTGATAAATGGGGCAGCACTCAAATACTTTCTTGCTTCTGTGCAAGAAAAAGTTGACAAGTCAGTAAACATATGTAAAACAATTTATTTGGATAAAACTACAGCTTTGGTAAGGTTTACTCATGTCTATCTTATCTTAAAACTATTATTTTTATTGTTGTTGTTGTTGTTGTTGTTTGTGCTATACAGGTGTTTACTGATAGTTTTGCTGAATATCCAAAATGTCTGCAAAATATGTGTGCAGTCATTTTACAGTGACATTTGATCATATGTAAATTTGAATAAAAAGGCCTATTTGTTCTGTTTTTAATAAAACTAAAACTAATATAAATTCCTTTTGATATGGATTAGGTTTATAATTATGTTTAAGGTTACATTATGGTTAGGTCCAGGCTTTTAGTCAGAGCGATGATTATGGATAAACTTTGTCTCGGGTCAGGTTAAATTTAGGTGTAGAGAGATCTAGTTATGCCAAGATTTAGATCAAAAGTTGTGTGTCAAAGGTATTTAAGTGCACTGTTTTTAGAAAGTATTCAAACCCCTTCACTCTTTCCTCATTTTAGACCTTACTCTAAACCTTTATTTTCAATTATTTTTAAATAAATCTGCAAAAATCCAGAATAATAAAAGATGAAAAGGTTTTCCAAGTAATTAAAAAAAAGAAATATAATTTTTTTGACCCTGAAATATCACGTTTACAAATGAATTCAGACCCTTCATTCAATGCTTTGTTAAAGCTCCTTGGCAGTGACTACAGTGTTCCTGGATATGATGCTTCAAGCTTGACACACCTCTTTGCAGAACCTCTGTCAGGTTGGATGTGGAACATCACTGTGCTGCTATTTTTAGATCTCTCCAGAGATGTTCAATCAGTTTCAAGCCTGTGCTATGCCTGGTCACAAACTTGTACTAAAGCCACTCATGTATTGCGTTGGTCGTGTGTTTCAGGTCATTGTCACTGTATCAGTGAACTTTCACTCCAATCGGAGGTTCCGAGCACTTTTGAAAAAGGCTTTCCTGACAAGCCTTCCCGTCTTGCTGCTGAACGGCCTCTCCACAGCATGACGTCAGCACTGTATCTGGTGTCTCCCAGAAGAGGATGGCTTCTCTTTTGAGTCTGTTTCCCCTCAGGGTTTCTTCTTTATTTCATCTCAGAGAGTTTTTGCTTGTCACTGTTGCCTCTGGTTTGCTCATTAGGGATCTACATCTACATCTGGATTTCTGCCAGGCTGATTTCTGACAATGTCTATTGATAAAAGGGCTGTTCAAATAAAACTAAAAACTGTAAAGTTTTTTATATTGGTTTAGAATCTTGTTTCTCATGACCTAAAAATCCTTTAGGTGCCTTTTAGTAAACTCCAGATGAGCTGTCATGTGCTTGTCCATTACTAAAGAATGGCTTCCATGTGGCCAGTTTGCAGTTTGAACGTCTGATTGGTGAACTGCTGCAGCGATGGTTGTCCTTCTGTCAGGTACTCTCATGTCACCCAGGACCACTGGAGTTTCGATCGACCTTCAGGTTTATCTCCCTGTCCCTCCCCTACACAGTTTGCTTGTTGTTTTTTGGTTATGTGGTTGGATTCTGGCTATAAGTCTCAGTGGTCCCGAACGTCTTCTATTTAATAAAGATGGAAGCCACTGTGTACTTGAGACCTTCAAATCTGCAGGCATTTCATGTTCCATTTCCCCAGGTCTATTTGTCCAAATGTTGGGATGCACTGACGAACACACACACACACACACACACACACACACACACACACACAAACACACACTGTGATAGGTACAATAAAACAATATGATGTGTGTATATTGACTGAGACATCGTGTTGTATTACTTTTCCTAATTAGACTGTTTATTGTGCAGTTTACTGAGTTCTACCATGTTCTATTTATGACGAGATTGTAAATAATTTATTGAGCAAGTTGATCAGAGATACAGTTATAGTGAAGGGGAAGCTATGCAGGTCAGATGTGTGTGATACTAAATTAAATTGGACATCTGATCCAGCTAAGTCATGGCTGCTCCACTGCCTGCCTAAGATATATTCCTAGACATGCTTTCCAAATCAGTGTCTGTGTTAATGTTTTTTGGCTTGATCTATTATCACTAATTTATGTTATTGGGTCAGCTGTACTAATCCTTTTGCACAATTAGGATTACATACAAATTTCAACATGCTCAGTACTTTTTGAGCGTACAGTGTACAGTTGGGGAAGAGTAATGATTTATAATCACCCAGAAAGCATGGGTTCCCTTTTTTAGTCTGGTTCCTCTCACGGATTCTTCTTCATGTTGTCGCAGGGAGTTTTTCCTCACCATTATCACTTCTTGTTTATTAGGGATCTAAATATAAATCTACATTTCTGTAAAGCTGCTTTTTTTTGACAAGGTCTATTGGTAAAGGTGCTATACAAATAAAATTGTATCTTCTGGGTATTTAGGGATTCATGTGGGATCAATCAGGCAGAGGGCAGAGGGAGTCAGGGTCAGGCACTGGCATCCCATAGTGTTCACTACACATCACTACATTAAATAAACCAATCATTCGATCAGAAAACACACAAACAGAAATAACTCAACTAAATTTCATTTAGAGCTAACTAAATAAAGAGTTCATGTTCTGGGTGAGTGTGTGCAGGACATTTGGTCTCTCATTGTCCCTCAGGCTGCAATTTGCAGCAAAGGCTGCAGTGTGTCCTGGGGTGCTTGTCCAAACTTGTAACCTCACATCCATACAGTGCAATAGACATAATACCAGTGTCAGACATTTGGCACCACATTTTAACTGAGATGTCTTTTTTTGTTCTTGTTTGCATTAATAGAATTTTGTGCTTTTTCTGTTAGTGCAATTCACTCAAAGATCAAAGTTTTTAGAGTGAACACAGGCCTGTTTTCCTGAGACTTGGGATTTTTTTAAGATTGCAGTTTTGATTTTGGCTAGATTGACTGTCAGGTGCTAGATCTGACAGCACTACTCCAGCAGCAGGTCATCTGCACAGGGCAAAAAATTTCACTTCTGTATTGTTTAGGGTGAGTTCAGTTCACAGGTAACACCACTGACACATTTATATACATAACTGAACAGCACTGGACTCAATCTGCAGTCCTCTCTCACCCTACACCCTTGAGCGAAGTCTTCTGTCCTTTCGTTTCCGAATTTTATACTCGTATAAATTCGTTTTTCGGATACAGTACCAGTCAAAAGTTTGGACACAGCTTCTCCTTCAGTGGCTTTTCTTTATTTTTATTATTTTCAACATTGTACATTAATACTGAAGACATCCAAACTATGAAAATACATGTATGGAATTACGTAGTAAACAAAAAAGTGTTAAACAACCCAGAATATGTTTTATATTTTACATTGTCCGAAGTAGCTATATTTAGCTTTGATGAAACACTCATGGCATTCTCTCATCAGATTCAAAACCATCAAACGCTATGATGAAACTGGCTCTCATGAGCTACCTCTGCTTCAGAGGATAAGTTTATTAGAATTACCAGCCTCAGAAACCACCGATTTACAGCACCTCAGATTACAGCCCACATCAGTGCTTCTCGGAGTTCAAGTGGCAGACATATTTCAACATCCACTGTTCAGAGGAGACTGCGTGAGTCAGGCCTTCATGGTTGAATTGCGGCAAAGAAACCATTACTTCGGAAGAACAACAAGCAGAAGAGACTTGCCTGGGCCAAGAAACACAAGGAATGAACATTAGATCAGTGGAAAACCGTCCTTTGGTCTGATGAGCCCAAATTTGAGGTTTTTGGTTCTAACCGCTGTGTCCTTGTTAGACGTAGAGTGGGTGAACGGACGGTTCCTGAATGTGTGCTTCCCACTGTGAAGCATGGAGGAGGAGGTGTGATGGTGTGGGGGTGCTTTGCTGGTGACACTGTTGGTGACTTAGTCAAAATTGAGGGCACACTTAACCAGCATGGCTACCACAGCATTTTGCAGAGACATGCCATCCCATTTGTTTTGCACTTAGTGGGGGCATCATTTGTTTTCCAACAGGACAATGACCCCAAACACACCTCTAGGTTATGTAAGAGCTATTTGTCCAAGAAGGAGAGTGATGGAGTGCTGCATCAGAAGACCTGGTCTCCACAATCACCCGATCTAAATCCAATTGAGATGGTTTGGGATGAGTGGGACCGGAGAGTGAAAGAAAAGCAGCCAACAAGTACCACTGCGGACTCCTTCAAGTCTGTTGGAAATCCATTTCAGGTGACTACCTCATGAGGCTGACTGAGAGAATGCCAAGAGTGTGCAAAGCTGTCATCAAAGCAAAAGGTGGCTACTTTGAAGAATCTAAAATATAAAACATATTCTGGGTCGTTTAACACGTTTTTGTTGACTACATAATTCCATACGTGTTCTTTCATAGTTTGGATGTCTTCGGTATTAATATACAATGTTGAAAACAATAAAAATAAAGAAAAACCACTGAATAAGAGGGTGTGTCAAACGTTTGACTGGTACTGTATGTAGACTTAAACTTTACTCCCTACACCACTATTAAAAGACTAAATAAAATAGTCAAGTGTTTTAAAGTCAACAAAACATGGAAATATTTTCCGTTTTTGGTGAATGTGCTGATTGATAAGGGTACGTAGATATGATCAGTAATGCAGTGATCCTAGGACACTGTGTTCGATAAGGAAGACCAGAAGCCCCTTATTATTATTATTATTATTATTTTAATAATCTAGTTTTTCCATGTTTTGTTTTGTTTGTTTTGATGATAAAAAAATTGTTCTGTTTCTCCTGGATCTGGTTTCTTATTTCAACTTTTCATATATTGCTTGACTGTATCACAGAAGTGCATCTCAGTTAGGCTTTCTCTCTGTTTTGGATTATATAGCTGTTATTTGTTACATAATTTTTAAATTCCTCATCACACTATTTGCTCTTTTTGAGATATTTTTCTAGATGTTCTTGTTTTAGCAAGATTTGCTTGGATTGCAGGTTTTTAATAAATTTTATTTATTTGTTTTACTGTCAGTTTAACATCTCTTTCACTAGGTTGGAATTCCTTCAATATGCTTACTGTACAGCATGTTCAGGCAAAGGCCTTGACAGCAGTAGAGTCTAGTTGATATGTGTTGTTGCTGTGTGGGTCTGGTAAAGACAGGCCTTAAATATATGGTTGTTTCCATGGATATCTATAATGTCACATCCTGAGTCTGGCATTAAAACCCACACACAGCAGCAAATTGCCCTGAGCCTGGAAAGGGCTGGATTCTACGGATGTTATGAAAGAAGTCATCATTATATTAGGGGATTCTACACGAGGTGTGCATGCTGCACAGATATAGCGGTCACAATTCTGGTTAATAGGGCCTCTTTTAAGCTTAAATCATTTTTTTTTAACTGATAAAACAGGATTTTGTAATATATTTTGTAATGATCCTGCCTGATCTTCCATGTTTTACATTTATGAGTTTAAATGAAGGCAGGGAGATTTCCCTGTAGCCTGAGAGAGAGAGAGAGAAAGTATCTAGATCTGATCAACACCAGTTTTTAGTAGTACAATAATGTCTGGTTTTTGGCTAGTAGAATGGATGAATAAAAACCTCGGATATTCTACAAATGTACTGAAAGTATCTCATCAGTTACAGTTTTTTAGATAAAGGTGTAAGGCAGGCATGAAGAGATGAATGTGCAATATTAAATGTGTATCAAACACTTAAAGAAGAAAAAAATATTTTCTGACACATTTGTAGTCTATTAAAAGCACTTCAGGAAGCTTTTAGGCTATCATAGTGATACTTCTCCAATGTCTGTGGTCGGTTTGTTTGTTTTGTTTTAACTTTTTTAAAAAATTTTAATCTTTACCAACTCTACTGATGTGATGTTGATGTGGAGATGAGAGGTGCTAGTCGTCAATGCTGGAGATCTTTTCATATTGTTTTTGGGGTAACTCATTATTATTATTATTATTATTATTATTATTATTATTATTATTATTATTATTAATTTCTAATGGTGACCAAAAATAAATGCAGCAAAGTTTAATATTTACTTTCTACCCCTGGCTGTTTATGATTCTGTCAAATTCTTATCACAATATGTTTTAGGGAGTTCTTGTCTCATGTCTCCTGAGTGTTCAGGTCAAGACTGACATGCTGGCATGCTCCAGATGTGATAGAATATGAATACATTATTTGGATATTGAACAGATAACGTGTTCTAAACTAAAACAGACACAAAGAGGAGGCTCACCATTCTTTTTTATTTGTCGAATTTGTTGAGCTCCAGACCCAAGTTTGAGCGGAAATATTCTCCTGGCCTTCATGTTCCATGTGCGATGCGTGTCCCCTGGCCATGGATTGAGAGCAACAGCATGTCTGTTGCTTATGTTGGTGGCAGGGAAGCTCTCACTGCTCTGCTACTTTTTGGGTGCCATGGTTCTGAGCAGTCTCGGAGCTGTTCGACCCTCTGTATCACGATTTCCTTTTAAAAACGTCGCCATCACTTCCCAGCAGAGCCGCCACTCCATGTACCCCACACAGACCATGTGTAGGGCACGTTTGGGGTCTCCAAAAAAAAAAAGAATTTTATCATTTTAAAAAATATATTAACTCACATGTTCGTTGCGCATGTTTATCGTTCTTCATCATTAAAAAATGAAAATGTTACTTGAAAATCATGCAGCATCTAATAATTAATTTGTGATTATATATGGTATTAATGAAAAATGACTTATTTTCCAGTGGCCCTGTTTTTTTTCAGTGTTTTCCAGTGTTTCTGAGGGAAGAGTGGTAGTGTTACTTAAAGATCAAGGTTCAAGATTCAAGAACTTGCAGTAGGCCCACACAATGGAATTCTTAATTCATTTACGCATCTCCCCATAAAATTAAGTAAACTGAGCAAAAACACAATATATACAAAATACATAAAAGGGAATAAAAAAAATTAATATAAAAAATCCACACCTATATCTGATTCAAATTAAAATACAGATAGGAATATCTGGGACATTAAACAGATAGAGATACAAATCCAGATAGTGGCACTGTGTTACACTCCTACTCTATACTTAACTCCTAACCAACACAAATACTAAATGTAATCAGAGCTCATAGTTACTGCTTTCTTTGCTCACTAGCTTCTCAGAAGCTCAGTCAGGCCAATCACCTGGCTTCCTGGTGACTGATTAAAACATCATTGAGCGTGCATGTGTGTGTGTGTGTGCGTGTGAAAGGAGAAGTGACTAATTCTGCATCCCATGGGCCCAACACTGCTCAACCTCATCCAGCCCAATTTTGTTTTGTGCGTGTATGTGTGTGTGTGTATGTGCCTGTGTCTGCTTGCACGTGTGTGTGCGTGAGAGTGTGTATGCGTGTGCGTGCATGTGTGTGTGAGTGTGCATGTTTTAACGCCTAAGTACCCACTACAAAAAACACAGTGTGTATGTCAAAGAAAGGCACTCACAAGAAAGGTAGTAGCTGAGACTGTCTTTGTGTGTGCCACACATATTGATCATGTCAGTGTGAACCGTGCGTGTGTGTATGTGTGCGTGAGTGTATGTGTGCGTGTGTGCTCTCAGGAGACAAATGTAAATACCATGCCTGGCAGATGCGGAGGAGGAGCACAGACGTCATAGTACTATAAATAGCATCTCTTTCAACAAGATATCTTGCGTATAAATGTGTACATATACAGTATATTTTGTATGTGTGTGTTGGAGGGTATGTGGTTGTGGGGGGATTCCTTGCTCATTTAATAATCTTGTCCTTTAATTTAGTTGTGTTATTTGCTTGGGTAATCATGTAATAATAATAATAACGCATTGCGGAAGTGACCTATGACAGAGAGAGAGTGAGAGAGAGAGAGAGAGACAGAGAGAGAGAGAGAGAGGTAGGTTAAGTGAATAAGATACACAATGCTGAAACTGCAGTCTGATTTTTTTTTTTATCATGCTTACCTTGCCTCTGGTCTCTCTCACAGAATCTGTCAAATAATGAAGTGTTCATGTGCTTATGTGGCTTTAATGCAGAGTAAATGACCCTCCTCTAGCAGGTGTACCTTTACAACAACAGATGCTATCTGTGTGTGTGTGTGTGTGTGTGTGTTATAAAAAGAGAGTCTAAAAATGATGATATAAGTGAATATTATATGCTTGCAATGTTATATGACCTTGTAAGAACTCAGAAAGCCCAAAGGATATCACTTTAAACCATTAAAAATAAATTATGTTGAATAATAATTTGTTTAATATGTTGTAGTAAAGCCAATAAACTACTGACTACAAAGAACACAATGCTTTGTTCTTCCACTTTGTCAGTTGTGAATAAAAAGACTTTCTTTTTGTTTCTATAGTAACGGCGCATACACAGGGACTTGTATGGAGAATGCTCCACATAATCTAACTTATAATAAACACATTTTAATGTTGTTTAATTTAAAAAAAAAACATATAATTGTTGATGTGGTGAGTTTTTTTTGTTATGAGATATTTATTTAACGTTTTTGGAAGGAGTCTCAGGTGTCAGCGCTTTGTAACATTCACAGTGCTTTGCAAGTTCATGCTTTCTGGTTTCTCGTTAAAATGAAAACTGTCATGAGAGAGAGAGAGAGAGAGAGAGAGAGAGAAAGAGAGAGAGAGAAAGGCTGGTAAGGGAACTATATTATTGCTATGATGAAAGTGATGACACCTTTTGCTCAAATTGCTTTAGGATACTGAACTTAAGCTGAACACACAAGTTTATAGCAGTTTTGTCACTTCCTCCAAAACACCAAAAAGAGCCACCCACAGTGTTTGATTGACAGGTCTACCATGTTGACAGTGAAAATGGAATTTTGGAAAATGGAAAATGGAATTGCAGAGGTGTTTTATTTTGGCGTGAAGATGAGAATAACAAATTGAGGAATTGTTATTTACTTTGAAAAATGTCATCAAACTTGATTTGACATGATTTGAAAATAACTGTCAAATGGAAATTTGCGTTTTAATTTTGACAGCCAACATTATTGTAGCATAGCCCTTTGCCACACTCCTACCCTGACCTCCTGACAGCACAGCATTGCAGTGTAGCTAGTTACCTAACAGAAAAGTCCAACCAGCTAAGCACAATAAGCCTCCGATTTATGTGATTTATGTAAATAACGTATATTTTTCATAGACTGTAGGTTGTTCATATAAATCACATACAATAATATGTTGTTTGTATCAACTCTCAGTGTATGAATTTTATTTTGAAGCCTGTGGCCACGGAGAGCGAGGCACCCTGAAGTGGGCTCCCATTTAATCATATCCATTTAATCATACCTCTACTCTTGGGGATAGATAACTCATGGAAAAACTAGCTTACAGTTACTGTAGCATCTTAATCTCAAAATTCAAATAATCATATACTTAGTCATATCTGTCAAAATATATCAAACACGATTTTGTTTGCTAATAACATTAGTTAAGCTATTCACTACATTGAGGATCTGCTAGTAAAAGCTTTCAAGCGCCATCCTTGAATATTATTGGTCCAAAGTGGTTTCATGTATTTTCTGATGTCACAAACAGAACTCATATGTATATTAAGCTCTCAAATCAGTTCTTTGGATGTATTGAGAAAATCTCTTTTTAAAAGGAAAACATATATATATATATATATATATAATTTTGTGCTGTGTTAACAAATTTGAGGCCATCCAAGCACATTCTCCATCTAAAAATCACAGTTTGGATTTTAAGGTTTGATCCTGAGCTCAGCTTACTGTCTGTGAGGACTTTTGCATCTTCTCCCTGTGTTCACATGAGTTTTTTCCTGTTTCCTTCCACCTCATAAAAAGGTATAGGTATAGGTAGGTATATTCACTACTCTAAATTACCCCTACATGTGAATGTGTGTACTGTTGTGTGTGCATGGTACCCTGTGATAGACTGGCTTCCCATCCAGGATGTAGTCCTGCCTCACTCCCAAGCAGGGCTGAGCGATATGGACAAAATCTTATAACATGATATGAATAATGTCATATCTTGAAACCATATATCTCACAATGTATTACATTTTCTCTCAAATTGATGAAAAAATGATCTACACGATGTAACTGCATGCATTCATGACTGCTTTTTGATAATTCTGTGACTCCAGTGAAAGGCACTTTTTCTTTTCTCCATTTATTTGGAAGTGTCATTGAACAAAACTATCAAATGAGAACATAAAAGAAAAACATCAAACATTGAAATAGGAGCGATATGAATACAAAATAAAAACGTAAACATTAAAACACTCTATTCGACTTCAGGTTTCGGGAATCCAGTGCAACCCTTTTTAGGTACAAGTTCCTCAACTTTTAGTTGGGCTGATGCCTGTTCTGTGTCAGAGTGTTTGTGGGGAGTTTCGCTCTGTGTCACACTCCTCCATGCTTGTTTTCGTTTTTGTTACAGCACACCACTGGTAGCTCCTAGCTCCAACCTTAGTGACATAAATCAGCTGCTGAAAAGTCCTTTTTTTCCCCCAGGAAATCAGGTTTCAGTAAAGGTCATGCATCATATCTGTATACTGTTGAAAACGTCTTTTCCTCTGATCATCTTAATAACATTTATCATAACCAATGAGAGGTTGTGTTTGACCATCCAACTGTGCCCATGTAAACTTGAACATGTGTGTGTGTTTCACAGGAGCATAACTGGGTCACTTACCCAGCTGTTTCAGTTAGCGCAGTGCTAATAACAGCAGGAGCTGCCCACTGGTTCATTCAGTTACTAATCTATTCAGTCTGTTCCTCTCTCTCTCTCTCTCTCTCTCTCTCTCGCTCTCTCTTTTTCACTAGACATAGTGCACATTTAATCACAACTAGTACTACGTCCAGGTTAATGAGACCTCAGTTCAGTTTGCTGTTAGTTCTTTCAGTTTTAGCAGACTGATACCGTGAAGCTCATGCATACAGACTTCTCTGACTGTAAGAAAACTTTCAAGGGATATTTTTACCCTTTTGAGCACAAAACACACGTTCAGAGCACAACAAAGTGTTGGTGACCTTTTTCTCATAACACATGTTATGATTGCTTTATGTAAAAAGACAGGGATTTGGCTGCAATAGCAAGTAGCTTTAGCACCAAGCTAGTCCACTAACATTAACTCTAATATTGATGATTACCTTCACAAAACAGTGATTAGTATGGTCAGTCTTATAGATTTAACCAAGCACTCTGTCTGTATATTAACTGATCTAAAGCCAATACTGCTATAAACTAAACTAAAAGTAGAGAAGGAACACTTACTCTGTTCACAGTGTGCCCAGTGTGCCTTAAACCCTGAACCCAACACCAGCTATTCCTTCCTCTTTACCCTTTTACCCTTCATGACTGTCCTCCTGTCTTTAAACTCCTCTATCCTTATCCCTTGGACAATTCTTTTGGCAGTGTTAACCAATAGCGTTTGGTTACTTTAATCTGGGGGGCTGGGATGACCTCTGTGTACGGAAGCATTTGCGTCAGGAAGACATTTTTATCCTCTTAATGCCCTGAACACTGCACTCCCTCCTTCATATTAGCTTTCTTTCTCTATTCGCTTTTGTCTTTTCACTTGATTGTTCCCCTTCTAAATGGTGTCCGAATAACGTCTGTGTGAACTGATGTCGATTGAAATAACGAGAGATTACCCTCACTCTTCTGTTCTTTCACACCTGACTAGTAGCCCTGCAAGGACATTTCCAAGGACACACCAGTCTCATTGTCTGCCTCCTGGTTGGCTAGCTGACTGTTAAAGAGACAGCATCCTGCTGAACACATGGCTCTCTGTGCCCACCCACACATACACACAGATGATGACTGCAGAGTCAGCAGTCACACCAGCACGAATATGGCGATCCCTCAAGATGTGCCTTGTTAAGATAATACAATTCTCCAGCAAGCACAATCACTTTCCTATACATGGCCCATTACCTACTTATACTGTTTAATGAGCTGTATGTTTACTGCAGTCCTTTTGCAGTGGAATTCAGCAGTTAAAGGTCATTAAGGTGGGGGAGACTGCTTGAGTCTGCATGCTACTGATTTTAGCTTCAGTGCAAACACTGCGGCATTCGGAGATTCAGAGCTTCTGAGGAAGATAATGGTGCAAGGAAAGATTCCTCTGACCCACTTTAGGTTAGATATAGGTGTGTGCGTGAGTGTGTGTGTGTGTTAGGACTGAACGATTAGGGTATTCAAGTATTTAATTTTTTTTTTTTAAATCAAAATGACACATAGCTATTGTTTTCAGCTATTATGCAGTTTATGGACACTGATTGAATTAAGAATTAATAGACTCATTCATTAATGTTGCCTAATTAAATCTGTGTTCATATTACATAATCCAAAATACATGTATTCTGTTACTACCCAACACTAATATATGAATATGATCTAATATAAAATCTTAATTTCTGCTAGATTCCACTGAAATAAGATGTGCGTGACTCATGTTTAGCATTTTTTAATGCCAGCATTTTTAGAATTTATTAATGTGATTTAATGTGACATTTATTGATCACAAGATGGAGTCTGTGGCCAAAATATTGTATCCTGACCCTGTTGTTTTTTTTTTTATGTTGCCTTTATCATGAAACTTCTTGAAACTTCTTGATATGTAGCATAGAGTTCTCATGTAGCAGCTTGGTTTCATTATGTGTGTGAGAGAATCTGGTGTCTTGTGAAGCATTTGGAGAAGATTCCAAGCAAATCTTTTGACACTGTGTAAATGCCAAAACAGCATGGTATTATCAAACGCCCACGCTTTTCCAGTCTTTGACATTAGGAAATTGTGACTTCTGCTTTTAACTGAGCTCTTTTAAATAATGCTTTCAAGATTTAAGATTCTTTTTCTCCCCCATATTTCTTCCCAATGTGAAGCCACATCTTTTCAAACTGCTGTTCATGCAACACACTCAGAGGAAAGCGCTAATCGCCCTCTTCAGCATGAGCCCAGAGAAGCCCATGATTGGCTAGTGATGATTGACATGGCTGATAGTGTGATTGACAGGCGAGAGTGTACCATCACTCCCTCCAGGATGGCTGCGGAATCATCGGGATTCAAACACGCAATCTCCTGATGACGGGAACGCTTGTCTATTGCGCCACTCGCAAGCGAGGTTCAATATTGTTTTTTGGTAACTGGGTTTGGTACAGTTCAACAGTCAACAATAAACTAAACAATAAAGTTCAAGACAGTCAAGACATTACAAGTGTTCTTAGTAACATGTGTGAAGCAGCATTGGTGTCAAGGATTTTAAGTGGAACACAACAAAAAATGTCTATAAATACTGAGACAGAGAGTGCAAATTTACCAGCAGAGTATGTGCAAATGTTGAAATAGTACAGACAAACTCAACCCAGGAGCAGCAATAGTGACTGAAGTAGATGTGTAACAGCAGTGACTATACATTAATACTATCACTGTTAATTGTTCAGCCCTGGTGTCGGTTGGGGGAGGGCCTGCGGAGTGGTGCTGAGAGGGAGGGGGGTATTATGATAAGGAACAGATGGACAAGTGCCGATGCTTAAGCAGATAAGCCTGAGAATGAAGCGGTGTAGTGTACTTAATTGATCCGATTTGTTTATTGTGTAATTTTGGCTTTCATTTATTCATGAAATTAATCTAATGACCCTTTTGTCCTTGCTCTCTTACACTCACTATGTTTCTGCCTCTGCTTCCTCTATCGTTCTCTCTTTTCCATCCACTGACTCGACATTTCCATCCTTCTTCTCCATCTGCTATCAGCTGACTCATTCCTGCCCTTCTTCCAAAACTCTCATCCTGTCTTCCTCTTATCTTTCTTTTTTTTCCCTTGCACTCTTTCATTGGTCCTTGTCCTGATCTTCAAATATACTCAATTTACAGTTCTTGGTCTCGGCGTGCTTCCAAGTCTGACATTTCACATATGAAAGCAGTTTAGGACACACACACACAGACACACAGACACACACAGACACACAAACATACACATTTGCACACGCAGCAGTCATGCTGGAATATTATATATGGCTCTTAAAGATGTGTAATAGATGTGTAATCATAATTTTGTAATGGCCAACTCCTATTGCTGTCCAGTTCTACATATGTCTTCCACTCCATCTGTCGTTCTTTGTCTACCTTGCTTTTCTCTGAATCAGCAAATTGATTGTGAAGCAAGGCAAGGTCACCTGACTATTGTTGCCGTGGAGACCAGAGACCAAGAATCAGGGATAATTTTCTCACTATCCTGTTTGCAGAGAGAGAGAGAGAGAGAGAGAGAGAGAGAGATGGGGGTTGGGTGAATCAAGGATATTGTACATACATGGGGACGGCCATTTTGGTTATTCAAAAACCATGATAAAACTTTATTGAAAGCAGAAGCAAATGACAATAACAGAACCTTTTAAGTTTGAACCAAAAGGAACTGGCTAAAGGACACATTTGAATGGAATATAAGGGACTGCAGTAGTACTATAAATAAGGCATACAATCTGCAGGATAAACTCAGTGAACACTCTTTCATGTCCTCCGTTGTGATGCAGTGCTCACACTACACTGTCTGCATAGAATATCAGTGAGGAGACTCTGCTGCAGCAACTGTCAAGTTATTAGGCGAGGCTGCCTCATCCTCTAATGAGTAAAGCTTAGACTCAGTGCCTCCCTTTTGTGTTCTGCTTTCCATTGCAAATCAGCTCACTGCTCATCACTTTGTATGTGTGAGCATGTGTAAGCATGTAAGATTTCATTCACATATGGTCAGAGCACATATCAACCATTGTGCATTATTATGGCAGAGACTCTGAAGTCAGAATGCGGTTTGAGCATGGGCTTGAGAAGACCTGGAAAAATGTGATTTTATATATATATATATGCTTATTCCCATTTGTCTGTGTGCAAGTTTCCCTATGGAAAACGTGAATGTGTAGAATGTAGGCAGTACACATCCAAAGTAATCTAAGTTGCCATTTCATTAAATTTCTAGAAACACAACACAGCCTACTGGAAAGCCTACTGTAAAAGATACTATACATCCTGCATGAATGTGCTCATTAATAAATCATTATAGGCTATGCTGTAGCTATGGCACACAGGAAGAAGGATATATGAAAATGATAATGTGATGGTGGCAAATCTATTGGTGGTGTTTGAATATGCAGAAATCCGGACATGGTTTAGAGCTGTAGAGTCCCAGAGGCCTGCTGCAGTAGAGCTCCCACACCTGCATCTGCACACAAGCATACTAACTCTTATACTGCTAGATTGACATTTCACATTCGGTTCAAGACAAAAAAAAAAAAAAAAAACACAGTAGGACACTCTTTTACAAACACTGTGTCATGCAGAAATCACGTCTTAGCTCACAGGATCCGGTCATTTCTGAGGAGAAGACTGTTGTCACCCTCAGAATTCTGCAGTAACGAAGGCGGGGCATCAACCGCGCTCCGATTGGTCGGTTTAATCAGCCTGCTTCGCGTTGATTGGCTGCACTATATGTCCATTATACATAAAACGGAACGGGAGATCTGTATTGGTCAGTGCAGGTGGTTTATTAATAAGCTTAGCGAGCTCGCTCAAACCGCTGCGCATCGCTCGCATGTACCGGCGCAGCTTTATGTGGCGGAATTGCGCAGGGTTCAGAGGGGTGTGCTGCGGCTGCAGCGGAAGGACACAAAAGCCCCCAAAAAAACCCGAGAACCGGGACAGTGCGGCTTCTTAGTTTTTGCCGGCTTTGCCTCAACTCAAGAGCAGCGCGCGAGACCGGCATCCTGAAGAAGCGGCACTGCCCTGCTCTCTGATTTTTCATTTAGTAGTTTCTTTAATTCGCTTTTGGTCTTGTTGAAGGTGATCCGACAATATAGCTTTATGTTCCACGGAACGACTTTATTTCACAGCCTGTCCAAACTTTGAAAACTAAGCCGCGGTGAGGCTGTCTCCTCAGCATTAGCGCATCGAAATTCTGAACGATATAGAGCAGTTGTTTACCTCGAATTTCCCTGTAGTCTTTTATAAAAAGTCAAATCTCTTCTCTCATACATCCCAAAGGGCTGACATCTCCTTACTGTACCAGCTGAAGAGAGAAGACTGACTGCGCAGCCATGGGGGTAAGAACCACAAGCTCCGGCTTTAGCCTACTTTCTAATAAAGATATAATTAACACGAGCCTGTATATAGTTATATATAGATATAGAGAGAGGATAAATGGTATTCTACATGCACTGTGTGTTAGGTAGCCTCCAGACACGCAGAACTTTGTGTTCTGAACAGGATGCACTGCAGTGTCACTGCTGAGCTGTGACTGAATGACATTGACTGTAATGCGGATGTTCACTTTTGTACCTTCACCATCTCAGACTGCGACTAACTGATACAGGACAACCTGCCCTGCACATGAAGCTCAGTGGCTCTCCGGTCAGATTTTCTCTGAGGACACTGAGGGAACAGGAATGTCCACTTTAAAAAAAAAACAAAAAAAAAAAACAAAAGTCGCATCCCTGTAGATAGGCTCTGTGTCCCGGTTAGTGACTCGGACCCGGAATCCTGTGCCTGTATCGTTATGGTTTGTATGTGATGCTGGTTATATCACAGTAACCCTTTTTTTTTTTTTTTGCCTCAGGTTAATCGGTTTAATCAGCTGAGCAGCAGCTATGCGTAACGCTCGAGCTCTCATTGCAATCAGTGACACTTTTCCTTAATTCATCATCTTTGCAACTATTATACTTTTTCATCCCCTGCAGTGCCCGTGTCATGGTGTAGGCTGTAGATTTCCCTATCCCTCTTCCTCTTTCTTTTTCTGTGTAATATGTGCAGGGGTACGAATGAATGTCCTCTGTTTAAAAAGCTCTGCTCGTCTTTACTCATGCACATTGCCTTATTAAAAAAAAAATCAGAAGTTGTAAGCTTTTTTCAAAATTCATCTGCTGTATAACTCAGTATAACCGCTAGCCTGTACAAGGCAGATTTTCGCACGCTCGTATCTTCATACTAGAGATCTGGAATGACACTTGACAAGCGCGCGCTCTCGGAGCGGTGATGAGCCGCTGACGCTCGCGCGTCATAATGCGGGAACCGGGTGCCATTGCGCTGCCGGCTTCTTTTCCCCGCGGTTAAGGTGTGACATAAGAGCATTCAGGTGTGTGTGATGCGTCCTCGCTGGGCAGACTGAAGCTGTACGTCTTCCTGCGGTTAATGAACCGGGTGTTGAAAGAGCGCACACCAGTGTGCCACTGCGTCAAACCGCGCACGCGGCCGGGAGCCAATCAGACACGCGACCTCATTTGAACAGCGGCATCAGCTGGACCGGCGACTTGCGTGAACAACGAGCGCAGCATTCTGATCAGTAGGAGAGTGGAGCTGAATTATAGAGTTTTGCTTCATCATCGTCCCTGTCGTTCACTCCTATATTACAGCCTGTTTGAAGTGAAGAGCCCGCGCAAGGGCATTACTTCCTCTCACACTCACAGTATGACGAAGTGCTATTATTATTATTATTATTATTATTATTATTATTATGCCATAGACTTGTTATTATTTACCAGGTTCTGCGGCTTGGGACATCTTGGTACCATGACGCATAAAACCGAAGACGTCCCAGGGCCTCGCGCACACGGCGCAGTTAAACATGTCTGTAATGATGCATTTATGAGATTCAGGTGGTCTCTGAATCTGAAAATGTCCAACCGGGGTGTCTCCTGCCACTGCGGCAAAACGACGGTATCAGCAATGTTCCAAGGACGCGGGGAAAAGTGATTACGCGCACAATATCTGCCGAGTCATGCTTTGTATAAGTGTGTGTGTGTGGAACAGAAAGGCAGCAGATGCAGAAGGGCGCGCGCTGATACAAAGCGTCTCCGCTTTACCAAAACCACCGGTTTATTCACGTCGTCGACCGGTCTCTCTCTCTCTCTCTCTCTCTCTCTCTCACTAACCTGCGGTGACGCAGTGCTGCCTCGTGCTGCACCGATGAGCCACGGGGCGGTCTGTGTCGCGCGGGGGGCGGGGCCATGCCAGTGGAAACTCCCTGTGCATGACCGGTGGACAGGTTGTGCCAAGACATGGAAAGACCGTGCCTGAATCCTAAACGGCTTCCTAATAGACGTATAGTGCACTAGGTATTTCCAGACTGTGAAGTGTACTTATGTAAGGGGGAAGGAGACATTTAAATGTAATCTAAAATCACCTGTATAATTGGGCAAGACTTGAGGACCTGAGTCATTCATATCATTAAAAAAGACATGGGGAGTGCTGTGAGATTAATGTTGCCTGTGAAACAACAGGGAGGAAGAGGAGATTTACTGTATATACTGTTACAGTTAACCTTCAGACACAAAAGGGACTTCTGGAATGTGTGTGTGTGTGTGTGTGTGTGTGTGTGTGTGAGTGTGTTTGGGGGCGGGGTATGTGTGTGTGTGAGTGTGTCCACAAATATAGGAATAACTGAATATCTGAGAGTTTTGTCCTTGTGAGGAAAATAGCCCCCCAACTACAGCTTTTAGTTAACAAATTAAAAGACTTTTTTATTATTATGGATTATTTTGGTTCTGAAGTTAAGGTTATTGTTAACTTTAGGGTTTAGGAATAACATGAATGTGCTGCATTAATAATTATTTCATTAGAATGTCCTCACAAGATTAATAAGAAAAAAATGTGTGTGTGTGTGCGTGTGCGCATGCATGCAAATGTGCGTGCGTGTGTGTGTGTGTGCGCATGCATGCGAATGTGCGTGTGTGTGTGTGTGTGAGGAGACAAAGGGTAGGGGGTGCAGGCAGAGGGAGGGGACAGGATGAAAGGATGGACTGGACCTAGATGAATAAAGAGCGAGGGGGGGCTGAAGAGGGAAAGGAAGGGATCATGTTGTAGTGTTCCACCTGAGCTGAGCTCACGTTTCCACAGTTGGTATGTACTCGGGTGTCTGGGTGACGGCCTTTCTGCGGTGATGCTGGTGAAGAGTGAGAAGTGACAGCTGGGGTTTGTTAAAGTGGGACAGGACAATCTAGACTTGCTAGAAAGATGAAATCATTCTTCATTACTGACTCAGTCACTGTAAGGTCATTATGTTGTAGAGTTAGAATGAGCGTTGAGTGTTGGAAAGTCATATAATAATAAAGATGACCTTCAAGTTAAGTACCCTTGGTTTTCAAAGAGAGAGCCTGTTGAGAAGAAGCATGTAGAGATTATGTTTTATGTCACAGTGACAGCGGCAACCAATAAGAGTACTTGGTTTAGACAGTATTGATTGACAACCCTCTCAGTGCTTCCCCCTTCTTTTTATCTTACAGTAATAAACCTGTCTGTAAAACAACTGAGCATTAATCATTCAGTTAATTAACATAACATTTTTTTTTATTTTATTGGGCATCTGCTTCTGCCATTTAGTATGTAAGTCTCCAGCAGTCTGCATTTAGTATCTGAATCTCCAGCAGTCTGCCTGCTAAATCCAGATTCATAATTATCAAACCTCTCAACCCTGAACATTGCATTCATTATAGATAAACGAAAAGTGAGTCCTAGAGCCTCAGGATTAGGGAGAGCATGTGGTGGTTGTGGAGGTTATTAAGTCAGCTGACTGGTTCGTTTGGGTTTTATTATCAGGAATCGTGTCTGAACTTTGTGTGCGTATAGGATGTGCGGGTGTGTTTAGTTTCCCAAGGTAGGATTACCCCCTCCTACAGTTCCTCCAGCGCTGAAAGCTACCCAGAAGGTTAGCGGTGCGGTGAGATTACCGGTGTCTACGGGAGGTTATCCGAGGGCCCGGCTCCGGTTACCTGCTCAGCACAGCATGATTTATTCATGCTACGCTCTTGTACTGTGAGGTGAACTGCAACCAAACATACAAAATATTTTCATAGAGGAGCATGATACTTTTATCTGTTCGGTCTCGTGCCCTTTTACTTAATGCCAGGTCAGTGGTGATGGTCATGTGGAGTATGATTGGCATAAAACAAAACAATTTGATTCAGATTTATGAGTCGGGTTCTGGTACAGAAGACAACTGAGAAACTGAGAGAAAGTGATATGTGTGTGTGTGTGTGTGTGTGTGTGTGTGTGTGTGTGTATTTGTGTGTGTGTGTATGTGTGTATGTGTGAGTGACGCAAGGGAGTGACGCAGGGGAAATCTCAGGCAGTCCGTTTTCTATGGAACCAGTGCAAACATATCCATATTTTATAAACTATGTTCTGTGTCAACATATAGATTCACACGTGAGCATGCAAACACATAGGGCCTAAATTCTAGCAAAGCTGCTAGACACAGGATGAGTGGATGGCTGGGTGGATGGATGGTTGGGCTGACAGGGGAGGAGGGGACAGAGGAGGTAATGCATTAAGAAGGATTTTAGATTTAGCCTTGTATTTTATTTAATTACATAGAACAAACATGACTGTGTGTTTTCTTTGTCAGACCAGGTTTGATTTGTTTTTAATTGTATTTTGTGTGTGTACTAGACTTAAAGTATTAGTGGGTGTATCTGCTAAGAGATTTCTTAGAGTCACTCAGTTCGGGTGTCAGAATACACTCAGGGTATAATGTGAAGCGAGCGATTAGAGAGTGAAGTGAAAGCTAATCCTCATGTTTCCTAATCGGATTGTGCAATCTGTATTCACGCAGACCTATCATAACCTACAGCAGAGTCCACAGCATATGGCTCCAAGGACGTTCTAGCTTTCAAAAACACACACATACACATATGAACACACATGCTGAGTAAACGAAATCTAGTCAGTTTTTAATGAGAACCTTGTCAGTCTCAAGGACAAAAGATTCTGATGGTATTGACAGATTTACCCTGCTTCCTTTTGTTTACACAGTGTTTAAATACTGCGTCATCTGGAGTAATGTCTTCTGTATTAAAAATAAAAAATTAAGGCCATTACATAAGTGCACACAATACACCTATGCACTTATGCACAGTGCACACTAACACACACACACACACATACACACACACACACTCTCTAGGGGTCTCTAGGGACAGTGTCACTGTTTTTTCTGCACTAGCACTCATTTACAGCTAAAGCTCCCACTAGACTCTGATGGAAAATCGTGACCTTAGTGTTATATAAGGTCCATTCTCCCATTCATTTTTAGCCCAGATAGAACTTTATAATATTAAGGTCATGAAATGTTAACACCAAACTGGTTTTGTCTATCCAAATCCTTAAACACACTAGAAAAACTCTTCTTAAGTAAGCATAAAAGGTTACAAGTCTGCTAACCAAGTCAAATGCAAAAACAACTCAAATGCCCCAGTGTCTAAGGTTTTGAGGACGGGAGGGAACTGCTTCATGGTCTTGCTGCTAGTTCACATGCTGTTTCATGCTGCGTGAGCAGCTAATCAGGTGTGGTGTTGGGCTGTGCCTTCAGCATCTTTGCTTTGCATAGAAAATAATTAGATATGACACATGCTGGACCCTCACAAAAATCTCAACCTTAGCAAAAAGACATGAGAAAATGAACCAGCCCTAACCCTTACCGTTCATATGAATTCCCACAAATTCAGAATTATGAGGCTGAGTAATATAATATATAATTTATCTAATTTATTTTCAGAGTAGCTCACATTAGGGGACAGATCTATAGGCAATAACTTCCAGCAATGGTAAATACCTTACGTAACTAAGGAAACAGAAAAACATGAAACCAGTAATTCCATGCAAATTCCATGAAATTTGGTGCAATCTTTTCTTTTCAGCATTCAAACCATCACTATTATTATTGTTGTTGTTGTTGTGTCTTTAATATAGCACAAAATTTAAACCAAGCAAGTATTTTTATAAGGCACACTATGAAGAAACTGGCCTTGAAATGGAATTAAAATTGGTCCATTGGCATGACCTTTTAACGTCTTTGGAATGATCAATTATTAGCTCACATTTTATGTCTACAAATGTGTACATCTTTATAAATGTAAATATAAATCTATATAATGTATAACTTATATACTTGTATATGTTGTTAAAGCAGACGTTTTCATTTAGATCAATATATTATTTAAAAATACAGGTATATCTTGCAATTCCATGCCAGCCCTGTAACTCCTTTGAAAAAACCCATTACAAAATAATGAAACAGTGCTCAAGCAACACGATTCACAGGAAGTCATCATCTCTGTCAGGAGGACAATGGTTCAATGGCAAGTAAGTTTTTCCTCATATCTAATTTACTGTTTATGAAGTTTTATATTTGACTAAGAGGTACAAGTCTAAAATGTCAGCTCTGTTACCTTTAAATATTGTATGAATTGCTACTTGTTTTTACTTTTCACAAAAATAACCCGTTAACAGCCATACATACAGTGTGACCAGGTGATGTTCATTAACGAGCAGTTATTGGATATACTGTAAGTACTCATGAAAATAAACAAATAAAAATGATTGACTACTTAAATTGATACCGAATGGTCATGTGATTAAAGCGTAGTGGGTCCAGAGCAAGATTGACATGCCTTGATTTGATTTATTTTGTGTGTATGATGAAGGATGCCATGCTTCCAACTTTAAAATAGTGACAAAAATTGTGAGAAAAATCAGACCCATTGTGATTTATAGCAGGCAGGTCAGAGTTTTTCTTTCCCAGCTCTCCATTTGCATGTATAGCCCATGATGATGACTAAACATTATCTGTATGCATTTCTGTATCAGGCGGAACCGAATACTTTTCTCTCTCTCTCTCTCTCTCTCTCTCTCTTTCTCTCTCTTACTCTGTCTGTCTCTCTGTCACTGACGCAATGCGTTTCGGCAGTCTCCACAGTGACTCACTTCCAAAGATGATACAGTTCTCCAGTTTTAGTGCATCACCATCGCCGTACATCAGTTGTATTTTGCTAGTTAATTAATTATAGTGCCAGGCATACAAGATTACTCTTTCTCCCTCCCTCACTTATATGTCTTTATTTCCTATATACACACACTCTGGACTAACTGAGGCTTCCAGTTACAGGAGCATCAATAATTAGTTATCAGAGTTCAGGAAACAGTCCACTGGTGTAGGTGTGTGTGTGTGTCAATTCAGTCAGTAGAAATATGCCAGGATGTAATTCCAGCCCATGGTCTCTGGTTCTCTCGAAGACCAGTTCTGGTACATTAGGGTAGGTAACACACAGACACAGGAATCATTACCGTTGTTCCTAGTAATTTCCTGGTAATACAGATATACTGAAGGAAATACACAAAGACTAGTGAATGCCTCTCATACACTCAGAATTTACCCAGTCTCAGTCGTCCACTTCTCTGTGACCCCTGGTGCATCATAGCCAGTTTACCTGAGCCGATCCTGCCATCTATCCACTGCAATCTTATATCATATGGAACTGCTTCAACCTTAATGACAGAGGAAAAGAGTCACTATTCTCCTCTTCTCTTACTTCTCAGGCAGAGACACCTTTAACTGTAAAATAAATTCAGTACAGATTTATATAAAAAACACAAAACACTAAAATATACATATGCATATAAAAGTGTACAAAACTGTACACATGATCCAGCTATTCGGATATTGGTCTTATTATTTAAATGCATCCTATTTTAAAATACACAAATACTACTACTACTACTACTACTAATAATAATAATAATAATATACACTCACTGGCCACTTCAGTAGGAACACCTGTACCCTTACCCAATCATATGGCAGCAGTGCAATTCATAAAGTCATGCAGACACAGATCAAGAATGTCAGTTACTGTTCAAATCAAACATTGGAATGGGGAAAAAAGGGATCTCAGTGACTTGCAGGTTCACTTGTCATTCACTTGCAGGTTATTTGTTATTCACGCAATTCAGTGTAAACTCTAGAGACTGTAATGACACTCCCAGGAGATTAAGTACTCAAACCAACAAGTCTGGCTCCAACAACCATGCCACGGTCAGTGTCACAGCGATCATATTTTTCCTCATTCTGATATTTGATGTGAAAATTACCTGAAGCTCTTGACTTGTATGTATGATATACGTATGATTTTATGCATTGCCCTGCTGCCACCTGATTGGATGATTGAATAACTGCATGAATGTAGGTGTTCCTATTAAAGTGGCCACTGTGTGTATATTTAAAATATATAACCATATTTTACTATATTTCATAGAAATAACAAAATAGTTTGACGTTACTTTAAAACATTCACACTTTTAACACTAGTTTAAAAACGGAACGCTGATTTTAAAGTTAGTGCACCCCCACAATTAATATTTGCTTAAGCCTTTCCAGCAGAGAATAACAGCATTGATTCTTTTGCTAATGTGTAACTAGGTTGGAGAACATTTCAAACTTCTTTATATTCTTAGGTTTCCCTCTTGTAATCAGACCACAGGATTTCAACAGATTTCAAATCTGGAGATTCAAATTTCAAACGTGCCCCAGAAGAGAGTGACTGTTCTCATGGTCATGTTGTCACTTGCTGGGGGTCAAAGATATAGTTTTAAAAACTCAGCTTTGAAATCTGCAATGTGTGTGAGGAGATCTAATACACTGGATGTTAGATATAACACACACACACACCCTGGCACCATAACATGACTTTTTCTGTTTGTGTACTGTGTACTGTATGTGATGCTCAGATGGGCAGAGTGTGTGTGTGTGTGTGTGTGTGTGTGTCCAGTTAGATATGGCCAGGTGGTGTGCTGGTAAGAGCCATCAGGCGATAAATGCTATCGCCGTTGGCAACAAGCTCACACGCTGACAGAGCAGCAGGTCAATATCTAATTACCACACTTGAAGGAAAATGACAAAATCCTCCCTCTTATCTCTCTCTCTCTCTCTCTCTCCCTTTTCCTCTCTCCTTCTTTCTCTCATCCCTCTTCCCCTTGTTCCTCCTTATACAGAGATCTCCACCTCAGCAGATATCTCTCTCAGTCTGTCAGTGTCTCCTCCCCCCACGCTCCTCTCTCTTTCCATCTGTCCTCTTTTTCTTTCTCTATCTCTGTCTATCCATCCATCTCTCTTTCTCACCTTCTCATTCTCTATTAATCGAATGTCACCTGGCAGGCAGCTTAGTGTGGATGTGTGCATGCCGGATGTGTGGGTGTAAGCAGGTGTGTCCTTGGTCAGTCCAATAGGCAAATTAAGAGTGATAGGCCAGACGAGGGAGCTTTCATGTGGCTGAATGGAAAATGCTTTTGATGAAATACAAGTGAAAAGACCTTGACTGTAAATTTTCCTAACAAGCAAGGAAGATGTTGGGCCACAACAAGCCACCTGAACAGCTTCAGTGTGCTGGTAAAATCTTGTCAGAAGAATACCCAAAATGCCCCTACAGTATACACACAGAACACAGTTTTTCAGTTTACAGCAGAACATTTATGCAATGCATGGGCTCATGCATCCACTGTAATATAGTATATTTGAAAAAAAAAAATCAGGTATAGATATAAAGGCTGAATTTTTTTAGGTGGTTCGATGTGCGCACATGAATGGTGTGTGCGATTCATGGTTCAGTAAGTTACTCTGCCCTTTATACACTAGTCTTTCTGTAAATGGGTCCTAATCCTTCGTTGGGCAGTAGGGGGCTCCAGTGTTTAAAACTCAGACTCATTTACACTCTATTTGTTTCTGTCCTGTATTTCTACTTAATAATTTTTGAATTGGTCGATCACTTAAGTCTGAAATTAAGTTCAGTAAATTAAATTTGAAATATTTGTACCTGTTTATAGATAGTAGACAGTAGATGGTAGTTTATTGACTTAAAAGTAAATATATGCCAACCAAACACAAGTCACAGTCATCCTGCAACCACTTAACAAGTTAACTGCTGCTTTAAAACTTTCAAAGAAAATCTATAGACAATCAGACTGTCGTCTGAGGGGTTTCCGGGAAGACAATTCACTTTTGCGTATCAGCAGAGCATTAAAATCACTGCTCACGTCCCGGAGGATATCGTACTAGCTCTTCTGGATATCGATCAGGAAATGTGTGTGTAGGCTGAGCCCAGTTCAGTGTCTGAAAGGCTAAACTAGTTCACAAGTAAGGGATTATTTTAGCATTTAAATCATCACACATTTGCCTTGTTGTTTAACACATTTGACAAAAAATAATGCAGCTTTTTACATTACCGAAAAGTCCTCTGTCCTGAAGTTTCCCTGGTTTTAATAACCGTTACAAAGACACGCTAGAATCATTAAACATTAATGATTAGAGTTCTAATAATTTGGATTAGAGGTGTGCACAGGATTAAGTAAAACCTCCTGCTGACTGTGACTTTTTCTCCTGTTTCCAATGCACACCTGGTCTGGACTCATTTGGGCCCCAGCCACACACATACATACACACACACACACACACACACACACACACACACACACACACACACACATACACACACACACAGAGCAATGGTACTCATTCTTTGATCTTTGATCTCTCATCCTGATTAACTCCAAAGCAACAAGCAACCCTACACAAATTAACATGCTTTTGAAGCATACAGACATTTCAGTGCATCTTGTTTAACCTTTGTTTGTGTGGTGTGTGGTGTGTGTGTGTGGTTTCATCTGGTTAAGATCAGAGACTGAGACGAAGCAGCAAGTCTAATTATAGACTCTTTGAAAAAAATAATGAATCATCAGCAGTCTTGGTTACACAGAGAGAGACAGAGTGGATGTAGTGTCAATGCTGCAGCAAGGTGGTAGTTAAAATTTTAGCATATACAGTACTGTGCAAAAGTCTTAAGCACATGCAAAGAATTGCTGTAGAGCAAAGATGCCTTCAAAAATAATGAAATTAAATGTTTCTACATTTAAAAAATTACTATAAAGAGCAGTAAACAGTAATAAATGAAACAAAGTCAATATTTGGGGTGACGATCCTTTGCTTTAAAAAAAGAGTAGTCTCAGGTACAGTGCGTGCAGGTTTATAAGGAAATGAGCTGTAAGTGTTACTGAGCATCTTGCAGAAGCAGCCACAGTTCTTCTGGAGACTTGGACTGTCACACTTGCTTCTTATCTTTGCAGCAAAACCCAGCAGCCTTCATTATGTTTTTTTTTTTTTTGTCTGGAAAGTGTCTCTTATGTAATATGCTGCTTTCTTTACTGACATACAACCATTTTTCTGTCACATTTAATTTTGTGCTGGAAAACTAATGTTCGGAAATCTAAAACGTTTTTGTACTGAATCTATAATGTAGAAATCATAAAATAAAAATAAATCTATAACAAAGTTTGTACTAAAAAATTGTGTCTCATACGTTATGTGTGTTTCAGTATGGGCGATCAGACAGCTACCGCGTGGCTACCACGCAGGACAAAGATGATAAGGGCTCCCCTGACAAGAAGAAAAAAGGGACGAAAGATCTAGATGATCTGAAGAAGGAAGTGCCTCTGGTAAGATCCTGAATCTCACAATGATTTTACACACACACACACACACACACACATACATTTCCATTGTCTTTGGATATAACATGTAAGAGTGTTCATAAGAGCATTACTTTTCTTCTTTTTCCCCTTGGTTGAAGCTGTCCCTTGTCACTCTCTATTTCAGACAGAACACAAGATGTCAGTGGAAGAAGTATGCCGGAAGTTCCAGACAGACATAGTTCAGGTGGGCGTCTCTCCCTATCTGTTCAAACCCCTGCAATGTGTAAAAAATGAAATGTCCACTAGGTGTCAGTGTAATCCAATTCACTGCTGCACACATTTCATACATGAGTAAATCCTAATGCTGTCCTTTTCACATCCCTGTGCATAGACACAATATAAAAACATACAGCAGAGACATTATAGATGACAATAATGGAGCTGTTAATGTTATAATTAAGCTTGATTGTGGTTGTTCCCAAATTAATATTTCATTCATAATGCTATATTAATATAATATATTATATATATATTATATATGAAGAAACATGAATCTCTGTGAATAGTATTAAATTTAGTAGCATTCATTTGCTCTCTCTGCATCAGGGTCTGACTAATGCCAAGGCGGCTGAGTTTCTGCTTCGGGATGGTCCAAACGCTCTCACACCTCCACCAACCACGCCCGAGTGGGTGAAGTTCTGCAGGCAACTCTTCGGAGGCTTCTCCATCCTCCTGTGGATCGGTGCTATCCTCTGCTTCTTGGCCTACGCTATCCAGGCTGCAACTGAGGATGAACCAGCTGGGGACAACGTACGCAAAACGCACGCATAACTATAAATTGTACAATTTCAGATATAATAACACATACTTCATGTGGCTCATGCTGACTCAAGTAGGATTGCAATAAAATCATTACACCAACACCACAATGTCAGTAACTCTGCTTCCTCTCTCCCTCAGTTGTATCTAGGTATTGTGCTGTCGGCTGTAGTCATCATCACCGGCTGCTTCTCCTACTTCCAGGAGGCCAAGAGCTCCAAGATTATGGAGTCTTTCAAGAACATGGTGCCCCAGGTACACTCGCAATGTGCTCCGCAGACACGGGGTAGCGTCAGATACTCTTACTGTCCGATGTATATTGCACACTTACAGCACTATTCAGCCAGCATGGTGCAGTACAGCATGGTGCAGCTGCTAGTCCAGGTATAAAACCATCCTGAGTAACATTCTCTCCACACACAGCAAGCGCTGGTGATCCGTGAAGGAGAGAAGATGCAGATTAATGCTGAGGAGGTCGTGGCTGGAGATCTTGTGGAGGTGAAAGGGGGTGACAGAATTCCTGCTGACCTCAGAATAATATCCTCCCACGGCTGCAAGGTACACAGGCATACTCTATAGATTTTCTGTGCTGGTATATTATTATACTACATACAGATGTGTGTCCATATAGCTATTCTCACACAGTTCTACTGGCTTTATTGGTGAAATAAGATGCGAGTGAACTGTCTGAATCTGAGCCACTCATTTGTGCAGGTGGATAACTCCTCTCTAACTGGAGAATCAGAGCCACAGACGCGATCACCCGACTGCACCCATGACAATCCTCTGGAAACCCGCAACATCGCCTTCTTCTCCACTAACTGCGTAGAGGGTACATACTCTCCTTCAATAATTCACTCTCTTAGTCACTCACTTAATTACTCATGCTCTTACTCATTTTAAAAGGAGTACACCCTCATTTTCACACTAATTTCTGTCCACTGCATTTGTACAGTATGGGGGAAGAATTTCCTGTACGTTTCCCAATCATATGCATCCCCAAGCATTATGATTTAATTATGTCAATAAATTTGCAAATATGTGACTGTATAAAGAAAATTCCAAGCTGAAGATGAGGGAATGTCTTGCCAAAGATATTCCTGTTATTGTCTTAAATAGCCTTGTATGTAGTTCCTACACATACTGTATGCTGCAGTAGCGTTATATAAAGATTAGATTGAAAAATGCTGGAGTACTATTTTAAAGGGATAGTGCAGCCAAAAATAAATGAAACTTTGTTGACATTCATTGTTGACTATCATGTTAGGATTTCTGGCTGGACTACCCCTCAAAGTGCATGCCTTGTAATGTTAGTAACTTTATATACAGTGGAATAATTGTGCAGTAATGTCTCTCCGTCTGTTTTTCTCAGGCACTGCCCGTGGTATTGTCATATGCACCGGTGATCGCACAGTGATGGGCCGCATTGCCACTTTGACCTCAGGGCTGGAAACAGGGAAGACCCCCATTGCCAAGGAGATTGAGCACTTCATCCACATCATCACAGGCGTGGCCGTCTTCCTGGGAGTCAGCTTCTTCATCTTGTCCATCATCTTGGGCTACAGCTGGCTGGAGGCTGTCATCTTCCTCATTGGTATTATTGTGGCCAATGTGCCTGAAGGACTGCTGGCTACTGTCACTGTGAGCATTCAAATAAAATACACCTAGTGACACACACCCATACTATATAAGAGACATTTATGCTAAAATCCCCCAGTTAAAGCCAATTCTATTTCTCTTTTATCTGGCAGGTGTGTCTGACCCTGACAGCGAAGCGCATGGCTCGGAAGAATTGCCTGGTGAAAAATCTGGAGGCTGTAGAGACTCTGGGCTCCACGTCCACCATTTGCTCAGATAAAACCGGAACCCTGACGCAGAACCGCATGACTGTGGCCCACATGTGGTTTGACAACCAGATCCACGAGGCTGACACCACTGAGGACCAATCCGGTTAGTGAACCTCACTCCATAATCACTGTGATCCATTGTGTTTTAGCGTCCTAGGGGTGGGCATTCTAATAACAAATACCATTAAAACATTATAAAATTCTTTCATTCTGCTATGTAAATACTCAGATTGATCCAGCTCTTTTAGTCAGGTTGTGATTTTGTCACTTAAAATGTCACTTGGCATTTTAAAATTGTATGAGAAAAAAATGAACACCTTGTGGGTTTTTTTATGACTAAATGTCAAACACCTTAAATGTCATTTCTACATTACTGAGTTTTATTTTTTCGTTTTTCATTAATGCTTATTACAAATGTCACTTGCCTGTAGATAATAATCATTAGGCATCCACTGAGACAGCTGTTAAGGCTGGTACCTTAAGAGATCTTAAGAGTAATAAGCAAAAAACAGGAATGAGTCACAAAATATCTCTTGTGTGTAACAGAACTGCTTTAGGAGGTAGAGCAAACTTGCAGGTCTTCATAATTCATTTTCTACTACATGCTGTGCACTTAATCAGAGCGCTGACTTTTCCTCTGCAGGCGCATCCTTCGATAAGACCTCGGTGACGTGGGTGTCTCTGGCTCGTGTTGCGTCTCTGTGTAACAGGGCAGTGTTTAAAGCGGGCCAAGACTCTCTACCAATCCTGAAGAGGGACGTGGCTGGTGACGCCTCCGAGTCTGCCCTGCTGAAGTGCATCGAGCTCTCCTGCGGCTCTGTCAAACACATGAGAGATAGGAACAAGAAAGTAGCTGAGATCCCATTCAACTCCACCAACAAATATCAGGTCATCTGGCCTCCTGATGGCTACATAGTTGTCCACTCACCAGGAATTCATATACTTATTTATTTCCCTTAGTCTGTATTAACGCACTTGACTAGCTGACTCGCTCACCATATATTATTACATTTTGTTAGCTACCTCTTTCTAGCCCAGTCAGTTTCCAGGGCAAACAATAAATGAGACTGGGCAGCACATTGATGCTTCCACTAGCCCACTGGGATAGCTAATGAATTTATGATTTGTCTACCCCGCTCTCTTTCAACTTTAGCTGTCCATCCATGAGACTGAGGACCCCAATGATAACCGCTATCTCCTAGTGATGAAGGGGGCTCCAGAGCGCATCCTGGACCGCTGTTCCACCATCATGCTACAGGGCAAGGAGCAACCCATGGATGAAGAGATGAAGGAGGCCTTCCAGAACGCCTATCTGGAGCTGGGAGGACTGGGGGAGAGAGTACTGGGTGAGAGAGAGAGCGAATGAGAGACATAAAGAGACAGTTTGAGGGAACAACACAAACTGAGAGATATGAGACTGTAAATATTACTGTGCATTTAACCATTACCATTCCTGTTCCCCATCACAGGATTCTGCCACCTCTTAATGCCAGAGGATCAGTACCCTAAAGGTTTTGCCTTCGACACAGATGATGTTAACTTCCAGACAGACAACCTGTGTTTTGTGGGCCTGATGTCCATGATTGACCCTCCCCGTGCTGCTGTGCCTGACGCAGTGGGCAAGTGCCGTTCAGCTGGTATCAAGGTCATCATGGTGACTGGAGACCACCCCATCACAGCCAAAGCCATCGCCAAGGGAGTAGGCATCATCTCAGAGGGCAATGAGACAGTGGAGGACATTGCTGCTCGTCTCAATATCCCAGTCAGCCAGGTTAACCCCAGGTAACAAATACACACACACACCACACTCTCAAAACACACCCACACACCTACACAGTCCCTTCACAAGAACAGGCACTGTTACCTTGAAATGATCATCATCATTATGCATTATACAGATACATGCAGAAATGTGTTGTGTCAGTCTTCATTTGTGTTATGTGTTTTAGGGATGCCAAAGCCTGTGTAATCCATGGGACAGAACTGAAGGACATGTCTCAAGAGCAAATAGATGAGATTCTGCGCAACCATACTGAAATTGTCTTTGCCAGAACCTCTCCCCAGCAAAAGCTCATTATTGTGGAGGGCTGCCAGCGACAGGTATACACACACACAAACACACACACACACACACACACACACACTCACACACAATGCCCCATTATGACAGAATCTACTTGTTCTCATCATTGTGGATATATTTGTCCCCACATTATATAAAATATGGCTGCAGATGTCTTAATTAAATTGATTAAAATTAAATTAAAATCATCATACTTAGTCACAATACTTACACCACTTTTGTAAGGAACAATATGTCTATTTATTCTTTGCATTGCACCAGCTTCAGTACTGTAGAAGACCACTGGCTGCAGTTTCCTAATAGTTATTGGCACATTTGTATTCAAATATCCTATCATGAACAAAAAATATACACTATTTACTATAAAAGTTAATCTTAGACTTCCAAAGTTGTTTCTCCTGATCTCCTACAAGTAGACTCATAGTTCAGGTGAAGTCACATGGTACGATGTCTCTAGCTTTGGTCACAGATGTGGCATCCTTATCATTTTGTTAACTGATGTCTTTCTTAATCTCACATTCTCATTCTCTCTTTCTCTCTCTCTTTCCCCCTGTCTCTCAGGGAGCTATCGTAGCTGTAACCGGTGACGGTGTAAATGACTCCCCTGCTCTGAAAAAGGCCGATATCGGTGTTGCCATGGGGATTGCTGGGTCCGATGTGTCCAAGCAGGCTGCTGACATGATCCTGCTGGATGACAATTTTGCTTCCATTGTTACTGGAGTAGAAGAGGGTGAGTGAAGGAGACGCGAAAAAAACAAAGCCCTTCATGATGAGCACTAAAATCATCCTGTGCTGAGTAACTGAATGATATATATATTTCACTCTCGCGGCAGGTCGCCTGATCTTCGACAACCTGAAGAAATCCATTGCTTACACTCTGACCAGTAACATCCCAGAGATCACTCCATTCCTCTTGTTCATTATCGTCAACATCCCATTGCCCCTGGGTACCATCACGATTCTCTGCATCGACCTAGGCACAGACATGGTGAGATGCCTCCCCCCGGCTCAAACCCACTCACACATGCACATGTTCATGAGTAAATGCAGGATAATGTATCAAGCATTTACACTGTTTTCTCTATTTAGGTTCCTGCTATCTCCCTGGCCTATGAGGCGGCTGAGAGTGACATCATGAAGAGGCAGCCCAGGAACCCACTGAGGGACAAACTGGTCAACGAGCGTCTCATTAGCATTGCTTATGGACAGATTGGTTAGTTTAACACACACATACTGCAGAGAGATACACACTGTCTCCCTTTTTCTGTATAATCAAATAAAAACACTTGTGTGTTTATGTGTGCAGGTATGATCCAAGCCTTGGGAGGTTTCTTTGCCTACTTTGTAATTATGGCTGAGAATGGTTTCCTTCCCTCTCATCTGGTGGGCATCAGGCTCTCCTGGGACGACCGCAGCGTCAACGACCTAGAAGACAGCTATGGACAGCAGTGGGTAAGTCTACACACGTGTGTTTCTTTGTATGTGTGTGTATTGTGCCAGTTGTTAGTTGTTGATTGAAGCTAATCAATCTCTTTGTGCTCGTTATTGGCAGACCTATGAGCAGAGAAAGATTGTGGAGTTCACATGCCACACAGCTTTCTTTGTCAGTATTGTGGTTGTGCAGTGGGCTGATCTAATCATCTGCAAGACCAGGCGTAACTCTGTGTTCCAACAGGGCATGAAGTAAGTTTACACACCGTGTGTGTTTGATCACTTGCATTTCTTTGTATGTGTGTGTATGCCTGCATGACACTTGTTCCAGAGTGTAACTGTGTATCTTTTTTTTTTTTACAGGAACAAGATTCTGATCTTTGGTCTCTTTGAGGAGACAGCTCTAGCAGCATTCCTGTCCTACTGCCCAGGCATGGATGTGGCACTCAGGATGTACCCACTAAAGTGAGTCACACACACACACACACACACACACACACACACACACACACACACACACACACTCATGGATAAACAGAAAAATATGACAAGTACACAATTAAAACTACATTTCAGTGGGCTGGGTATAGGGATGATACATGTTATACTCAGACTACATTGTAATGTATGAATATTAAACTCTCTTTTACTTTTTCCCTAGACCTTCCTGGTGGTTCTGTGCATTCCCGTACAGCTTCCTAATCTTTGTGTACGATGAGATCCGGAAGCTTCTCTTGCGCCGAAACCCTGGAGGTATGCTTATAGCCACATTTTTTAACACAAACACACACATACACATGTACACAAAAAATCTATTTAAACTAGAGTGCTAACAAATGATACATAATGTTAAAAAATAAAACTAATATAATAATGTAAATGATAAAAATTAATATTACCAGTATTTAAAAGACCAGTTGTTGCACTTTTTCAATCATTTAATCATAGCAAATTGTGATATGGGGGCAACTAACCTACAGACAACTACAGACAAAGGATCGAACTAAAAAATATGATAATGATGCTAAATGACCTATTTGACCTATTAAAGTCACAGGTATTCCACTGTACAAAGGAATTTACTAATGTACATAATTTAGACAATATTGATTAGCTAAGTAAAAGCAAAGCATATAATCACAAAGTGCCATTTTATATAATTTTGTTTTGTGACATTCTCTCTTTGTCTCTCTCTCTCTCTCGTTCTCCTGCAGGTTGGGTGGAAAAAGAGACATACTATTGATTAATGAATTCCTTCTTTACTCACACCCCTACATCTTCCATTTTTCTTCTACTCCTTATCTTCTATCCCTGTTCAAGGCGCACAACCATTACCACCCCCCACCATTTCAAAGAGACAGCAGCTTAAAACCAACACCATGCCTACCCCAAAGAGAAAACTACAAAGCACCTTCCAAACTCTTGACTGTCCAAGTCCCTGCGCTGCTCCCATCACCCCTAATATTACTCTTTGCATGACTTGTCACGGGTGTGCACATAAAGTCTGTTATATATTTACCAATGGCAGCTGCATAATCATTATGTAGATCTGAGAGGAGCTTTCAGTGCTGATCAGGAGCGTGTGTGAGCGTGTGTGAGCATGTGTGAGTGTGCGCGCGCATGCTCGGCTAACAAAGGGCCCAGTCCTCTGCTTCTTCCTCATATCCACCTGCCTCCTCTTCTGCCTCCTTTTCCATGCCTTTCTACTCCTCTGTACTCCTCTCATCCCTCCCTCAATCCCCTCCGCCTGTCCTCCAATTGCACACGGGTATGTGGGTCACATGACTTGCGGCGGGACGCCACCTGCTGACACCGGTACACTCTGGTCAATCACTCCTGCTGACTCCTGTTGTCTGGGAGAAGACACGTCCACACCTTCCTTTTTCTTCTCTCCATGCTTTTCCTGTCGATTGTCCTTTTTGGGTTTCGCATTGTAGTTTGCTCTGATGTTACCTTCAGAGGAAGGTGGGGTCGTTCACTGACTGGTTGATTTTATTATCATTATTATTATTATTATTATTATTATTATTATTATTATTATTATTGTTGTTGTTGTTGTTGTTAATTGAAGATGGAGAGAACCATGTTGGCTCTTTCCCCATGAAAACTAAACATGGGTTTTTCTTTTCCTCTCTCTCTTTTTTCTCTGTCTCTGTTCTCTGCTAACCCTGTTTCAAATCCGATCAAAAATCAAAAACTTCAGATTGTGTGTTTTAGAAACAAACCATATATACAATATTACTTAAGATTCAATTAAATAATACACCACAAATACAAAAGCACTAAAGAAAGAATGGTTCTCTTGCATGTCTGACTGTAGAAACGGTCTATAACTAGATGCAAATGATACAGGGAAACACCCGTTATCAGGTATTAAGTATAGAATCAGTATGTACTTTTAATGTTTTTGATATGTTTCTGGTTCTACTGCCATTATGATTCCAAACACACCAGGTACCGCTTGTCATTCCCCCGAAACACACTGTACTGTTTTTTAAAACAAGTTATCTATCACTGTATCACATCTAAGTGGACTGAATGCATTATATCTGTAGTAGAACAGTCATCCATGTCACACAACTGGAGTTTTCTTTCTCTTGGTTTATGAATTTCATGAATTTCTACAGGTCTTTTACAGCGAACCTGGTGTGTTTGGGGCCTTTATATGTTGGTTTATCAGGAAACGCATGTATGGTGTGGTGTGTGGAGCACCCCAGGTCTTGTGCTGTGTGTCTGTATGTGTGTGCGTGTGTGAGAGAGAGAGGTTGTATGTATGGGTGTGTGAATGCTTGGGGACAGTGCGCTGTGGCAGTCCGCTTAAGGCTGTGTCCATCTCAGAAAGGTGTGAGGGGTGAGACTAAAGAAAGGGACGAACATTAAATATAACAAATTGTAGAGAAAATGTGTTTGAAAGCAATGAAATCAACACCAATAAAACATCTAGAACATTTAATACAACCGAGAACAATCTGTGTCTTTATTTCCCTTATGAGTTGTGTGTGTTAATGGGTCACTGAGCCTAAATAATGATTTACCATTTATTAAATGACAAGAAAAAAACCAAGAAATTTTGCAGTCTATATGAACATACCACTTAGTGATAGAAAATACTTGTGTGTTTTTCTAGAGGTCTAGTATTTTGGTAGGCTAATGTATATAAGCACAAAAGTATTTCGAAGCCAGTAAATTTGTCAGGTTTCTCTGTTAATATGCTGATGTCTGTGGTTTTGTCTAGAAGCTTCTATATCAGCACTAAGTCGTGACTTGCAAAAGTTGGCATCAGTAAGTAACACACACACAGACACACACATACGCACACAGTCCAGTAGATGGTTGGTGTGAGCGCACTGCAGTGGGTTCCCCTCCCTCCCTCTGCTTACTGCACCACTGTAATGGAGTATCGATCGCTGGCTTCTTTTGCCGCAGTATAATTTAAAGCCAGAGAGGGAGTCTTTTCTCCAAGGTCATCACTATGGCAACCTAAAAAAAAAATTGAATTGTCAGCAGGCAGGGGGAAGAGGGCAGAGAGGTCAATAAGGTCGTAGGGGACAGGCAGGAGAGACAGAAAAGAGGGAGCGAGAAAGAAAAATGAGCACCAGCATGCAGAAGGCTTGTAACTCAATGCTTATTGATGGAAGGCCTTGCAGGATTACAAAGGCTTTTATTCTCCTTCAACTCATCCTGGCAAATTATGAGCAGTGACATCAAAGACAGCACACAGTATTTTACAGGCAGAGGACTTTATTGCACTTTCCTTTTGATCAAAATACAACACAAAGATAAAGGACAAGTTCAGAAAAGAAATAAAAAAGATACTTTAAAATACTGCGTGATAAAAAAAATGGCAATTGAAAGACTGCAAAGAATTGCAATAAAAGCAACATGAATTTGAAGCTCTTTGACACTGCATATCATACATACTCTATTTTCAACATCAATAAACAACACCATGATGATAATGCTGACAGGCATCCTGGATAGCTTTTTTCCATACACAAAAATTGGTTTACTTTTTTTTGTGTGCGCATATTTTCACATAAAACCCTCAAAAACACTCCTGAATAATATTCCATTCCTCTTTCTTCATAAAGTAGAGCTTAAGGAAGTACCATTAAAAAAAACACACACACACGGCCTTGTTTTTTCCCCCTGTGATATGTTACAACTTTGATTTGTGCCATGATTTCTATTTGTCTATTTTTAATGCATGATTCACATGCAGTCCTTCCATATGTAACAGATGGAGCTGAGTATCTGCTGCATACCCAGAAAGGTGTATGTGTTCTACTGTGCTTAATCTGTCAGTGAGTCAAGGTCAGTCTGCATTTAAAAACACGTGTTTCATCTATTTGCCAGACATCATTTCTCTCCAGCTAAAGAATCAGATCCGTAACTGAAACAAAAGAAATTGCATCGATTCCTGAATAACAGTCTATCTATAGATCAGTGATTGATTAAATATTTAGTTCATTCCTCACAACCTATTAGAAAGCAGTAACAATGTGCAGCAAGACATCTGGATAAATAAAGAGCTCTATATTCAAAGAGCGGATGAGTTAGACAGGCTCCATCAGGAGCTCCTCCATGTCTGATTGCTCCAGTTCACGGAATGCAGCATGGGAGCCAATCACAGCCAGCGTAGCTCCTGAGTGGAACAGGACACAAAACACAACTAATCAGGGGACATGTACGCTGGAGTTGTTTAACTTTTCTTGTATTGGATTCACCAATACCTAAATCTCACATAGCAGGGAGTGAGAAAAAATACTCACCCAGTACCCAGAAAACAGCTGCTCCAGCACCTGCAAGCCAGAACACAGGTAAAGACACTGCTCCAGCCAGTCCCAACTGGTGACCGTGAGTCAACTCCCGCCCTGACGGAAGGGAGAGCACACAGTGACATATTCGCAGACCTCACAGCAGGTTGTCATTTACTTCAGACAATTACTACTCAAAGTCAAAAAACTGAAGAAGGAAAGGAAAAAAAAAAAAACATACAAGCATTGTAAGACACAGACACACTAATACACACTCACGCACACTCACGCACACTCACGCACACTCACGCACACTCACGCACACTCACGCACACTCTTACCGAAAACAACCAGCTTGGACTCCAGTGACTTCAGATGGATGATGTAAAAGGCACCAGCAAAAACAGCCAAAGCGATCAGCAGCATGGGGGAGCTGATACTGTGAGAAACACAAAGAAGAAGCCACTGTTTAAATCAAGAGTATTCAAATAAAAATATGAAAAGTCCCAGTTACAGAAAATTCTTTGCTTTTAGAAGGTCAGAGTAGGCAACCAACATGACTGAATGGCAACAACAGTCACCAATGCTTAACCATTATTGAACAAAGTGGCTATATTTTATTTTATAGCGATGCTTCATGTACCCACTATGAAAGTGAGGCAGGAAGAGCAAGCACATTCTTCCCTGTCCAGTTGTCTGAAAACATCGTGTTTTCATCATTAACCCCACCCCCCAAACAACTGGCATCAGTTAACATGTTAATCACAAAATAAAATCATAATACCAAAATGAAAAATCTATGAAGGCCTGTGAAAACTCTTTCCGCTCAGAGTTAATGTCTCTAGTCCTGCAGCTAACTTCAGCTAAATAATTTACATAAATGCATGTGATTGGGAAAGCTGGAATAGACAATCTGTTACAAAAGCCACAATGGTTCAAGTTTAGAAACATACTGAACAGTCGTTTTCATATGTTTTTTTCTTTCGCTCTGCTGAAATCCTTTGCTGGGCTTGCAATCAGACTGCAGACGACCATTCGTCTAAATTCTTCAATAAAACAGGCAATTTCTGTCAGCAGTCACATTTTCTAATGGAGTTGGGCAGTACTGGATTTATTGTATGCCATTCCTGAGTCCATACTCAAGCATGCAGTATTAAACTTCTGGACTCAGACTGATGAAATATACAGTAGTTACACAGTACAATCATTAATTCGTAGATGAGGTCAGAAAAAAGGAGATTAAATTCCGGATCCTGCTTTAGAATAAGGCTTAGTGGTATGTAATCTTACACCGTCAAGAAAAATGGTACTGTACAGACTGTAGAGTAAAACGAATGTAAATGTACCCTTGATAAAGTACAACAGTGACCCTTATGGTCCAATCACACATCTTAAAGTAGTTTTACATGTACACTATATTCACTTTCCCAGGTAAATGATACATACTAATGGTATAAAAAAGGTTCCCATTGTGCATAAAACCCGAGTGACAACAATTTAGAAAGATATAGCATAGTATCTAGAGGATCTGGTACTTGTCATCACTGAGCCAAGAACTACCTACTTTTACAAGAAGAGGTCATCTGACTGACGTTATAGGTGACCATCAACAGACCTTTTCTTACACATCTCGTTTACTTGTCACTAACTGGTTCTAATAACTTCTTACTGTAAACATTTTTCAATCCAGTGAATATAGCATGCTGTGAAAAGCTAAAACTTTGGAACTGTTGGAAACAAGCAGTTGGCACTGTGTATGCACAGAAGTGCAGCCAATCAGATGGCAACCGTTAAGATCCTGAAGCTTGTGATCAGATGCTCAGTGGCATGTGGGCAGAGCGTCTGAGGCTGAGACCACTCCTTCACTGACTTCACTTTAATCTGCCCAGACTTCTACACTCTGGCTATAATTTCATTAAACACATTTACACATTCTAATAAAGTAATTTATTCCACTTACAGTATATATATATATATATATATCATTTCAAATTAAGATACTTGTGGGAAATACCAGAGAAAAGCCTGAGTAAATGTCCATGCACACGTGCAAGAAAGAAACAAATCCCGGCTTCAACAGTTTTGATTACTAATGCAAGCACTTCTTCTCACTTCTTTCAGTGAGTAAATTTCTTACATGCAGTAGAGGATGAGCCCCAGGAAGATGAAGGTGTAGTTGCTGTGGTATGTGTCCAAGTTCCGCACAACGCGCTGGCACAGTTCGCCAAAGTTCTTCGGTTTGGAAAACTTGCGCTGATCCACAAAGCCGGCCCAGGGCCTGATAGATTTCCGTCGACGGTCCAGCCAATCCTTCGCCACATTCCCAGAAAAGCCTTTAGGAAAGAGTCTGAGAACACAAGGAGAGAGGGACAGAGGGTGAGGATAATCCTGTCACATTTCTGCTCATAGAAAATGTAACGCGATTCATAAACCAGATGTAAAAATAGGCGTTGTGATAATGTGAAGAAACACAGCCGTACCGTAAAAGAATTATTGATTATTTTACAGATTACCAGCTGCAAGGTTTACGATAATGTCTATTCATTTTAATACATTAATACATTATCGTCTCTATAGTAACAACTAACACAGGGACTTGTAGAAGAAATGTGGACAGAGAACTTTGTGCTTTCTGCGTAACATGACAAGCTGCATGGATAAAAAATATGATGTCTTATTTATTTATTTTTTTATTTTATTCCTCAAGTATAACAACTACTCACCTGCTGATCATTCGTGCTGCAGGAAGCTCCTCCACCTCACTGCTGAAAGGGTCACCTGCCTTCGCCTCCATTTCTACACACCTACTCAATCACACAAACGAGCATGTACAGGGTGTGACATATGACGTGCATAGTGACGTTGATTTCAACGTGTTTAACAGAACAATCTGTGGCCTGTTGATGTGGATGAGCGAGTCCTTCCTGTCTCACACTGCATACTTTTGAATTGGTGTGAGACTTTTATTCTATTTTTGGCACAGTTTAGGGCTGGAGGCCCATTGGGTATATAATGGCTATATAATATTATGCCCAAAATTATAAAGGTGCATAAGGCCATTATGTCCATAACACTTTTACTGTATGTATGTATAGGGAAGAGGGAACTGCTTGATATTCAGTCTGTGTTACAGAAGTCCAAAATGAGCTGGTTAACTGTGGAAAATCTTCATCAGTCAGTGCTCAACCAAGGAAGACAGAATGCATCTAGCTTTGCCAGTTTTTATTTAAGATACACAAGAGAATAGTTACCTTAAAAAAAATAAAATTAAAAAATTAAAAAAAAAATAACACAGCACTGCTGTACCTATGGGATAGAAGGAAACTTCACAGTTTATCCAGCAAACTAAGATCAGTTACTGTATAATGTTTATCAGTAACAAAGACAGCTGCTGTGTAACTACATAGTTAAATCACAGAGCACAAACTATTCATCGAGTGATGAATAAACGGTAAATAACACGACAATTTTCTATAACAATAATGATATTTGTTAAAGATACAGCTACTTACTGTGAATGTCCGCGATGTTTTCGTTGTGCCGATTCGAGGCGGATGTGCTGATGTGGAACGGCTTCAGTTTCTTCTCTTCCTGTACAGGGAGGTTTCTGCGCCCTGCCCGCCAGCGCCCTCTAGTGGTGTTGCACTAATGCACACCGTGTGGACAGTTAATATCTGTGCTTCTACACACATTCCTTGCACTTGTTAGCTGATTATAAAGAAACCAGCTACCGAGTGCAAGTATTAAGTAAATCTGTTTTGTTTAAAATGAGCGAAAAGTATTAGATATGACCGAGCATGAATTAGTTTCCCTTACCAACATGGCGGCTTTTGTTGGACGTGACGCTAAGAGCGTAACGCGCGCGCGTGTGTGTGTGTGTGTGTGTGTGTGTGTGTGTGAGATTCCCTGCACATGACTGGTCAGTGTGTTTGTTTTCCTGCACATGATTGGTCAGTGTGTTTGTTTTCCTGCACGTGATTGGTCAGTGAGTTTGTTTCCCTGCACGTGATTGGTCAGTGTGTTTGTTTTCCTGCACGTGATTGGTCAGTGTGTGTTGCTCTTCAGCACGGTCACCGCCCACTGCTGTAAAGGGATGTTTCGACAAATTTGACCGCAGTCATCCTTTTACTTTGTTCCAAGTAAGTGGTGAATTATGGCTAAATATTTCAAACACGAGTCGTTGATTGAGGTGGTTGGGTATGTAAAAGTAAAAACACCTAAACAACTTTAATTTGTTCGTTCTGAAAGCTTTACTAAGAGCGATACAGCAGCTTGACGTCACTGGAGTATCAGCTGTTTGTGAGCTAGTCAGTTCAACTAGCCTAGCATAGCGACTGACAATATTCCTGTAAGATAAACTAGCCTAGCATAGCGACTGACAATATTCCTGTAAGATAAACTAGCCTAGCATAGCGACTGACAATATTCCTGTAAGATAAACTAGCCTAGCATAGCGACTGACAATATTCCTGTAAGATAAACTAGCCTAGCATAGCGACTGAACAACAATAATATTCCCGTAAGATAAACTAGACTAGCATATCCCGTAAGATAAACTAGCATAGAGACTAAACAATAATAATATTCATGTTTACAACACTTGGCTTTTCGTTTAGACTTAAAAAAAAAAAACCATTTTGGAAACGACATTATGTAACCTGGACACGCGATACCATGATGTAATATTTCACATTGTTAGTGCGCTAGGGCGTGTTTTTTTTTTTTTTTGGGCCTATTTTCTATAATCAAAATGTTTTCGGAATTGATTTGTACACTACTATTATTTTGCTGATATTCGAGCTAGATGTTAGCTCCCCTGTGAATTTTACTTGATTATACTTAATGTTTGAACAGCCAGACTGCTGATAATCAACAGAACATATATTTTAATAACCAGAATCCACATTTGTGGCACTTTGGTGTTGCAGAAGCGACTTGGCAGCAGTTAACCATGGCAGCATGCTCGAGGTACTCTCTGTACTGGGAGGAGACTGACTGCTTGAGCTACTATGACATGCTGTCTCTTCATGAAGTCTTTGAAATTGTGGGTTCCCAGCTGACAGAGACTGACGTCGAAGTCCTGTCATTCCTTCTCGAAGAAGCCTATCCTGCCAGGCACCCTCTTGATCCAGAAAGCTGGACTGATGGGGTTTCGCCAGACTCTGATTCACCTGTAAATTCTCCTTGCCCGCGTCTCTTGGAGGCTTGGCGCAGGATCCGCCATACGGGAGAGCCAGGTCCCTTTGCTGCCCGTTGCAAGCCAAAGAGCGGTGTTGCACTGTTGCTGGAACTGGAGAGACGTGGCTTTTTGAATGACACAAATCTGGAACCTCTGTTGCAGCTACTTCGAATTCTTACACGGCACGACCTCTTACCATTTGTCTCTAGCAAGAAGAGAAGAACAGGTAAGCAACGGACCAACCAATTCAGTTCAAAGTAGCTGTGCTTTTAATGAAGCTTTTTTTCCCCCCCTCACACATGACTAAGACAATTTATGAAAGGAGTAATCCACCCTGAACATTTTGCATATCAGTATTTAAAATCATTATGTGATCTTCAGTGGTACATAAGATTTATTTTATGATTCAGTTCTGGGTTAAATTTTGCCGTTCCTTTCATCGACATGTTGGTCTGTTTTCACTTTGACACGTGGTTTCCTACATTACGCACAGTGTTGTTTGACTATATGTAAAGCGATCCTTTAGTCTGTCCAGCTCTGCTCAAACACAAAGTGTTCCAAAGCTTCATCTTTCACACTAATACCACCGTCAGTGCCTTTCTGCTTGTCATCTTGTAACTCAATGCCATTGCGTTGTGTACCTGCATTGCATTCTGGGACTTTGAGTCCAGCGTTTACTGTCACCACTACTTCTAAACACCATCCGTAATTGGCTAGAAGTGTCACTCTGTGACGTCAGCGCAGCACACAATGGCACGCTTGTCACAGGAAAAATGAAAATACAGCACTGAACGATGAATTAGCACTAGAATCACTAAGCACATGACATATTTCAATATCAACACACTTCATGTGTTTCAGGGTGGAGTTTTCCTTTAATGTCAAGGGACATCATTTATGTCATTTGTTGTCCTTTAAAGCAAAAGCATTCTTTCTTACATTCTTGCATTTTTCCCATCAGTGTCACCAGAGAGAGAACCTGTAAGCTATGTGGAAAGCAGAGAACACGCACACACAAGTTCACAGTCAGACCTGGCAAACACACAAGAGTCTCAGTGGAGGGCAAGTGAGTTGAGATGATTTTTATTTTGATCACAAATTCACAGACTTGCCATTTCGGGTCGGTGAAATCCCCCAAGGGTCTGCTCGTCCTGGCTGCCTGGGCTTGTGATTTGTCCACACCTGTGAGGTATGCGTGAAATGGTCATGAGGTATGTGTGTATCTGATGATTAGGTGTTGGCTCAGCTGTCAGAGCATCTGCACCAGCACGAAGGAGAAGGGGAAGAGGGCGAGGCCGGACAAGAAAGGCCAGGGATACGTCAGAAAGCATAACTCAGCCTGCACCTAACAAAGTGACCTGCGGTAAGACCACTTTACCTTCATCTCTCGCTTACTTACTCTTTCTTTCTTTCCGTCTTTCTTTTAAACATTCCTTTTAAACCTTTCTGTTTGTGCCCGTACTCATCTCTTCATCATTCTCCACAGTTCAGATTTAATCAACCTTTCATTATGGCCTTTTTTTGTCCTGTAAACTGTAAACATGTGTTAACATACAGTTTGTAAACAAAAACTAAACAACAATTACAGATGTCCCTATTTCCCTCTCAGACGTCCTTGTGAGCTGCAGTCTTCTTTAGTGTTTGTGCGAACTGTCGTCAGCCTCTGATCTCTCAAGCAATTAGCAAAACAAAAGGGCTCCTTCACTTCTATGGCAGGTTTTAATATAAATATACAGATGACCAGTCTCTTAGCAGACCTAAAAAAAATGCAATTCATGTGCTTGTCAATGGCTTCACATTTTTAAAATGTGTTAGTCTGATCAAACATTTGCTATTTGTATTTCATAATTGGTACTATTAGTCTAGCCTGTTGGTGTCTAGCCCCATGGTGTTCTTTTATTCTTTTCATTCACCACATTAAACTGACTGCTGCTCATCTTTAACTTTGCTTTAGATCAAACTGCCCTCACACAGAGACACCAACTCCTTTACCTACATGTATTAAAGTGATTAGGTTGTAGATAATCTGCTCTTTTTTAGGATTCGTCTCTGAATCGATACAAAACCCATTCATCAGACTCTGATCATTCTGATCCTTCACTGTTTTGGTTTGAATTATTTGTTTGAATTAATCTTTCATCTAATTGCAGTGAAAATACAGTGTTTTTGTGCAAAATACTCTTAGCAAGCAAGCTCCTCCGTCCTTAAGAGGCACACCAGGCTGTCAGAGATGGGGGTGGCCATTTTGGGCCATTATGGTGCAGGACGATTCAGTGTCTGAATCAGACAGACACACTGCATTGCTCATCACACCGAGACTGCTGACTCTGCCATTGTTCAGATTAGCACATTTAAGTTCCTGTCCATCTCTTAATAACTTTGTAAGTGATGTGTAAATCTTTAACAAGCCAAAAAGGTTGGGAAACTATTTATTAAAATTGTTAAAACAGGAGAGTCTGGGTGTATATTGCTGCAACAATGTCAAGTGAACGTATATTAGTAAAGAAAAAAAAATAGCTACTAGGACGCTAGAAGGAATATGGCTAGAGCTGCATCTCTTGTTGCAGAAAGAATTTTGTGTTGACTAAAACAATAGCACTTTTCCACTGTACGGCGTGGCTCAGCTTGGAAACCAGGATCCCACTTTTTGTCCTTGCGAGCTGTGCTATAAGCAGGCTGAATAGTTCCTTTTTGCCCAGGTGTCATTTGAGCTTCGCTAGGTGCTAAAAATAGTATAAACCATATTTTGGTCAAACACATTTGTCGCAGAATAATTTAGATTCATGTCCCTGGCTGGAATCTGGTGATCTTTCTCTTTTCAGCAGTCCTTTGTCTGGTGGATTTAATAAGCAACATCATAGTTTTATACAACAGCTTAATGGTTCAGATTCATTTTCATTTAATTACCCACATTAACATTTTGTTATTGATATTCACCCGTATTTTACATTTCTTATATTTGAAAGTAAAGCAAAGTAAAAGTAAAAGTGGCCGCTTTTTTTCAGTGCCACCCATATTTTAACACCAAATGAGATATGCCTGCTTTCATTTCAGTCATTTAATTTTAAAAACAAATTCAAGTAGTCTGTCAGTAGTCACCCCCTGAAAACCAATAGAGAGACTCCTCCTACCGTCACGGCTAGCGGTATATTGTGGGAAACGGACACCAGCATTCTGTCGGACAGTCCTAGGTTCAAGTTTGTTACCAAGCCATGCCGGGCTGTTCAGTGGGAAGTGCTATAGCCATGCTCTAATGGCTCGTAAAATGAAAACAGATAACAGTGCATAACTTAAAAAGTCACAGGTACAGCATCATGGAATGGGTCATTACATTTCATTAATTTGCTTCTCTTTTAAAAGATTGTTGTATGGACATTAACTATTTAGAAAAATATTCATAAAAAGTTACAGAAAGACCGCTGACGTGTACTTCTTCAGGGAAAACTCCAGGGCACTCATTGCTTTGTATAAAACAGAGGTGCCAAGCATTTTAAACCAGCCAGCTAAATGAATCTGAGTCTGAGCTAAATGATTTTTATAGTAATAAATTGCAGTCTGTTTAACCGTTTTGTAGGAAATGTACAGTGGGGTCCAAAAGTCTGAGACCACAGTGAAAATCTTGGATTTTTTTTTTTTTCCATTAAAAAAAAAAAAAAGAATAATTGGAAATAGACAGAAGGTTTAAAAATTTTGAAATGTGTAAAGCAAAGAAAGTAAATGTTCAATTTCTTGAATATTTAATATTCAAGATTCTAAAGTATTTCTAGGTCTCTATCTAAATGTAAGCACATTTGTGATATTGCCCATGTTATCTGTACAAAGGGTCAGATTTTCCTCATGCCTAATCTCTGCTAGTGAAGCATGTGTTCAGACGACACTCTGATGGATTTGATCTATAATGGATCATAAGGTTTTGCACTTGTGGAGCCCATGCCAGCTCGAGTGCACACTGTCATTAAAGCAAAAAAGGGGATGTACCAAATACTAAGAAACACTGAAATTTGTGTAAATATTTCAGATATTCTACTTTTCTCTGAAGTCGTTGTCAGTAATATAATTTATAAAAGAAATTGTTCTATTAGAAAAGAATGCAAAATAGAAACATTTTCACCCGTGCTCTCAGACTTTCGGACTCCTCTGTATGTTCAGTCTATTTGTGCATTCAGAATGTACTTTTTATAAAATGCTGACAGATGACTAAACAGATTTATTTGGCCTGGCCCACTTGACACTGGACTAAATATAATGTGGCCCGTTGCCTAAAATGAGTTTGACACCCCTGCTCTAAAGCCTTGAGATACATCATCAAAAACACACCACATCCCCCTAAAGGCACCTTACCAACTAATCAGTTTTGTTTGCTCAAATGAACGTGAATGTGTCAGAATGGTTGGTGATTCGTATTTTCTGCTCAAACAGCCTGAGAGGGTGATAAATGGGTAAAGGAGTGGGCAAGAAAGAGTGCCTCACCATCATTACAAATTGCTGCTATGTTTAATGCTGCACTGCCATACCAGGTAAACAAACTACTGCATTAGTCACTGGGAAATAAAAAGAAATATGGGTTGTGCGATGATAAAGGTCCACTAAGTTTAAAAACAAAATCGATATTTCTAATATTAGCATTCTAATTAAAAAATGAGAGGCATGGTGAACTTCAAATTTTGTGCATTGGCAATATTTAGGGTTGCTACTATCTGAAAAGATATGGTAATTGGTTATGCAGTCAACATTACGGCTAGCAGTTGGTGAACAATATGAAAGTGGTGAATTCCCCAAGTTGGACATGGGGAAAATGAAATTAAAACAACTTTAAATGTGCAACAAATTGGAAATAATTACTGAGATAATCTACTGAAATGGTAAAAGATTTATAAGATTGTAAATCTGAAGTGAAAATATGTAAAGAAAATGAATTCTTAATTATGAAAGTCTCTTTTAAAATCATTTCAGCTGCAAAGCTTTAATCTTACTGTTTCTAAAATTAGTAATGAAAATATTTTCTTGTATTTACGTTTCGGGGTACTGAGTTATCACTACTCGCTTCATCACTGTAACATTCAGTACTGTGAAATAGACCATTTCAGGGCACTACAAATACTTGGACACATAACTATAAACAGAGCATAAACCATAAACTTCTCCTTTGCAATTAACGCCATAATTTAATTGAGAGTTTATATGTCCAGAAAAGTTTTGGGCTGAAACGTGTGTTTTGCATTGCAATGCTTGCAAGTTATTTAAGAGAAACTTACGAACCAGAAGAACTGTTTCTGTACAAGCCAGATGTTACAACTACATGGTGCTTAGAAAAGTAATAATCAGGTGGTTTCCTTTATGATTATTATTTAGTAACTATTATACTTGTTTGTTATATGATGCATGATAAAATTAAGTGGCTTGTGAACTCAAAACCACTACAGGCTGAAAATCAGGACTCAAGGACTCAAGGATCAGATCAGCCAGTAGGCACTTTTGTGCTCTCAGGAAATAAATGAAATGCTTGATTTTCCATACCCAGTGAATGTGACGCATATGCAGTACTCATAGAATAAAGCTGTAGGGCGATTTAAGCTCAACTGCCAATATTTACACAGTTAAAAATCCATATTCAGAGTCACACTACACAGGTGCAGAAGGTAAATGTCTGGGTGACAATAATCATTCAGATTTTTGTGATTACCTACACACAGTTCACGTGTTTGAGCTGCCAAGCTTGGTCCTTTCTAGTCCTCTTCTGTCGGGAGGTATTCAGTTGTATCTAGATCTCCTCCTTGTAAACAGAGCACTTGTCTTAAAACCCCAAATATCAGGGGATACAAATACAGTTTAGACTGATACAACCATTAATTCATTCATTCATTCATTCATCTTCAGCAACTGCAAGACAAGGCCTAATACATCGATCAACTAATCAGACTTATTCGCAATTAGAAGAATTCAAATAAACTTTGAATACTAGCCAAATATAGTGTAAGGCTGATGAATATTCTTAGGCATAGATATCTCATTTATTTGCAATTACAGAAAATTTGTCTTTAACAATATGGTTCTTACCCTCATTAATTAGTTACCAGGCCATGATTTACCAGCATAGTAAATTCTGTCCAAAAAAAACCACATTGTCTTCGGTGCCATCTCCTTAAACTTCCTGCATGTGCAAGAAACAAGAAAGTTGTTCGTTACCTCTCCAAGGCATGGCAGATTAATTATTTCTTAAAGTCAGATTTATGCCCTCAAGTGTTTTGAGTTAATAATTTGACAAATAAATTGTCACCCAGTAGTACTGGACTTAATACTGTTTGATATGCAAGCAATAAATAAATAAATAACAGTTAGACTTTTTGGGTTAAAATTGTTCATAGATGAGACATGCCTCTGTTTTGGCCAAACCTTGCCCCATGGGTACAGATAGCACTTAACTGTTAGAATAGAGTAAAATGGCTGTAAGGCAGGAACCAATGGTCTCATAATTGAAGTGTGAATATATTACTTAGTGGACCTTAACTAGTTAACCTTAACCTTAACAATAACTAGTTATTGCTTTCTACTCCATTTATATCTAAATGATCACTTTCTTTCCCATGTGATATATTTGACTAATTCATAGATGTTATTTTCAGTGTTTGTTTTAGCTTCGCTTCGGGTTCCCAGACATCTTCATTCTGCATGATCACGTTTTCTTTTCTCTTTATTCATTCTCTCTCTCGCTCTCTCAACATAACATAATGCTGGGACATTATATGTAATGCACTTGCTGTGAATGAAAGCAAATGCTTTAAGGCTCGCTAGAGTATAACTCTGTTCTCCTGTATATCTGAACTTGGCGAAGCTTGCTGATCCGCTCTCAGTATGTGTGCAGCCGAATGAATGAGATTCTGTGGCCCTCATTCACTTTCCCTCGTTACCGCTCAAGCTTCTACACATCGGAACCCCAAAACAGAGCATGCATAGTATTTCAGCTCCTTATAAATGATGGAAATACATTACAGTCAATGTTTTAGGAGTGTTAACCCAATGTTGTTTGCCACAAGCTCTTTTTTAACCCCCCCTTTTTCTTTTACTACTTTTTCAGTGTGCATGTGGCACTTGTGTTTGTTTGTTTGTTTGTTTGTTTTTGGAATGATGAGCCTTTTTGTTTATTCTTAGTTTTATGTAATAACGTTTTCAATTCATGAATTGTTTTATTTAATCGGTTTGTTCTCAGTAAAAACAGAAAGAAAGGTCTAGTATCCCAAGGAATAGCTTGAACAATCGCCAAAGTATCTTGAGATGAAACGAAAACGTGTATTATTTCCTATTTAACATAATATTTTTGTCTTATTATCACTAAAAAAAAAAAGGTCCTTATACTGGAACGGAAGAAGTTTCTCTTTCACTATTTATGTGTGCTTTACATGATGCCTACAACGTGTTGGTTATACTCTTAAAAGAAGCTTACCATTTAAGATACAGTCCTGCTTTATCATGAATGCCCTGTGACCTTTGACCTTTTGCTCCTGAACATGCTGAACGTGCTCTTTGCTCTATTGACCCCACATTTGATTCCAGCAGGTTGACTCAGGAATGGGTAGGAAAAGCAGGAGAATGGATAGAGAAAGAGAGAGTGCACGCCACACTAAATGGCGTGCGCTGTCCTCTCTGTGCGATCATACACACTCAAGCCAAGTGTGTGCATTCTCACTCGCGCTCTCCTTCATGAGGCCTGGTCCATGTCTAAGGTAAAAAATTTACCTTCCTCACTCGGTTAAGAGGAGGGGTGAAAGTGCTGAATGTTACCATTATAAACAGTCCACTTCCTCAAACCATGATTCCCCAAAAGACCTGTTTTTTTTTGTGTGCTAGTAGTAGACTTTGGGGGAACAACTAGTACAGAATTCTGGAGAAAGTTGTTGGCCACAGAACTGACTCAAGAAAGGCAGAAAATTTCTTCTTTTGTTTTCATCACTGCTAAATGGGAAAGGAACCTTCATATAATAAGAGAATTGTTCTAAAACAATATCTTTTTTTTACAGTTCTTTCACAGTTATCATGGTTCTCCTGAATGTGTGTCATTTGAACTGATCAAAACTGAGGAAGTCAATAACAATATCAAAACTGAATCTGCCTTGAGTGGTAGCTCAACCCTGAGAAATGTCCAATTTTTCATTTTGTGAGCAGTTCTGAGGAAAATGACCCAACAGAGCTCTTGCTGAAAATCAAATTTTAAAAAAATGTAGACGTAAATATCATTGGGGAGGGGGACTACAAATTAAATTTATTTCTACCCATATAGAATTGAACCTTATGAAATTGCCTGCTTTGACCGCAACAGAGGAACAGCCTTTGGAAAACGTTCATCCCAAACTCTGCTTGTCTCTTTCTCTCTCCTTTGTGTCCACAGTTGAAAAACAGACTGACTCAAGTGTCAGGGACAAAACAAGTTGGCCATCCTCACATACTAAGAGCGAACTTAAAGAACGAGATAAAATAGCGAGCGGTTGGTCAGCAGCCTCCTGCTCTTGTTCTCTCTCCCTCCGTCTTGGTTTGTTGTTCATCACAAAAGAGGGATGGATATAGTGTGGAAGCTCTTCGCATGGAGCAGCTCCTCGTAAAATTGTGCCTAAAGGTTGTGTTTTGCTGGAAAATGAAATGACCTGTTTTTATTTATACTGTAAATAACAAAAATCTGGAAATTAGACATCTAACTTGGATTAATGTAGACCATCATGGATTAATGTAATTTTGCTCAAATGACCTCTTGTCTGATTCTCTGTAAACAGTACACACACAATCTATCATTAGAGAAAAACTGTTGGTTCATGTATTTTGTACTGAATCATCTGCCTAAACAAAGTGGTGGAGGTGGAAGCTTGATGGAGATGTTCTTTTTTTTTTTTTTTTTTTTTTTTTTTTTTTTTTTTTTTTTTTTTTTTTTTTTTTTTCCACTTTTTTTCCCTTCTTTTTTTAACAATACAAAATAGCTCTATGTCCTTGCTGCATGACAGCATGAGAGGTGCTTTACAATGGAAAAAAAAAATGGAAAGTGCTGTTCAAATGTACGCTGTCATTGGATCTCTTCTGCAGAATTATTATTATTTTTATTTATTTATTTATTTATTTAAACTTTTCGCCAGTTTATGTTTTCAGTTTGTTCTGTGCAAACCAACATTTGAATTAAATATATATGGGGAATATTTTTGAACAAGATAGATCCAGGGAATAAATCTCAGTTAGACTGATGTTTCTCTAGTTACCTGTTTGTACACTCAATTCTAAAAGCCTACAGAGATTTGTATGCTTTTACTCCTTTCTCTTGAAGGTGTGTCAATTAAGAACCAAGGAATTGCCTTTCATTGTGCTCTTATCTTAGTTAGAGTTGACACTGGTTGCTTTCCATTACAGTATTTTCTAATGTTTCATTTGATGTCTACAAGAAGTGATTGTTACAGAGAGTAATTATAAATGAACAGTGAAATGCAGGGAGGTAGAGTTTGCTAATGTTTACAAAGCACATTCGACCTCCTTGTAGTGACAGACTATGTCTAAAACCCTGTTATTATTCCTTCATACATAATAAACTAGCTGTATTAGAATCATGTTGAAGCAAATGCTGTTGGGCAAGTATCTCAATCTCAAACACTTATAACAACTATGAATTGCTCAGTTAGAAATGTATTTTTGGAATTGCTCATTACATTCTCCTGAATTTGTTTAAAAAAGAAAAAAGAAAAAAAAAAGAAAAAAAAAACATTGATTCTCATGATTACACTCCATGTGTCCATGGGGTTCCTAAGATAATCTTTCGCTTTTAAGTCACCAAACACCAAACAGCGAGTGCGGTTGGTTGAGGGTGGAAAGGGTTGGATTTGTGTTGCAGCAATGTTCTGAAGATCGATGGGTCCACTCCTCTTCTGACATGAAATGACATGAAAGGAAATGACATCACAACGAAGCGCTGGTTCAGTATGTATCTTTCAATCGTATCTTGCCATCTCTGTGCCCTGTGCTGTTGCATGACATCAGTTCCTCCTCCTGTTCTTGAAATGACCACAAGGTAGCGCCATCCTTTACTAGTCTGTGTTACTTCTGACTACTTGGCCCCTGAAACATTTTAGTTCAAAGCAAAAGACCAGTTCTGCTCAATGACAGTCCACCTTGAAATAAGTGAAATTTTTAGGACTGGGGAACTGCGTTTTAGTTCATTGATTACACTGAATTAACTGAAACTAAGTCCTTCTTGGTGGGCTTGTTAATGCTGAATGTCCCAGAATGAATTGTGACTCCAAAATGGGTGCGAGGTTAAAACAACACAGTCGAAAATTCAACATAATGCAGAGGACCACTAAGAAACGATGCTGTATTCCCCAAAGTGCTGGAAATCATTTGGCATTGTGGGTTAAGTCATCAGTGAAAGTTCCCAAATCCACTATGTTGAGTTCTGCTTGCTCAATTAAATTTGCCTGTCCATCTCTAAAATGTAACGACAGTGAATGGTCTTCTGCGAGATCCGTTGTTCACTCAGAATTTGCTCAGCTGAAAAGTGTTAACCCTTTCTTGACTGTCTGCTCCTAGAACTGAAATCATTATTCTCCTTTTTTGACTTAATCTCTGAATGTATTTCTAAACATTCAGCTGTAGCCTCATCTGGACCAGATGAATGTGTTAATCATTTCAGTTCAGGTTTCAGTCATCACGGTCAGGCTGTTGAGCTCAGAATCCGCTCCCTGTTGCTTACAGCCACAATGCTCCCGAGCAGAATAGTTTCACATTAAGGCCATTAACTACTCAGCCAAAAAATACTATCCTCGTGCACTCTGTAAAACTTATTTTGAAAGAACATCCGAGACCTCTTAAGAGCCAAGTTATTGTTTGTTGATATGCTGAGTCTGTTTCATAATTGACACAAGTTTTCTTGCTTATCTCTCTACCTTTGTATCCCTCTCTTCTCTTGCCTGTCCATCAACTCTGTTTTCACTACAACCTTTCCTTTTTTAAATTCTCACTCATTAATACCCTCTACCCATCCTGCTTGCCTGGCCTCTCTGATTTTTTTAATACTGTCCTCTTACTGTCACCCACTTCTGTCCTTATCAACTCATCCATGTGTTGGCACCTGGCCTTCCCTATTCACCATCCCTCCGGTCCTCCTTTCTTTTCTTTTCCTCCATTCTCCTCCTTTTCTTCTTTCCTCATGGCAGACATCCGACTGCGTGTTCGGGCTGAGTACTCGGAGCACGAGTCAGCCCTGCGTGCCAGGGTCTCCTCGGATAAGCAACAGCCTCTGGAGCGCCAGTTTGAACTTTTCAGCCGCGCCAGCCTTCTGCTGCGCGCTCGTGACCTCGGCTCCATCGTCTGCGACATCAAGTTTTCTGAGCTGCAGAACCTGGACGCGTTCTGGGCTGACTACCTGAGCGGTGCGCTGCTGGAGGCACTCAAGGGGGTCTTCATCACAGACTCGCTGAAGAGAGCAGCTGGGCAAGAGGGCGTGCGGCTGCTGGTCAGCGTCGACCAGGACGACTATGAAGAGGGCAGGAAGCTACTGCTCAGCAACCAGACACACAGCACAGCAAGCAGCCCAGTGCACAGGTAAGAAAATATCCTCGCTGTCAGACACTGGTCAAGGGCTGATTAGTGAGAAGGATGCTGGTTTCAGTTGTTTGAGTTCTTTTTCCAGGTACTCTACTGAAAGAGCCTTTAACTGCTTCTCAGCCTTTTAGCTAAGATCAAGGGTCATATCTGTTCTTATCAGATTAATATCTGATATGTGCTCCATTTGAGGACTTGGGGCAGTCGTGGCCTAATGGTTAGAGAGTCGGACTTGTAACCCGAAGGTGAACCCGAAGGTCGTGGGTTTGAGTCTAAGGTCCGGCAGGGATTGTAGGTGGGGGGGAGTGAATGACCAGCGCTCTCTGCCACCCTCAATACCACGACTGAGGTGAGACCCTTGAGTAAGGCTTGGTCTCAAGGGTCAACCCCCAACTGCTCCCCGGGCGCCACAGCAAAAAAGGCTGCCCACTGCTCCGGGTGTGTGTTCACTACTGTGTGTGTACACTTGGATGGGTTAAATGCAGAGCACAGATTCTGAGTATGGATCGCCACAAGTCACTTCACTTTACTTCACTAACTGAAGAGTCAATGTGTGATGACTTTAACTTAAAGTAACTGAAAAAGGATGAATGAGATTTAGTGCATGAAACTTACGAAACTCCTATAAGTGATTTCTGTGAATTCTGTGTAGTCTGTAAAAATGTATTTCTCTTCCTAGAGATGTGTTGGCTTTTTTTCATGTGAAAACCTGCTAAGGATATTGACCGACCCATTTTTTTAAAGGAATGTAAAAATAATTTGTGCCACTAGGGGGTAGTAGATGACATCAGCTGTTCTCATTTGAGTCTTTTTTGGCCAGTTAACTCTAATTTTATACAGAAAGTATTTTTTACACAATGATTTACCATTGATGGTTTTGCTGCTCTTAATCACTGTATGTAATGTTGATTAAGACAATAAAAATGTAAATAATCAACACAGTGCCATGTTTGTCAGCCACTCAGTGCCTCCTTTTTCCCCTTATCTGTACCATTTGCCATCCTCTCTCTTCTCATCTATTTCTCTTCTCTTCTGTCTGTTAAACATGCTTCCAAATGCTTGGCTATATTTCCCTGAATGGCTTCTCTAATGTGCACTAATTTTGTTCCTTTTAATTATGTGCACTAATTTTGTTCCTTTGTTCCCAGGCCCTGAGAGCTATAAAGGCTATAAAGGCTGCCAAAAAGAAGAGTGAAGAAAAAAGAAAAGTGCTCTTGAGTTAATTTAATCACGACAGTGCAGGATGGGCTGTGTATGGACTGACAGTAAACAAAGAGAAATTCGATTTCAAGTATGGCTGAAAGAAACACAAACAAGTACCAAGTTCGCTGTAGACGTATGTTTGTAGGCTAATCGCAGCTTCGTGTGCTGCTGGTAATTTGTGCATTACAATATGTCTTTGGTTACTCTACAGATTGAAATAAAGGAGAGCCAGCTGAAACTGGTTTTGTATTTTATGTTAAGGGTAGCTGGGCAAAAGACAAGAATTTGCCATGATTTTGCTCTAATTGTGTTGATTAGGCATTTGCATAGAAGAAGAGGATACTTAATTAGGTAGTTTGTAACCAAAGGTATTGTTCTGAAAGTACCAAGATTGGTCCCCAAAGACGGTCACTATTTGTCACCTAATCACAAAAATATCCCTGGTGTCTGTTTTCTACAAGTGGGTTTGTGTGTGTCCTCACTATAGCAGGACACTGAAGAAATGTAACAGTGGGTATGACCTGGTAATTATGCGTATTTATGGAACAGATGTAACCTAACATCTGCGCAATAAACACCAGCATTCCAAGACCCAGGTCCAAAATGTCTCCGAAAGAGACGCTTGGAGACAAGTGACGAGTCATTTCTAGTGAAAGGGATTCTGAAAAGGACTCTTTCACTCGAACAGATGATCCAGATGAGCTGCAATCTTCTTGACTTTAAGTCACAACCACACTGAGCCTTTATATGATTTTTTTTTATTAAGAATATATGGGTTAATACATATGTTATCTCTGTATCATTTAAAGAAAATGTAAACAAAAAGTAGTCATCATAGGTAGTGATTCGTCTATACTCTTGTTTGTCTGGTGAGTTGATCTTTTCCTTTGTGTCCTACATTTTCCTTCTGTTTTTGTTTAACGTTTTAATTTAATGAACGCATGTATAGACGTTTATATTTAAATTTCAAATTTAATTCTGAATAAAATACTACCACAAGCGCTTATTTCCATTGTATTATTTTTTGTCTGATGTTATCAGTTGTCTGCTCAGCACTTTGTTGTCTCGGGAAGCCTTAACAAAAATTAAGTACAGTATATGAATATTCTAATATTAATGAGAGCAAATGTCTCAGTGGAGTTTTGTGAGGTCAAGGACCAGCCACCAGCAGATGCCCTCAGTGTTCCTTTAGATCAGGCTTTATAGCCTGCTGCTGTTCCCTGTTTTCTTACAGGTGTAGAATTAATACCAGATCCTGTGCC
>CM040975.1:23375614-23379706 GCA_022985145.1 Pangasius djambal | reverse complement strand
AAAAAAAAAAAAAAAAAAAAAAAAAAAGGTACATCACAAAGGTACTCATGCTACATCGCTTGCTTAGTTCACTTGAGCATTACTACCATTTCTCTTTCAGTCATTTCTCTGGCCACTTTACTCACTTCATTCAGCCTACACTAACACCTTGAAGGTAGTTTAGTCAGTGACATTTTAAATCTATAAATAAACCATGATCAGTGCTAAAGGTTTATCAGCCAAAAGGTTAACAAACTAATCAACCAATCATGTGGCAGCCATACAATGCATAAAATCATGCAGATGCGGGAAAGCAGCTTCGGGTAATGTCCACATCAGCCATCAGAATGGGGAAAAATGTGATCTCAGTGATTTTGACCGTGGCATGAGTGTTGGTGCCAGACGGGCTGGTTTGAGTATTTCTATAACTGCTGATCTCCTGGGATTTTTACACACAACAGTCTCTAGAGTTTACTCAGAATGGTGCAATAAAGAAAAAACATCCAGTGAGCAGCAATTCTGCTGGGTTGAGCTGGTTCGAGCTGACAGAAAGGTTACAGTAACTCAGATAATCACTCTGTACAATTGTGGTGAGTAGAAAAGCATCTCAGAATGTACAACGTGTCGAAATTTGAGGTGGATGGGCTACAACAGCAGAAGACCACATCGGGTTCCACTTCTGCCAGACAAGAACAGAAGGCTGAGGCTGCAGTGGGCACAGGCTCACCAAAACTGGACAGTAGAAGACTGGAAAAGCGTAGCCTGGTCTGCTGAGGCACACAGATGGTAGGGTCAGAGTTTGGCACCAACAGCATGAATCCATGGACACAACCTGTCTTGTGTCAGCAGTCCAGGCTGGTGGAGGTGGTGTAATGGTGTGGGGAATGTTTTCTTGGCACACTTTGGCCCTGTTAGTACCAATCATTCATTGCTTGAATGCCACAGCCTATTTGAGTATTGTTGCTGAGCATGTGCATCCCTTCATGGCCACAATTTATCATCTTCTAACAGCTTCTTCCAGCATGATAATGCACCATGTCACAAAGCAAAAGTCGTCTCAAACTGCTTTCATGAACATGACAATGAGTTCAGTGTTCTTCAGTGACCTTCCCAGTCACTGGATCTGAATCCAGTAGAACACCTTTGGGACGTGGTAGAACGGGAGATTCACAGCATGAAAGTGCACCTGAAAAATCTACAGGAATTGTGTGACGCAATCATTTCAACATGGACGAGAATCTCAAAGAAATGCTTCCAACATCTTGTGGAATCCATGCCATGAAGAATTGAGGCTATTTCGAGAGCAAAGGGAAGCTCTACCTAGTATTAGTATAGTGTTCCTAATAAAGTGCTCAGTGAGTGTATATGGATGTTTTCCTGAAAAGGGTTCACCAATTAAGGAATGATATACTGAAACCACATGTAGTTTGCGAAACATGGTGTTGAGTAACTATAATAAAGGCAGGCAAAGAAACATTTCACTCGATCTCTCTTATCAGGTACCCCTACACTATAGGTCACGTTGTACGTACACAATTACTGACTAAATCCCATGTGTTGCTCTGCGCAATTTGTCAGCTCCTCTCTACTCTGTCCATCAATGCCAATGGGCCACCACACCACAGGACCACTACTGAGTAGCAATTATTTGGGTGGTGGGTAATTCTCAGCACAGAAGTCACACTAACAGGGCATGTTAGGGTTTGTTGCACTGGTACTAGTGTATCAGGTGAAGCAGCTTTGCTGGGATTTTAACATGCTCTGTATACTTATTAACCACTTTCTTACACACGCTTAGCTTGGTCCACCTTGTAGACTTACAGTTAGTGGGTTTATCTTACCATTTCCCTTGCAAAATGTATGTTGTCCTTCATCAGCGTTTGGTTTCTGACCACAGGACTACACATGGCTGGACTGTTCTCAACCCAGCCATGATATCATGATATTTAAAATTCTCATGATATATTTATACTACATAATAACCACCACACAAGTCTAGACAATGGTGTGCCTATGGCAGTCTCTAAGGCAGTATACATGCAAAGTAACCTATAGGGTAGGTATAGCTGATAAAATGGCCCATGCTTTTAGGCAGGCTTGCCTTTAAAAGGAAAAACAGTGTCGTCTCAGTGCACTCTGGGTTGAAACGCTGGGTTATTTTTACACCTCAGTCGCTGGATTTAGCTTGTTGGGTCAACGTGGGTCAAAACAGGTTGATAATGGGTGAGCCATGCATGCTGAATGGGAACAAGCTCACTGTGCTGAGATTCATTTTCTGGAATTTTTCCTCTATGTCTGTTAAGACAGAAAAGGTAAAATTGTCATTTTTTTCGTTGAATCTTTTAAAGGTACATTTCTGTATTAACTTTTTGATAAGCAGTGTTAACTTGCCCAACATTTTTGATGAGGAAAATATGGCTGAAGTTGGCTTCTTGTAATAAATAAGGCAAACTGTAAGGCGTGTTTCAAAGACCAGATTACATTCCAGCATAATTAGATGTAGAGTTAACATTACGTTGCCTAGTAGCAGTTTGGGCTGCTACATGTTTTCTGTGTAACATTATCTCAGATTATCAGCTCGGCATGGCATCTACAGCCCTGATCCTCAGGGTCAACATCCTAACCCAACCTCGCTGGGTTAAAACAAGCCATGCTGTTTTAGTCAGTATTGGACTTGGTACTGGGTATCCAGTTTGGTTATTTTCAACCAGAGTGTATTCTATATGTATGTGGAAATTAGTCTTTTATTTAAAAGTTGTGGTCTCTTTCTGGAGCAGAGTGAAAGAGAGAGTCCTGGCTGGACTCCCTGCTGTCTTTCAAGCTATTGTTTAAGAGGAGAGGAGGGTGTGTCTGCGCTGTCCGTGGTGCTGAAGCTGGTGGTCAGTGCTGCCTGTGACCAACAGCCATGCTGCTGAAATGATGCCCATCTCACACCTCAATCTCACTCCAGTCCTGGTGAGCCACTGACCTGCTGTTTCAGGCTTCCCTGCTCAATTCAATTCAACTTGATTGTCATTATACCAGTACAGCATATCGAAAAGCTTTCTCACTGTTCCCTCCCTGTGCAACATGCTGTACATTGTTCACACACAGTAGAAGAGTATGGGACAGGAAACTGCAGGGGCAATGTTCAAAGACAATACACACTGCAATACCGGAAGCAAGACTGGACAGTGCAAGAAGCAAGACACTATACTTTAATTATAGAGTGTGCTACAGGTACACACTCAGAAATAAGGGTACTGTAACGTTGTCTCATTCACATCATTGTCACTGGGGATGGGATCCTAAAGCATACTGTTTTGTTTATTTTAAAAAATGTTTTTTAAATTTTTTATTTACTTTATTTATTTTTTTAAATATATTTTTTGTAACCTAGAAAGGTTAGCGTACCTCTAAAGCTTTACTCTAAAAGGTCAGGCCCCAGTTGCCTGAATGAAAAACACAGTTGTACAATACTGATTGACTGTCATTGACTTAATAACACTACTATATTGCAACACTTTCAGTTGCTCATACTAAAAGCAATTGTATGAGTGGGAATCAGCAGGTAAGTTGTACATGTGTGTTGTGGTTTCAGCTCCATAGCATGTCACAAACTCAATCGATATAGTCAGTGTCAACGTGCATTTTCAACCATGTCTTGTTAGCATGTTTTTGCCATCACTCCGAAAGCAAGTCTACTGTTTTCCATAAGGTCAGCATAAACCCAAGGCCTTCTGTCTTCCTTTGCCTCAGGTTTTGCTGAATCTGTTCTGGGTATGCAACATTATTAATTGCTTGCGTGAGATTCATAACAGGCCATGTTGTACCACATCTGACCTTGTAAAGTCACATGTAAAATTTGTCTTTTTTTCGCCTGTCTTTCTCCTGCTCCTACACTCTCTCGCACGCGCTCATTCTCCTATCGCCTAGTCAAGAGCAATGAACACGTCGCCATGGAAACCGCCAACAGTCGCGGACAGATGTGTGTGTGTGTGTGTGTGTGTGTGAGTGAGAGAGAGAGAGGGGGTGATGGTCTTGGTGTTGGGAGTGATGAGAGGTGCAAGTCTGACCCACTCCCCATTGCCTCTGACCCCCATCACCTTTCACCTCGGATTCAAATTCTGCCTC
>CM040975.1:23355614-23373114 GCA_022985145.1 Pangasius djambal | reverse complement strand
GTTAGTTATGTGTGCAGAGAGAGTTTCAGAAAGAAAACGAGAAAAGGAAATTATTATTATTATTATTATTATTATTATTATTATTATTATTATTAGAAGTAGAAGTAGAAGAAGAAGTTGAAACAGAAGGGGGAAAAACAACAACAATAGACAGTAGAATAAAATATTTTATGGGAAAATTATTATATTTCAGGTACATTTACAATTCCATAACAATCTGAATCTGAACATCATTTTTATTCGAAAAAAAAAAAAAAGGAATACGCACAGTAGGCTATATCTTAGGCAGGTGACATAAAATCAAGCAAGATAAATGCTAATGACAAATAAACATGTTAAATGTGGAGTTGAAATATAAGTGTGCTACAGGAGGAGGAAAGGGCCCTTGTTCATGAGGACTGAAGACGCAGTGCAGGTGACGCTCAGTCTCGGGCTGCGTCCCAAACCAACTATAGCCTACTAATACTGTCACTATAGCAGGCTACTTGACCTCTAGTAATTATGGCAGCCTATATAGTGTTGTATTCTTAGATATTAATTTAGTACGTGATTAGTGCTAGAGTCTCACCTTTACACTTGAGAGGAAACGCAGAAAGAGAGGAAGTGACGCAGCTGTGAAGATTCAGCCAGGATTTGAATATAAAATTAATAGTGAATAATAAGATGAAGATTCTCCTCCGCCTCCCCGGCAAATAACACCTTTAAAAATCATTTTTAAAATGATAACTGCAGCTTAATTTATTTCCTTTTCTCTTTTCCGTTTCTCCTTCACACGGTAGAGTTAGAGCAATAATCCACCCTACGTAAGCAAGCTTCTATAAATTTGCTATAAAAACATCACATCTGAATATTTCATTTACTGTAACTGATACAGATCTGCATGCATGCCAAATGCAAGCTGTTTCTTAAACCACTTATATTCGGTGATGGTAATAACAGCCTGAATGTAATCGATTTAAAGCTTTGTCTTCGGGTGTATAAAATCAAATCCGAAAATCTACACGACTTATTATGTGATGAATATTAAATATTAATGCATGCGAAATTAAGATGAATATTAAACAAAGTGTTGCATAACAATATGCGGGTCTTTAACGTGGATCTTAGGGGAAACGCCTTTCCATGAGGTCCCAGCTATAATTTAAGAGTATGCCTAAATTAGGCTTTAAGGTTTAAGATTGGACATTGATTATGCCTAATAAAAAATATGAACTTATATTTACAATATATTAACAACAGCGTTTGCATGTGCAGTATGTTATTACATCTCTAGCACATTATCAAACACATGACTATAATTTATCTATAAGTGGACCACTGGACTCTAGTGTAGAAATGTAAATGCAGATATTTACAGGCAGGAAAAAAAAAAATCAGAATAGTGTATCTGTTCTATATTGTGAGAGAAATGAATCGATTATTAAAATGATCAATGAAAGCATTATTATATTTGATACATTATACACAGCAAGATTAGCATAGATGAACTCATTTTGCATAGTGCATATTTGGTTTTTGACAATAATGCATGTAATGTGAGGACAAGTGTATAGCCTATTAATATGCACTTTCCCCTCACTATTTAAATATTCAAATCCATATTAATATGGATTAAAATACACTACAAGATAATGATGAAGTCCTGATGGTTCCCTCTGCTTCTAAAATCCCTGCTGCGAGGGTTCTTATGTTAATTGCGGTTTGATGATAATGATCTTTTTGTTATTATTATTTTTATTAGGACAGCTTTGAAGCACGCAGTTCTGCGTTTTTGCTGTTTCAGTGTACATCAGTGTGTGTTTGGACATCTCTCCGGATAAATAAACAATTCTGTTATTACCGACTCCAACTCAGGCATATGACTTATAAGCAAATTTCACGATTTTCCTCTTGAAAAAAAAAAAAGAAAAGAAACTGAACAGGAGAATAAGAAGCGGTATTATTTTCGCAGCGGGACAAGCACGTGCTCATAAAGCGCTCATTAACACGCCTGTGTGTGTGTCCAGGCCACCGCACTGCACCGCAAACTACCGCAGTGCACTTATGTCACAGGAGTACACTGTACCCGGATTTATTTTACTGTAACTTTTTTTCTACAGTAATGTACGCATCTATGTCTATTTGCCAACTAAAATTAACCTGCTGAGATCTTGTTTTAACAAATCAGCTAGTCCAAAAATATCCCATATAATATGTCCTGTGGCTCTTGCTTGAACGTATTCTATGGGAAAAGCCTTCCCTGATATTTATAACACTCCCTTACAATCACCTGGCTTTAGTTAGGCTTTAAAAAAAAACACCTGATTCAGTTCATCGAGTCTTCAGATCAATCTGAATCTGAATCTGAAGTGTGTATGGTTAAAGTGATAATTTCTTTAAATGCAAAATGCAAAAGCAAATGAAGGAGGAATGCAGACTGTATCTGCATGACATTTATCAAACCCACTTTTTTGCAATACTAACACGTAGATTACGTTTTGGAAAAATATTTTTATTTTTTTATTCTGATTTTGTATTAATGTTGCTGTTACACTTGGAATAGAGTAGCATCGAGGTGATGGCTCTTAAGGAAATGTGGGGAAATATGAGTCTCTGCAGCACACTGACACCGTGTATGTTTTTCCATTACTTTTATCTCAGGTGGTCTTTAGCCTCTTGTTCCACTACCATAAGTCCTATTTGTACTATTCTGGCATGGTATTTAGTGCTCTAGGATGTGCTTTTGGATGTAGTCTAGATTCCCAGGATCAAAGGTAATTTGTAACACAGACTCAGACCAGCTATTTAAACAGACATCTAAAAAAAAGCTTAGGACTTAAAAACATTTACTCCCCTTTAGATGTTTGGTAAGTTCCTTATTTCTAATGAATATGATTTTACACTTTCCTGTTTATACAATGTGTGTGCAAAATGTCTATGTAATGTAATTAATATATGTGCTTTGTAGAGTCTTCTATAATTATATATATATATATATATATATAATATATATATAATATACATATATATATATTTTTTTTTTCAATGAATGCATGTGAATAATAATAATAATAATAATAATAATAATAATAATAATAATAATAAACAGTACTCACTAGTTTTAATATTCCCCTTACATTTACATCTGTTCTGTGTCTCGTTTTTGAAAAATACCAGATTCTTGTTGACCTCTGCAGCGTTATTGACAGGTTACTTAGTGAATGTTCGTAAATGGTTTCAATCAGATTAAAATTAAAGCAGTGATAAGTAACATCCAGCAGCATGCTTGTCACCATTGACGCCTAGGTTTATCATTTTACGCAAGCCTTCTCTCAAACACAGATGAATCCGTTTTAAAGCTAGCAGTGAAACGTGAGGGCAATTTATGTACAATACTATTGTATTTCTATTTCCTCCTTGACTGATTATTGAGTCTGCTGGATAGAAATTCAGCTGTTTAGAGATCGATCGTATGAGGTGGAAACGTCTCAACGGCAGTTGTCAGTTGTGTCGTTTGCTGCAGCCCTGTGACGAATGGATCAAAATAAGCACCATAAGGCCCACTCTTGTCTGCTGCGTGCGTCTGTTTGCTGTGTGCGTATGTATCTTTAGGACCTGATCAAGCGTCAGGGTCAGAGTTCAAATTCAGCCAGAGGTCAAATTCAGAGAGCCAGACGACCTTGTTCGATTGCATGACCTCAGGGGTCAAAGAGTGATGGTGGAGAAGGCGGCGGGGTCAGGGGGAAAAGACAGAGAGTACCAATGTGGTCATCAAATTTAAATCTGTCATGTTCATTCAATTGTGCATAGTGGATTCAGGCACACATGCTTCTCTCTCTTTATCCCTTTATCTACCTGTTTCCCTTTTAATTTTACACATACACACTCTATGTAGCCATATTTCCTTACTGAATACTCACCGAGCGCAGTGCTGAGTGTCAAGCAGAACCAGGCTGTGAGTGCTCTGCTCTCTTTTTGCTTTGTGTGCGAGTGTGCCAGACCTGCATGTCCAACGGCTAACAGAGGATCAGGGCTTTTGTCCACTTCTCCATCCTAATTAAAGTCTGAGTGCACTAGGTGCGAGGGCGTATGTAGTGCACTTCTGCACGTGACCTGTTTGAGGCAGTGGAGAGTCAGTTGTTTGATTACTCATCCTAGCTGATAACCAGGTGAATAGGAAAGAGAGGTGAAAGATAGGAAAGGAGGGAGGGAATTCAAGAGGAGAAAAAAGAACAGGAAAAATGTTTTTGTGTGTGTGTGTGTGTGTGTGTGTGTGTGTGTGCGCGCACCGTGAGAGGCTTCTGTCTCCATCTCCTACCCATTTTCCTCTTTTGTATCACACACAAGCACAATCATCTAATCTGCTCTCTCTTCTATGCAACTTAATCACAACTGTCTTTCTCACTCCTCGTCTCTCTTTTGCTTTTCTTTATTCACTTTGTCCACAATTTTTTCCCCCTCCCATTCATTCTTGGAAATTCCTCTTACGTGGTTTTGAGAATGATAAGAATAATGAATAATAATAAGAATAATGCTCCACCAAAAGTGTGATCTATGTACCTTCAACACAGGTTGTCTCACACTTTGGATGCTCTCCTTTTTATGTCCTTTCATTCTCTGTCTGTTATAGTTATTTTTTCTTTCTTTTGATTTTATTTATTTGACCATTTTCACCATTTTCTTTGGATCTCTCCCTCCTATGGTAAAACAGTCCTCTCAGTTTTTAGAGCGCTAGCACACATTTCCTCTGAAGCTGTTGAAATCCACCACATTTTTAGTGCCTCAGTTTAACTCAGTGTTAAATACTCATCTATGCCTATAACCACAAAGCTGGCACAGAGAATTTGGGGATTCTTTCTATGTTATGTTCCCATTGAGAATAAAACCATTTGCATCCTCAGGCTCCCCCAGCAAAGCTGAAACAGCTGCTAAGCAGTGCTCATCCTGGGTGAGCCCTCAGGGCGCAAAAAAATTCCCCCTCCGCTTTATGTCCCAATTGAGAAATGACTTTTGTCCTTCCTCATGTACCAGCCTTATAGGTGTAGCAGTGTGCTGCCTTTAAGAAGATCAGGGGCACTGACTGCACTTTGGCCCAAGGAACTTCTCTTCACTTTTATCAGGACTCCAGTGGCAGGAACCATTTAGTAGTTTAATGGACGTATAATGGAGGTGCTTAGTGACTGTTTTGCTTGTAGGAAGAGATCCTAAATGATGGGTAGTGTTTTTTTTATATATATATATATATATTTTTTAGCTCTTTTGATACCCTGTAGGCAATTCTTGTTTAATTGTCATGAACAATATTCAGAGAATAATTCAGTCTCTGTGCATGCTGAGAGAACTCAGATACAGACTTAAGGCTCTTCTTAATACTATGTGAGAACATTAATACTGTAACATATTAACATTAATGAGTGTCTGAAGTTAGTTGTGAAAAAATCACTCCACTAATACGCAAAACATTCGCCAGGCTTTAACTGCTACATTTTACTATATAATGAATGATTTATGCCTGTTTAAATAGAACACAGGCATAGTATAAGAGTATTAATTTGAGCTTATTGTTGCATTCATTTTAACTGCATTTCGGTTTCTTTTAGAATCAGTATCCATGCTTTTCCGATGGATTTTAAAGCTTTAAATGTATTTGCCCCTTCATAGACAGCATGACATACAAAGTATCTTCATAATAAAGCATAATCAAGATAAACACACATGGCATGGCTTAAAAAAATCTGAAGTAAATAAATAGGAAAGTACAAAATCAAGCTTATATTATATAATATATATTCTATATTCTAATTTTTGCTATTGTCTAAAAATAAAGATTTTCTTTATTTTTCTTGATTATCCCTCTGCCACTAATTTTGTTTATTGTTTTTTCCTTTTATATCTTTTATTTATTTTTTTGCTTTACTTTTAGCGTCACTTTTATGTTGATATGAAATGTTGATTTCATGTTACTCTTTATTCATTTCAATTAAATTTAATCCAATGAAATTACAATGATGCATTGCGCTATATGTTCAAAGGCTTACAATTCATCCAGGAATTTGTACAATTTGCTGCTAAAAATGTGCTGCTAGACCTCTTGCTATCAAAAACTGCATTTGAACTTAAAATTAATCTTCACTCCCAAGGCCAATATATCAGAGTCAAATGGGAACAAAGTCGGTGTGCAGAAGGAGAGGAGCAAATGCTGCTCTGAGAACACTTTAGAAAGACTGCGCATTACTAAAAGATTACCAAAAAAAATTCTGAAAAGAATTGGCAAAAAGAAACAATTAAGGGATACAAAAATCTGAATATGAAAACTAGTCTTTTTTTTTTTAGAATGCAATTTGAGATTGTCAGGTTGTCATGTTATTGATTTCCTTCTCAGACACAGGGAGACTCAGTGTGTGTCCGCTTTAATAGAAAATGAATACGAGGGCACTAACACTTCAATCAATTCATATGTAGGACTGCATCATCAACATAGTGAGCATTATGTTGCCGTCTGATTACGGCTGTTGAAAATGTGGATGTTTTTGTGGTGTTAGTAGATTTTTCTGTTTATAAAAAGTCTACCTGGGTTTTTTTTTAACTATGACTCGTTTAAGCAATGCTTTTTCCTGTTGTTGTAATCATCCAAGATTGCAGAGCCATTTAGCTCTTGTGACTCTTAAAAAGAAATGTTTATTTTTTTTAAAGCATTTTTCAACATTCAATCTAGGAAAACATGCTTTTAACCATTAAAAAAGACCTGTTAAACCATCTCAGGCAACAATGTCAACATTTCTTTACAAGGTTTTGTTTCAGAAAATGGCTGCATTTTGCTCTCACATGAGCGATAAGGTTGGGTTTTTAGCACAGAATTAACAAATACACAAAATGTGGTTAGCTAGCATTCATTCTAATGGCATGAGGACATTCAATTCGATTCAATTTCTTTTTGATAAATCGATATTGTCGCAACGCAGCTTTACAGGACCCCAGGTATAGATTTAGATCCCTGCTACATTACATTCCAATGAGTTAAGAGAATTTAAGTTTCTTCTTCCATTGATCTTCAGGAAAGACGGATAATGCAGCTTCTGGTTGTGGAACATTCCAGATATTTCCAGATATTTCATAGAGGTGAATGTGTTTGGGTAAAAGTGTTGAGTGAATACATTTTTTCAATGTGTAACTTATAGGTTAAAAAAAGATGTCTCAAGAATTAGATGTTAAATGGATTCACATCTTAATTTTTGAAGATTTTTGTAATATTTTAATGATTATATTACAAGGTAAAGTGTAGAGAGATGTTAGAGATGGCACCGATACCTAAGAGCGGTGTCAGTACTTGGCCGATACCTGCAAAAACCTGGGTGGGGTGTGTGGGTGTGCGTGGGGGGGGGGGGGGGGGGGGGGGGGGGGGGGGGGGGGGGGGGGGGGGGGGGGGGGGGGGGGGGGGGGGGGGGGGGGGCTAATGTGTGAATAATGAATTTCATCTGATCCTGTAACAAATGGAAAAGTCTGGAATTGGATTTGAAATTGATTTTATTTTAACTGGAACTGTTTACATATAAAGAGACTTGATTGTATTTTTGTGTTATTTATACTTTATTATATTTATTACATTTGCAATGTAAGTGATCTATATCTGTGATGTAAGTGGTGAAAAATGTCAGATGTGTATCAGTATCGGCTGATACGCGAGGTTTAGTATCCGTATCAGAAAAGTACAAGTGGTATCATGCCATCTGTAGTTATAGTGGTCCGAGACAGTGGGAACTGATGCTTTCTAAGTGTTTTACATAGATTTTAGAAAGATATTAATAAAAAATTTAAAAAAAGATATTATCTGAAATAAGGATGTAGGTTGTATATTTAAAATGTCTTTTCGTTTACTTTACATACATATTTTAAAGGTAATATATATGAGACAGATATAGTGTAATAATAATGTAACTGTTAAGATTATACAGTCACACCTCTCCTTCTGATCAAGCTGTGTGACTTTTGGTTATCAGTGCACAGAACGAAAGTGGCTCTTTTCAGGCTCTGGTCTGAAAGGAAAAGCAGCCTTATACGGAACCAATGCATCCACCATGCTTTGTTATGAGCAAACCTCCAGTCTAAGAGGAAGGTCTGGCTAAGGCTTTGTGGATCCTGGCAGCTGTGGATGATCCAAATGCAAAATCATGTTGGCTATGCCTCTCCGTCTCATTCCTGCCCCAGCGTTCAGACAGCATGAGCTTAACGCTAAGGCCATCATTTCCGTTCATGCAGCAGTTTTCTTCCTCTGTTTAATGTGTGGAGAAGCACTTTCAGATTATTGTCTAATACCTATAACAGTGCTTCATTTTCAAGACAGCGCTGTGGTCTTGATAGAGAGATGCTGACAAGACGGCTTAGAGTATGCGTTCTGGATATTTTCCACAGAGAATGAGAAGAATTTCTTAGAAATTTTGCAGTTGTTTCTCTTGGTTGTTTTTTTTTTTTTTTTTTACTGTTCACCTTCAGCCTATTTTAAGAACTTCATTTTGTACACATGGGGTCAAGTAGGAAAAAAAGAAACTTTGTGAAAAAAGTGAGCGAGCAGCACAGCTCAGGAAAACAAAAAGCTTTCAGGGGAGAGGGATGAAAGCGAAGGGGATGCAGACGCAGAATCACCTGTGAAGCCTCGGCCTCACTCAGGCTTTTTTTTTCTTCTTCCATTTCTCCTTCTCTCTTCTCTCTTCCTCTCTCCAGGCAACCAGGCAGAGCAGCTGCTTACAGCGATCACTCATTATCCTCAATCGAGCATTGAGACAGTCAATACATTTCCACATTTGCTTTTGAGACAGTCGTTTAGAATGACTTAATAAGAAAAAGGATTTTAAAGAGATTTTTCTTTAGAAATTATCAAAAGGGATTTGCTAACAAAAATGTGGCTGGTATGAAAATGTTAATAAATAGGAAAATATTTCTCAATTAAAAGCTCCCAAAGTCCAGCAGTGATTACTTTTTGTACCCTTTTTCAAGCCCATAATTGAACTTCTAATACAGAATTTCAGTGTGTGTTCGCAGTATTCTCATCCTTCCTAATGTTTTTTGTGTATATTTAATCATATTTATTATTATTTAATAATAATTAAATAAAGTAAGGACTATAACCAGAATGAGCTGACCTTGATTGGAGAATATACCAATTTCCAACCAGATATGACAATGAATCTGTTAAATTATGCTTATTAAACTGTATTTTCATCCATTTTTCTTCTAAATATTTAATACTCATCTTTATTTTCTACATATTTATTTTCACACAACCTACATTTGAGACAGAGTGGCAGCAGAACCCAGCTGAGAAGTGTTAATATTGCTCAAGAGCCCAGCAGCAGCTCTCTGTCTGGTGTGGGATTTGAACTCGCAGCCTTCCAGTCATTAGTACAGAACCTTAAACATTAAATCACCAACCCTAGTCTTTTATTGACTATGAAGAAAGAGAGGCTTCACTTTTCACTTGCAAGTGTGTTTAGTGTGTGTGCAAGTGTAAGTGTAAGCGACCCTGCCTATCGGTTGAGAACTGCAGTGTAGAAGTATCGGGGCATGTGATTAGTTGTATGTTGAGTAATTCAGGCACAGTGACGGTGCTATTGACTCAGCTATTGACTCGGCTATTGACTTGCCTTCACCCGGGTGGAGGAAGAGAGAGAAATGTATCGATTGATTGACCCCAAATTAGCCCCTGCATTCCAACCCACTCAGTCAGTTGGGATATCTCCATTGGAATCCGGCTGTCAGCACAGTTTATCTTTTTCATCTGTTCATCAAGCACTGAACAATGTAGTCATGGTAATGTTAGCTTCACCACTAGGGAAAAGCTAACACTGTAATTGGTTAACGATAGACCATCTTTCTCCCATCAATACTCATGGCAAAACTGTCTTCTTTTCACAATGGATTCTACAATTGGATTTGTTCTCGACATTGTCATGATGCTAAATGCTTGGTGTTGATAATATGCATGTATACAGTTTGGTCCAAAATTATGAGACCACAAAAATCTGAGATTTTTAATTTATTTATTTATTTTTAATTTCCAACTGGAAATGAACAGAATGTTTTTGAATTTTGACCAATTTAAAACAAAAAATGGAAATGTTCAGTAGTTTGAATATTTAATATTGAACATTCTGCACTATTTCTAAGGCACTATTTGAATTTAAGCAAATTTGTGATAATTCCCATGTTAACTCCTGTGTGCAGAGCGTCCCATTTTTCTTGAGTCAGATCCCTTTCATTGAAGCAGGTATTCAGACGACACTCGTCCCTGTCCATGGAGTCGGTGCCTGCTCGAGCACACACTGTCATTAAAGCAAAAGGGGGACATACCAAATACTAAGAAATTCTGAAATTCATCTAAATATCTCAGAGATTCTATTTTTCGCTCAAGTTATTGCTGATAATCGAATTTGTAATGAAATATTGTGTATCAAGTTAGCAAAGAATGCGAAGAAGTGTTTTCACTAGTGCTGTCAGACTACCGTACATCATGCACATCATCTAAGTTTTAATCTGAAAAGATCAAAACTTCATGATGGCTGAGAGGTGGGTAATTACAAAAAAAGAGAGAGGAAGACTGTCATATTTGAAATGATTAATTTGAAAGTTCAGACATTCCCCAGATTCTAATCTAATACTAATCTTACTGAAAGGGGAAGCTGTGCTCACTAACAGAAAACCAGTATAAATTATATAATATTGCTAATATTTGCTTGATTTATATCCGCATTCGATATTTTATTTTTTAGATAAAGCTCATAAATATTTCATTCTGTTTTACATCATGTACCTTTTAATTTCCTGCCTTTCTTATTTGTTCATTCATCATTCTCTCACTCTCTTTCTCTCTAAGCTGGAGGCAGATCGTTGTTCAACATTTATTTCTCCAGCTCTTTACTGTTGGACTGCAGGAATTGGCAGCTCGATTAGAGCTCATTGATTTTGTAGTCCTAAGTACACTGATTTTCGAAATTCCCATTGATCCAGGCTTTAAATCTCTCTCTCTTTCTCACTCTCTCACTCTGTTTCTCTCTTAGTCCACCCTTCATGCCGTTGACCATACACTATCAATATGGCTTTTAAAAGAGTTTAAAAGGCAATTCTCAGAGAAACAGATGCACAGAGTAATAATGAATTGAGCTTTGTCTCTGTGGTGCTGTGTGAGATGGGTTGGAACCCCCGAGAACTGGCGAGTATAATGCAGAAGAAAGGAAGAGGAGATTGTGACAAGGCGAAAGAGAGATTTTTCATGTTTTCTCCTTATGCTGACTGCTTTGGACAAAGCCGAGGGTTATTCTTGAAAGGAAAGACAGAGATCTTAGCAGACAAAGAGTGTGTGTATGTCTGTGTAAAAGATCTTTTCCAACTCTTCAGTGTCAGCTTGAGTTTCAAGCTGAACAAAAGGCACTATATAAATCTGCTGATTAAATGATTGATTAATGATTGATGTCTCACTCTGTTGCTGTTAGCACAAACTATGGAGAGCTGTGTGTGTTCTCATGTTTTTGAGAAAATGAGTATCTCTTTGTTCCCTCTACTGCATTTTCATGACTGTCTGACACAAGCCAAATATTATTCCTTTTCAGTTCAGGGGTCAAATGCTGACTCGTGAACTAAAAAGCCATCGCCTTTGCGCAGAATTCATTCTGCAGCACACCTTATATAACAGACGTGGAGTCGTATACTGAAATCTTACTGCACTTTATCATTCTGCTTTTGTTCTTCATTTCCGAAGTTTAAGTTACGATCCCTTCGTTGACTTATCGTCTTGTTTTTTATTCTTGCTCTCTGTCACTCCAGCGTTCCGTCTCTCACCTGTTCTGTCATTTTATTTTATTTTTTCTGCCCCGTCCTTTTGGCGCTCTGGGGCCGCTCTCCTATTGTGGCCAGATCCCACTTTGCCTGTGCTGACCAATGAGCTGGCACTGCCTGCTGTGTCCCAAAGAGCGAGAGGGGCGGAGGGAGGGAGAGGAAATCGATAGGAGAAGTGATGAGGAGGGGAGGTGTAGATTACTGTCTGGAGGCCTTGGGGCTGGGGGGCAGGGAACAGGGTTTGGGGTGTGTGTATGTGGTGGTAGTGGTGGGGTGGGGGGGTAGCGGGGGGGTGGTTTGTTGTTTAGGCCTTGGAGATGATGTTGCAGCTTTCTTTTCTAAACCTCCCTGTAAGGACCTTTGCAGATCGTGTGTGTGAAAAAGAGCAGTTTATGTGCTGCTAGATCTCAATGCACTGATCATGGTAGTTGCGTTGAGTTTAAAGCTCTTTGCCTTTCTGTCTAAATAGGGGAAATGCAGAAAGAACAGAAGGAATAGAGATGGGTGGAAAGTGTGTGTGTGTGTGTGTGTGTGTGTGTGTATGAGTGTGAGAGAGAGAGAGAAATTCAAAAAGAGATGATAAGACAGAAAAGGCTGAAAATGTTGGATGAATCCTAGAGATTGTAATAGCACACACATGCATACACAAACACATTCAGCGATTATGATAAGGACAATGAATATCTATAATAAATATCATTATTACTGTCCCGATCCCCCACAATAAAGAGAAGCAGTGAGGGATGACACCGGGACTGGCCGGGATATTGGCAATATATCAGCATTGATTATTGGGAGCACTGACAGAGAGAGAGGAATAGAGCGGCAGCGGGAGTTAATAAAAACTAATAAAAGAGACGAGTGAGGGAAGAACAAAGGCTTTAGATGGATCTGCTTCCCTTACTCCAAACTACAGGCAAAGACAGCAGCAGGAGGAGTGATGAAGTGTGTGTGTGTGCGTGTGCACTTGGTTTTACTGTCTTTACACAGCCCAAATGTCCCAGCAATGATAGATTTTGTCATTGTGAGGACAGTTTGCTGGCTCATATGAGGAAAAATGCCTTTTAAATGCAGCTTTCTGTCGAAAAGCTAGAAGAGGCAAAAGATTTCTTTTTCGGTTACTCATGGCAACACTTGGATTGTTGTTCGGGTATACATCATAAAGCATATTATTCAATACCTGCAGTGAAGCTTCTAAGAAACCCTTACAGAAATATCACATGAACTTCACACGAGTATAACCACATGATACGCATGAATTTTAGGCACAAGTCATTTAGTTTCACACGTTAATTTTTCACATGGTTTAGTTTTTCAGATTTTCTCACGTGTGGTTCAGAGAGTAGTGTTGCTCCCTTACAGCTCCAGGGTCCCCGGTTTGATCCTGAGCTCAGGTTACAGTCTGCGTGGAGCTTCTATGCATTTTCATGCCAGTAGGTGGACTGGCTAAGCTAAATTGTCCCTGAATTGCGATGGACTGTTGTCCGTTCCAGGTTATGTTCCCACCTTGCTCCCAGTGTTTCTGGGCTTGGCTCCAGAACCAGCATGACCCGTACCAAGAGAAACAGTTCACTGATGATGAACGAATGATGATTTTCTCGCCTGATTAATTCCTTCACTTTATCACATATTGTTCACACGTTGTCATGTGTTTTACTTAACTGCACATGTGCAGTTTCAGCAGGTAGGTGGGAAGGTACTTAGTTACGAGCTTCATGGGATCTAAGACTGTAAGATATGTAAAGCTATGTTCAAAGTTATGAGCTAGTGCAGTAGGTTTATGAGAAAATACACAGTGCATGTGTATATAAACACGTAAGAACACACCTACATGGACATCACTGTGTCTATATTTGTGTGTTTTTAGCATTCCTGATTTTCATTCTTATTCAGCCATTCCTTCACAGACATAAGCTGACACATACTTACTGTGGTGATGGATGTAAGACTGCACTTATAAACATTCATAAATGCTCAAACACTCGTACACACCCAGGACCCCATAAACATAATTCATATGTATCATTTGTGTGGATGGAATGAAACATTTGAGTGGCGTGAGTGGGTCTATTTGTGTGTGTATGCATGAAGGTAACACACTAGGGAATGGTCACACTCGGTGCCTGCATATACACGTTATTCATGCTGTTCACTCATACATATGTAAACCTGCTTCTGTGCATTCATGTATAGAAGCTAAAGCTGTGGACACTCCCCTAGTGCACATAATCTACTCATATTTTACTATAGTCCGCCAATTAGGGTCTTAACTCAGATCAGGAAGGACGTATTTCCAAATCCAGCAGGAAGTATTAAGAACCAAATGACGCTTTAAAGCTTTGTTAGGAAATGCTGCTTTGCTCATTAGGGAGCACAAATCTTCTGAGAGTGAGTCACGGGGCAAGGAAGACTGCCAAAGACTGAGAAATGAGAAGAGACGTGTGTTTTTCTATCCGTTTTATTTGGGAGTCTTTTTAATGGAAATACTAAAATGAAAAACACAAGATTTTAATGATAGGGGGAAAAAAAACTTAAAAACAAAATACAAAACACAGAATACTATTTCAGCTCTGTTTGTTACACAGTAAATCGTACTACATATACTAATACTTATATAAGCCTTTGTGTTTATTATATATGAGGCTGAAGGTGTGTGAGAGAAGACTTCCATCAGTGGGTTAGAGAACATGAGATAGCGGCCTCAATTTGACATCTCGTGTGTAGTATATGTGTGTGTGTGTGCTAGGAGAGAGAAATAGAGAAAGATGTGATGTCAATTCTAATGTGCCACAGTAGTAGTAAGGCGCTTCACTGCTATTGATTGGGCCACCTTGTTATTGATGAATTTAATTTCATCCCCTCTTTTGTCAAAATGTCACCGCCATTTAACAATGACACACACGGACACACGCCAACATGCCTTCTCACAATACACCACTCCATTCTTCTCGCACACATTATGGCCTGCTGCTTCATTCATATATTTCATATAAATCACAGATCCAACACCAGCTGCTGTGCTATATGTCTGTGTCTGAATAATGTGCTTTTCTTGCTATGGTAATTTACAATTCCCTGAACTTGCACATTTCTGCAGCTGTCAAAATATGATGGTCATTAATAACTTAAGACCACACCATCAATCACGCAGGCCTCGCATGTTAATGATGTAATGTTCTGTATATTAAAGTAGCCTAGAAATAATAACCAGAATAGTGCCCTAATAAATATTTTGGTTTATATTTTAGCAGCTCCCTCCAGCACTGCCAGTAGAAGCAAGTTTTTTTGGAATGAATAATTTGTTGAGAACATCCTTTGGTGTGTTTGATCTGTTTCTCAGCTCCAGATCATATGCTCTCCTTTCTCCTATCTTGCAACAAACAAGCCTGTGTGGGTGTAGGCTTTTTTGTGTATTACACCAGGATATCGGAAGAAGGGGTGATGAGGAGGAAGAGAACGGGTTGGAAGAGGTGTTAGCTCCACATCCTGCCGAAACTGTCTTATTTTCCTCTCCTTCAATCTCACACTCTTGCTCTCTCTATCCCTTTCTCCTATCCTTCTCCCCTTCTCACAGGCACACAACCACACTCAGACTCTACCAGAAATAATTGCTTTTGTCTGAGAGGAGTGCACAAGGGAGGGAGTGAGGGAGTGAGGGAGGGAGTGAGGGAGGGAGGGCCTGCACAGCCTGCTACCTCTGTGCATGAAGGGGGACATGCGAGGTACAACTGGTCACTTTTTCCATTCTTTTTTTTCCCTCCGCTCCTGTGTAGCACAAAGGCATAGTGCAAAATTCGGAGCCCTGTGCATATGCACTCTGCGGACCCCTAAAGAAACTAGTCATTTACCATCATCTTCTTTTCACCTTGTTTTATTTCCTTTTTTAATACCGTACTTTGCTTTGATTGCGTAATCGCTCCTGCATGAACTGCTATGTTTAAAGCTGTCATCGACTTATTTTCATAATAAGCTTTTTAATATTAGCTGTAGCTTCCAGAGAGAACTCACTACAGATGATGTAGTTTGTGACTTAGTGTTTAAGGTCACAAGTTTGCAATACAGTGCAAGTGCATGCAAACCACAGTCGTGTATATTTTTTCCACCTGACCTGAGAGTCATGGAGAAAATATACCTTTGTGACATTTCTACTTGCAACTTTTGAAAATAAATAAATAAATAAATAAATGCACCACAGAAAGGTTCCACTTTTGCCATTCTTACCTTTTTCACCACTAATGGTTTACCTTGCAAGGTAGATGCCACTGTCAATCATCTGACATGGCCACACAGCTCTGATCAAGCACAAAATAGGAGTTTTCCTGGCATTTAACTGTAATTAAACTGTAGGAACCCATAAAGGTTCTGTGTGAAACCCTATAATAGGGCTTTCAGAGAGGGTTGCAAGTAGAACCACTTAGGGGTAAGAAACCTTAAGCTGCAATCCAAACAATGCTTGAGGAACCCTTCTTTTTAAAGAGTGCATGTGCAGGACCGAAATGTTCATACCTCTGAGAAGACAGAGAGGACGCTCCAATTTTCTATGGACAGAACCGTCAGTCTCCCAAACTATTTCTTTCTGTCTGAGTATCGCTTTAGTTATTTCATTTATCGGTTACTCCATACTTTTCACTGTAGAACATGTGGAAGCGACTTACACGTGTTTCAAAGTCTGTTTTTTTATTTTATTTGTTTTTGTCCATTTGAAAGTTAGTTAGAAGGAGGTTGATCTGCTCTTGCTGCCCAGCTGTCATAAGCTGTCTGATAGAAATAGTCACAAAAATGGATTAAAATCCATCTACAGTAGACAACGTAAGTTCTTAGGAGACACAATTATTGGCTGGATGTTATTACAGTAATACTGAGGACATTTATTCCAAATATTCAAAACTTTAAACAAATTGCTCATGGATAATCTAGTCTGTCAGCACCACCATCAATAACATTGTGGTTTTCTAGCTAACTTTTTGTTTGGCTTATACATGTGAAGGAAGTGGCAAGAGGAGGAAAGTAAAGTGGGCTCCAATTTTACGGCGCCCCCCTCACCTCCAAAACCAAAAGTACGTCCTTGTAAATGACTCTGTAATGGCAATGGAACAGAAAGTTGCAGGCGAAACACATTACAGGTTTTTCACTAAGTTTCTCAGCACTCAGATGGTAATGGGACACTTTACTAAAGGGCACCTTATTCTTTCCCAAGATAACACTTAATAATGCCTTACCACTGGTCTATTACATGCACCTGTTGGGACAATCCACAATTACCATCCATTCTGAAACTCCACAGAGGGTTTTAGCTAATCATTAAAGTAAACAGTGAAAGGCTTCACTCTTTTCAGCCCCGGCGGGCCTGTGCGGCGCGCAGCCTGGTGCAATCGATTTCCCCCCATCGACTGCAGTGTTTAGCCTATAGATTTTTCTATTTAAAAAATCTATATTGACAATAATCTTCCGTGTAAGTGCGCGGTGCTGCGTAATGTCGCGATTGACGGCACGTGACGAATCGGCGTTCGGAAGCTGAAACCCCCCTGAGCGCGCGCTGATTCTGCGACACCTCACGTGGACACTTCACATTGTGAACGACCCTCATCTGCTGCGCACATCCTGTCAGCTAGGAGCTATTAATACACACACATGTATATTAATATTTATATATTAACATTTGCCACAAATGTAAGACTTTAGCTGTAGCTATGGG
>CM040975.1:23337442-23355514 GCA_022985145.1 Pangasius djambal | reverse complement strand
GGGGGGGGGGGTGGAGGATGAGGTGGTGATGTGTGTGAGTTGTAGCGGCTTGGCTCTCGTTTCCACGTCGCGGCAGCGCGGAGGCAGAGCGCGCGCGCATTCGGGAGGGAGTCTGGTCGCGTGAGCCATTGGGGTTCCCGCATAACGGGAACAGACAACAAAACACGCAGGCGGACGGACCGGAAAATAGGCAAGTGATCTTCAAAAAAAAAAAAAAAAAAAACAAAAAAAAAAAAAACCCAGAAACACAATTCCAGCGACGAAACAAGTTTCCAAGATTTCCAAGTGTTCGTGATTTATTTATTTATTTATTCGCTTTATTTATTTATTTTTTTATCGATTGATTGCGTTTTAATTAGCGGAGTGTGACAGAGCGGCGGTGGGAGGGGCGAAGCGCCGGCGTGCACATTATGTTGCCTTATTATTGACGTTTATATATAAAGAGATTAGGCAAAAAAAAAAATACCACTTAATGTGGCGAATTTCGAATAGATCAGGCTGTGCGACTTTGAATGTGGAAGCGATTGTGTAGCAGGTAGCTATTGGAGAAAAAGGAGATCCATAGCTAAAGACCAAATAAACGAACAAATGCACCAAATAGCAGAATAAACCCAATAAGCACTGCTTTATTTTGCTAGTGTCAGGACGTGAGCGCTTTTCTCTTCACAGAAATAAATGCTGAGATCTCCGTTTATTCTGTTTTATAGCCAAAGTAAAGGCACGAGGGAGGGAGGGAAAGAAGCGAACCTGCGCGTAATATTCACTGACGAGTCTCAGCTAAGGCATTAAAAAATAGCCTGATTGAAAAGAAATTAGTTTTGCAGTGAGCTTTGCAAAGCATTAGGCTAGAAACCGCAGCTGGGGTTCAGCAGGTGTAGCACTGTAGCACACCAGTGAATGTAACAGCATCAGTGAAGATCAGTGTGAGGGGATAGCCTATAGTCTGTCCGCCTGTGTGTGGGTTTGTGTCTGAGCAGCTTATGCTATTATCTATAGGCTTATTACCCAGGTCCAAAGTGAATGTACACAGAATAAACATGAAAACGTGATCGGTCAGCATGCCAGTGAGCGCCACGCCGAGTTACTCTCACTGATCAAACTTGGTGTACAATGCCAAAGAGATCCCGAACACAGCCAAAGCCGAACACGACCGAGCACGAGGTGAAGACCTGCACATCCGCTCTCAGCTACGAAGAAGAGACCGGCGACTAGAAACAGACTGTGCTGTAATAACGCCAAAGTAAAAAAAATAATAATAATAACAATAATAAGAATACCAGCACCTAGGGGAAGAAAAAAAAGTCCACAACAAAAGGCTGAAGACGAAGGAGGATCATGTTTGTCCCCTTGCCGCTGCCGTTCGTCTTGCCGAGAACTGCCTCCGAGCTCCGTGCCTGGCGCCTCAAGTCTCCGCCGGCTGCGCGCGCGCTCTCCGGTAAGGTTCTCTCCTCTCTCACATACACAAACACACACGCAGCGTGCATCCGGGCCGTGCCCTCGACATATCATGTCCTCTGCTGTCCCAATTCGTGGAGATCAGTCGTCTTTTCCTGTTGTGTCCACCGTGGAAAAACAGATTGCTCACTTCCTCACGCGCGCGCCTTTATGTCGAATCCTAGGAATAGTGGGATTTTGTAGTCGTGGTTGAGTGTAGAGCATAGCTATTTTCCCAAAAAAGAAAAAAAAATCTTGCGCAAAAGGAATAGGCTTACAGTGGCTATATCACTGCACAGAGACAAAAAACAAAACTTCTTCATTTCTCATGAAGCCTATACATTACAGCTGATAGATAAGCCCTCTATGACAGCCAGTCCTCGAGTTTAATGTTTTGCTCTGTCTTTCCTTTTTCCCCCCCGTATCTATCCGTGTCCTTTGCTCGCTCCGCTCTGCCTCCGGCTCCGTCTCTCCCGGACTAAAGTCTGGCGCGCGCCGGCCCGGGAATATTCATGCCGCGATATCGATCCTGCGGAGATCGATTCCGGGGCCGGCGGATCGCGGCACACAGAGAGGATAGAGAGAGGCAGACCGAGCAGAGCAGGAGGAGACAGGAGACCGAATGAGACACGCACGCTTTTATTTTTACATGGTTTTTTTTTTCCTTTTTTTTTTTTTTTTTTTGCAAGAATTCAAACTGGATGTGTTTCAGTGGAGCATAGCAGTAACCCGTGCAATGGAATGAATTTGGTGTTTTATTTGAAGAAAATGGAGATTATTGTGGTTTTGCTTTGGATTTATGCGTTTCATTCCGAGGTGGAAGGTTCGGGTTCGGGTGATGTTTCTGGTCTCTGTAATCAGCCAGTCGGCTGCAGGACAGGATGACAGTTTGGAGGGAATGTGGGAAAACGGGAGCGATGTAAAGAGGTGTCGGTCTCTGCCTCCCTTTAACATCCGGATTGAACTGAGCGCTTTCTGTGCACAGAAAAAAAAAAAAATCCCCACTGAGCGTGTGTATGTGTTAATTATCACTAGGCAGTTGGCTGTGGGAGAAAGCAGCGGGACAGCAGACAGGAGAGCACACTGATGACTGACACTGAGGCCTGTGCAGTTCTGGACATAGCCACTGATTTATAATGTGATTCAGTTTGCTGTCTATTTGATCCACAGAATAGCAGGTTGACTGCAGGGTCTATACTCTAAACAAGAAATGTTATTCTGGGAACTACATTGTTGTCTTCCTTATGCCATTTACTATTATTTGTAATTACAACGTCTCGCACTTAAAAGCAGGCCTAAATCAGAATAATGCTGCACCTCTGGTAATTACGGTAAATTGTGATGTCCCACTTTAGACACTAACCTATTTAATAGGGTAGTTTGGGACATGATCTAAATTAGCTAGTTAATGGGAGAGAAAACTAACTTTTTTAGGGGAACTTAAAAACAAAACAAAACTAGATAACATTTTTTCATCATTACACTTTCTCGGAAACTTTCCGAGGAACCATGTTTACCTGTCTGTGAGGATTAAAGTGAGCGAAGAGGAGGACTTTGACCGAAAATGGCGAATGTCAGATTTAAAGAAAGAAAGAAAGTCTGTGAAATAGCGAGAGAAAGCAGGTGGTAACATGGTGAATGAAAAGTGTTAGCCCGGGAGAAAAAACCGACGAGTTTGGATTTGCAGGCGGAAAGGCTCTACTTGAACATAGGGAGCGCGCACGCCTTGGACGCAAAGCGCGCGCCTCACCCTTTACTGATGCGCATGCGCAGCCGCAAGGCTTTACGTACGTCCACCCTATTCACTATATAGTGCACTATTTAGCGAGTTTTGCCTGTTTATATGAAATAACAGCTAAAGAATATTTAAAAAACATCCTAGCATAGATGGTGCAGTGTACTAATACTTTCTATTACTAATAGTAATGTCCATTGTTAAAAGCGCTATACAAATAAAATTGAATTGAATTGAATTAATACACTATGATGTTTGTAGGCAATAGGGCTTATGGTATGCCTACAATTTCAGACAGCTGTAATTAGTTCTAATTACACTATTACACTATTCTTCCAGAATTACAGATTTTACTGCTTAAAAGCTTTTTCTACTGTTTTATTGTATCATTTTTGGATTTAACTACTAAACATTTTGCACATTTTGATTTAAAGTAACTAAATAAAGTAACTATGTTTGGCTTAAAGTCAAAATAACTGCAAAAATGAAGCCGGTAGCCTAACTGTATCCACAAGTGACATTTGACCAGAGGTGGTATGAGTACAGACAGGCCACTGCTTGAGATATGAAAGAAATAGCTTAGTGCTCAATATGGCAGCTGTTCTACGCAAGTACCACCTCTCAGTAAAAAGAGTCCTTAGCCTTGTTGTTAAAAATTAGATTCTTACACTGATGCATGCTCAGATATAGGGCTCTTTACTTCCTTGGTTGCGCAGAAACATGCATATGCAGCAGCCGGTGCAACCTGAAAAAAAAAATTGTTATTGTAGCCAAACTACACATTATTTTTGCACAATTTCTGTCAAATTTTGTCAAAAGTGATCCATGTGTTAAAAAAAACTTGTCGATCCATTTCTGGTATATGGTTCTCTTCTCATTCAAGCAGACTGGAAATAACTATCCAGGGGCATTTGCAAGATGGCCGCTGAGTGGAAAGGCTTTACTAGAAGGACTTTGATTTGACAGTCACGTTACTGCAGTAAGACTGTAGTATTCCTACTACAGGAAGGGGTAGCAGACATACTGAGGATGGATTACTGGCACCAAGTCACATGGGAAGGGGTAACTGTGCCAAGCAGTGTATGTGTGTGTGCGTGCATGTGTGTGTGTGTGTGTGTGTGTGTGCAACCTGTGTATTCCCTGTGCAACTAGGGAGTTCCAGGTTTAGGATGATTGTCAATGACAAAATATCAGCTTGGGCTTGTTAGTAGCATAATGCAAAATCAATAGACACAACAAAGATGTCAATACGGCATGCTTTATTACTTTGAGCTACCTCTCTCTCTCTCACTCTGTGTCTGTGTTTGTGTGTCTGTGTGTGAACGTATGTGCACAGTATTCTCCATAAATGCAGTGTACCTTATTAATGAATACATTAATGAATTAATGAACTGCATGCATCAGCTCTTTCCTGCACTGTTTTATCAGTTCACAGTGTTTTAGTATCTACACACAAAAAAAAAAAACATACAAAAAAAGGAAATCATGCATTTCCTATCCATTGCGTTAAATCAAATCCATCCGGTCTTGCCGTTCAAATTTGACGAGTATTCATACATCAATAATGCATTTCATAAGAGACGCAACTTTTTGATAATCAGATTTGATCATACATAGAGTGCTAAATTATATTAAGTCTTAGTTTTTCTTGTAAAGTTACAGTTCAGTAATGTTCAGAGAGTGCGTGAGAGAGAGAGGGAGAGAGAGAGAGAGAGAGAGAGAGGGAGAATGTGCGAGGGAGAACAGGAGAGAGATGGCTTTCACTAATGGCGTTTTAATAGTGATGAAGTCTCATGGCTCATTAGCAGCAGTGAGAGATATTGAGTTTCGCCCAGTGAGGAATGACCTTCGCCTGTGTTCATATACACACACAGTATCTTCACTGATCTCGGGCACTGAATTCAATGAACTGAATCTACAACAGCTTTCTGAGATGCATTATGAATCTTAGGAATGTTCTCTTAGACTCAATCCATAAACTGTGCTCCAGTCCCAACTGAAAAGCAGTTTTAGGTTGTGCGATTACAGTGGTATTTTAAGATTATTACTTGTCACACTGTACAAGAGGATCTCAATAAAACCTTGGCCGAATTATATAACAGAAGGTGCAATGTCAGATTATACAATGAAGATCCTCTAATGAGAGATGTACAATTAAAGGAAAATTTTACGTTTAAGCTTGTTCAGAAAAAGGCGTCACATAAACAGAATCCTTCTTCAAAGTGAGTTTGAGGTAGTAAGGATTGTTTCTGTCCATTAGTAAGTTTTGTTTATGTTTCGTAATTGCCACTACTGTATTTGTAGCTGTCCTGTGCGCTTCGCATGATCTTATGCTGTTCTTCTGTTGGTGGCTTTTAGATGTGTATTGTAGCAGTGCTTACACTCTGACTTTAATTTTAAAAAATGACAATGACAGAACTTCATTGTTGGCTACTGTTGACACAAAAGCCCTAAACTGGCTGCATTCCTTGATACACTCCAATACAGTTAATCTCATCTCAAGACCAAAACAATTATTTTTCTACCTGCTACAGCAAAAATGGACTGAATATCATACAGTGTAAAGCTGGCTTAAGATTTACAATGTAGTATTCATACCTTTATTTGTTGCTGTTTATTTCTTTTTGGTTCTAAGAGTTAAGAATAAGGCATAAGGAAAATGAAGTTTCTAGCAGGCTCTAACTCAACAAGAGTGAGATTCCCCAAAAGTGCCATAGTACTGAAATGTATGAGAAGATGGTAGAGAGGGAGGCATTTTAAACGCTCTTACTAAACATAAAGATGATGGCTACAATGCTTTTGGGAAGCTGAGCTCAGATGTATGAGAGTTACCAGCAAGAGAAACACATGCAAGTGATGCTGCTTAACTGGAGCACATTTGCATGCTTGTGTACCAGTGTGATTCCAGTATCATCCATCACATCCACACTGGATTCATGCTTATGGGACAGACAAATAGATGGATTAAATGGACGGTTAGACAGACGGAAGATGAAAGGGTCGCTTGGATTGATGGATGGTTGATAGAAATCTAAGTATATAGATTGGTGAATAGATTATTGAGTTTAAAACAACTGAAAGATGACAGACTGTTGGTTAAATTGATATATTGAATGAAGGATTCGGATAGTAGGATTGGGCCTGGAAGACAGCTGTATGAATGAGAGGCAAGAATGTTATTTTGGTGATGGAGAGATGGGAATATTGGAGCCGAGGGATGAATTGACAGAAATATATGATACTGTTTTTGATTGATCAGGATCCTTCCTTGCTTTGGTAGATGAACACTAACATATGTCTCATTTGTTCTCTCTGTGAGAAGGAAAGAGTGTGTGTGTGTTGTGCACGTGCATGTATTTGGAGAAAGGGGCATGTGTAATAAAACCTAGCTATTTGATTGGGTTCCTCCTTCACGGCAGCTGAGTAGAGACATAAATCAGCAATCCTTTATTCCATTTCATTTAAACTGTTAAGATTTATGATAAGCAGGGTTGTATGTTCACCTCTGAAATCCAGTCCTTGTGTGTGTGTGTGCGTGTGTGTGTGTGTGGTACTACTTAGTCTTTCCCTGCTCTGTTCAGTTTTCACTCACCTCGCATTTGAGGATGCTGATAAACAATACTTTAAAGGTTTTTCTGTATTGTCATTTAAGCCATTTCATAACAATTCTTCTAACTATTCTTCATTTACTAGATAAAGGTGTTTATGTGTGTGTTGGGGGCAGGACTGGGCCTGCTTGACCTCTCCCCTACATTAAACTGCCCTGTCCTGTCCGTTTAGTACTCCACGTCTGTCCTCCTTCCTCTTTTCACGTTCTTTTGTTCCACTCTTTTTTAATCCCTCTGATCAGAGGCTCTTACTGTTCTTGCACCTCCCTCCCCATTTCTATGCATCTGAACATTTAGGTTGGACCTCTGTGCTGTAAACCTAGGATATGGCAGTGCGTCTAGTGTCTAATATAAAGGTGCAAACGAAGTTGAGGCAATATTGAAGCTTAAGACTGGCTATAAATTTGGTGCACTGTGCCATAAAATAGTTTTTATAGAAGCATTTTTAGAAAGGTCTCCCATTGCCTTATTCCTTGTAATTGGCCACATGCTGCCTTGAGTGACGGGAATAATCATCAATCAAATTAAGATGGAGGAAGAGGAAGGAGGGGCTGCCATATGAACAAGAGAGAGAGGCAGAATAGAGAGACTCCTGTGATTATCTGATATTAGAGCTCTTTTAATAGGCTGTATGCTTGCATGCTTGTTAGAAACACGCGTTGTGAATTGCGATATAAATTACGTATGTGATATAATTTAGATTCGCACCATTTGTATCACATGCCGGCGGATTAAGTGTGATAAAGCTTGAAATAAATGCCGTCATTTTTATAGTGTCATGCTGGCCTCCCCCAGTGTTGTCTGGTTCTTCTGTAGACAAAACTCTTTTGGCATATAATAACAAGGAAAGAAAATACACGACAAAACTAGGAATGTTAATACACAACGTTAGCTTTTCCATCTTACTCTCAGCAAAGGAGCGCTTTACAGTGTACTTTAGAGAGAGATGCAGGGGACCATTATATTGGACGGCTGTTGCTGGGCTTCACGATAAATTGGGACCCGGAAAGATATCAATGGACATCAAACCAGAGAAACGACAGCTCATGGCAGAATATGACATTAATGATTATAGAAGTCATTATAAGAGATTTTGTGTTCCTCCCTGTCAAATTTTAAAGTTCTCTTTAACTGAAAAAGATGATTTTAAAATATCCCTTTTTGATGGATGCTACCAATTAAATTTGGAACAAATTTTTTAGCGAGGTGTGAAAACTATAGAAAACTGTTTCGGGGAGTGATTTAAAGAAGTACATTCAATGGCTTTGCACTAACTATGCAAACTTTTAGGCATGAAACCTATGTGCTAAGCTAGCTGTCTAGCTAGCTACCTTAGCTAAAGTTAGTGGTGAACAAACTCATGAATGTCATACTATTTGGCTACTGTTAAATAAATTGCTGAGAACAGTTGCTCTGCCGGTTAAGACTCTAATACTGAATTCCCACCTGTGTGGACAAATGTCTAGCAGTTGGCTATCTAGGTAGCTAAATTAAATTTTAGTGGAAAATATGCTATTAGTGGTACCAGGAAGATATGCGGGAGCTTCCACATTCATGTATATACATGAATCCTGTTTTTTTTTCTGTGAAGGTAAAGGTATGGTGTTGTGCTTAAGCAATTATTAGTTGTTGTTTTTTTTTTTTATTAACGCATGTTAAACTATTTACTGTTGTACTTATGTTCTTTGTCAAGGTTTTAAATCATGTTCCGGTACTTCAAAATGTTTCCTTAAAACACTGCAAGCTATTTTATAGCATCTAAGACCACTCAGTGTGTTTTTATAGAATTAGATTATTATCGTCATAGTAGACACCATTGTATTTAATAGGCATCTCTTATGAGTCTCTCCATCTAAAATCTGAGTGTGTGTGTGTGTGTGTGTGTGTGTGTGTGTGTGTGTGTGTGTGTGTGTGTTCATTGGCCGTTAATGAGCTCTGCTTGTGTTCCTCTCTGCTGGCCTGTCATAGCCCTGACACTGCTTATAGCAAAATCAATACAGAGAGAGAGGAAGAGGGAGGGAGTGAAGTAGGGAGGAAGGCAAAGGTTGAAGGAGAGAGGATGCAAGAGAAGCGGAGCCTTTGAGCGGAAGACGATAAATAAAATCGTTATCTTCCGTCTGAATGAAATGTATATATACATAGTGGCAAGTTGTGGTGTGGATTATTGGTTGATGGTGTACTGTTAAGGGCATGACTGGCTACAGTGCACCAGCAGTTTATCACAAGGCTGAGTGTGTGTGTGAACGTGTGTGAGGGAGTGAAGGAAATATATAGTGAGATATATGGTGAGTGAGAAAGCGAACTGTGAGTGAGTGACAGTGGAGCGTGTGTGTGTGTGTGTGTGTGTTTGTGTGTGTGTGTGTGTGTGTGAGTCATAAAGAGGCAGCGGTGGTTTAAATGGTTAAACCCCATTATATTTGTATTATAATCCCAGCTTTGAGAGAGTTAAAGTTGAATAAGAGAGAAGGGATCAGTCTGGCTGGAAATCCCTTTCTCTCTCTCTCTCTGTCTCTCCCTCTCTCTCTCACACACACACACACACACACACACACACACACACACACACACACACCGTGTGGTCACAAATGCATGTGCACATTCTCTGAGTTTATCTTATATACACACACATACACACTCTCGCAAATCGTCTTGCGATCACTTCCCTCTGGAGAGAGGGAGGAAGAGGGGAATAAGGCGATAGAGGGAAAGTGAGAAAGGTTGGGGGGATCCAATGGAGGCAGAGAGAGGGACAGATAGCAGCATTAAAATTCATGGCTTTTTTACTCGCCGAGCCAAAAATCAATAGTGTTTACTATGAATGAGTGCAAAGACGGACAACAGCCGGGGCCAGAGGGGGAGGAGGGAGGGAGAGAGAGGAGGGAGACTTCATTACTGTGGGCTGTGACACCAGGGGCCAAGGTTAAAGATGGCGTGGAGAGAGCGGCAGCAAAAAAAAAAGGGGGGGGGGGGGGGGGGATCTAGCATTTACACACAATATCACAGTGCCACCACTGATTCAACATCCTTCGATATATACACACATGCACACGCCAGACCTAGCTTAAAATGTTGTGTTGTAAAGTTCTCTGAAAACCCGTGTACACATTTACTCCCAAACACATAGTCACATAGTCATTTAGTATGAGCTAAAGTAAAGATTCAGTTCAAGCATTTAGAAGGTTTTCATTTCAGTGAATCTGGCATTGATTTGGGTTCACACTTGCCAAATCTGGGCTTCAGCTATAAAGATGGCTTCTTTATGCTCTCTAGAGGATATCAGGACATCTGGCAACAAGGGACTTAAGATACCAACTCTAATGACCTTTAGAAGCATTATCTCTCTCTCTCTCTCTCTCTCTCTCAGTCTCTCTTTCTTTCTCTCTCTCTCTCTCTTTTATATTATCTTCTTGTTTTTAGAGCAGCTTGTCTTCTTTTTCATGCAGACGTATACAGCGCTCGAACTTTTTGATATTCAGAAAAGCTCATGAATGATGGAGCAGGAGATGCTTGTCTCACAGCCAGGTGGATCTGTGGGATTTAGATGAAAATGTGAACTTTGGCATCAGCGTTCATTTGCATTCGAATCCATGATTAGAAATCAATATGTTTAAAGATTTTGTAGTCATATTAAAGAAATTAATTTTGCAAGAACTAACTTAACCTCTGGGTTATGAACTGGTGCACAGTCTTTGAATGATTAAAGTTTCGAGCTTTGCAAAGGACCCCTTTGTTTCTATGAAAAGTTCACATTGTGAAGATCGGAATACATATGATATCATAATACAGTTTTCACATCATCTGCTCATAGTAACTTTTCAGAGAGGATGAGGTTAAGTGTAATGTGTGTAATGTGTAGTGTAATAAGTATTACATTATGTCTTCATGGAAGTTGTTAGAATATTTTTTTAAACTTAATTTAGCCTTAGTAGCTTATATCAAAGTATATCATAGTTAGCCTTTAGTAGATTATTAAAAGGTCTATATTTTATTGTTATGGCATTATCTGTACCATAATGCATTACATTAACAGTATACTTACGCCATAAAGCTAAAAGTATAACTTCTTAATTTCTGATTTACTGTCATGATGTTACGTGCTTTTGTAGTGGCAGAAGGAGAATCATTAGTAAAATAGGGGCAAATAGTTAATGCATACTGTCTCATTATTCCTTACAGAGCCCTGTTTTGATTGTGTGTGCATGCTCTGTTCATCTAGCATACACATCCACACAGTTACTCATACCTCTTTAATAATGTAATATTATCTTTCATCTTGTTGCAATGCCATGCTGTCCAATATTTATGACCGGTATTTGTTATTGTTATTAGATGTGGCATGTTTGATCATTGCAGAAAGTGTGTTTGATTTATGATTTTGCTTACTTTATTTCCCATGCTCCCTTTCTTCATCTCCTCTTTACTTTCTCCTTCTCTTTTCTTTCTGAGCATTCGCTCATTCTCTCTTATTCTTTTTTCTCCCCCAGCTATCTCTCTCTCTCTCTCTCTCTCTCTCTCTCTCTCTCTCTCTCTCTCAGTCGTCTGTTCCCTTAGCGACGGTTTCCAAGGCGCCCGTTCCCAAGGGCTAGGGGAGGGAACCTGTGAGGTCACATATCCATAACTACACACCTGAAAATCTCCTATTCCATTTTCCAACCTTCTTTTCCTGCTCTCCTATTTGGTGTCCTGCCATTCGCTCTTTCTCTCTCTCTCCATCTATCCCTCTGTCTCTCGATAGCGCCATATATTTCAGTTTGAGTTGTTAAGGTCATCTCTTTGTCCTTACATTGCCATAGTCATTAGTACTTGCCTTCATATGAAGGTATGGTGTGCAGGTCCAGAGAAACCATTACAGAGCCTTAACACAAACCCATGTTTTTTTTTTTAAAGAAAATTGGATATTGTCTTCGTGCACCTGGATATGAATATCCGCTAATGAAAACAATTCCCAATGACCAGGTGGTGGTCTTCTAATAGACACACATTAAGGTATTCATTGTAGTTCATTAACCTGATTTCTGATCCTGAATTTCTAATTGCGTAAATTAAGGACAAGTGATTATATGCCAGTCTTCCAGAAAGGCCCGTTTTTTCCCACTAAGTGCTTCTGCACAATGAAAAACAAAATGTGACATTGATACAACTGCCATTTCCTAATTATGTTGTTGGTTAACTGGCTGCATAAGACCTGTCTAGCCCCTGTAAACAATAGGTGAGCTTTTCTCCCACCAAAACTTATCAATGAGATTAATACTACAGTTGCTGCATCATATACTGTATGTGTGTGTATGTATATATATATATATATATATATATATATATATATATATATATATATATATATATAAAACATGACCTAAAACTTTTCAGTTATATAATTTAGTAAGGTTTTTTACTTCCAACAAATCCTTAGACCTTTACTTAAAGCCAAGAAGCATCTAAGCGTTCCCTACTGCTATAGAACCAGTTGCCATGCACAGTATACATTATTTCCACTTTAAATGATCATATAGTATATCCCTCCATCCCTGGAATAAACAAAAGACTACAATGGAACGATAGACACTGTTTCAAAAAAGTCTGCTCACAAGCCCCAGAGACAGACACACGGTCCATCCTCTGGATTTTGATGTGGTCTGTGTGCCACTGTACCTGTGAAAGCTGTAGGTAAGGACATGGAGTGAGTGAAAACTCCAGCAGTGAGGATAGTGGGCTGAAGATGAAGCTGGAAAGAGCTGACCTTCCTCCTTTCCAAGTGTGAAAAAGTATTTACACCAGGCTTGTCACAGCACCATGCACACCTGCTAGAACATCACAGTCAGTCACTAGGCAGATACGCACATCAGACCAGACCACCAGCTACAAAAGCCGTAATTAGAAATAGAATTATGTTTAAAGCTATGGTTCTGCTGGTACTTAGGCTTAGCTGTGGAATTAATTATGCATTTATGGTTTATGCGTGATGTTATTAGCTTTATAGATAGAGTTAGCGTTCATACCATCTCGTCCTAATTAACTGGTACAAAATAGAACAAAAAAAACATCTACATCACCTTCGACAGTTCGAATTGATATGAATTACTTATGAGATCAAGCTTTGACTTCCTGTCAAAGAAGTTGAATATGTTTAAACATCAAACATTTGAAAACATCAAATGTTTATTTCATAAGAAAATAGAAAAAGAATAAGATTAAAAGTCATTATTTTTAATGAAAGAAGAAACCTTACAGCAGGATCAGTGTCACACACCGTATTGATTGTTTTCAGTACAGTGCTACAGAGTGAGTGTTTTAAAGGTATAACAGTTCTTTGGTGCAATGTAATGTGTACTGGCTCTCCTGCTCTGTCCTTGGAGTATCCATGTAGATCTGATTCATATTTAACAGGTAATTTATCAGTTTGGATGCATCTGTGTGTGTGTGTGTGAGGGAGAGAGAGAGAGAGAGAGAGAGAGAGGGTGTGCTTCTGTTTGATCCAGACTGGTATCTTTAATCCTCATAATCATAGTCTGTTACATAATGTCATATTTTGCCAGCAATTGCTGTCACATATTTAACATGATGTTTTTATATCTGGATTATCTTGATATATGGTAATGTTGTGGTCTCAGCAAGCGTACCCTTGCCTCCTTACACTGAGAATCTAATCAGATGATTTTCTGACAAACACATTGTGCTATGATTGTTACTGAATATCTGTATAGAATAATAAGACTACAGCTCTATCTATCTATCTATCTATCTATCTATCTATCTATCTATCATGTGAGGTCAGTCAATTAAACAAGAGTTATGATTTCACTGTTTCTGGCATGAGGGTCATGGTTACCAGGCAACGGGCATTACTGTCCGTAGATATGCACTATACTCCTGGCTGAAGCGGAAGATGTGTGTGTGTGTGTATGTGTGTGTGTAGGAGGGTCAAGTTCATCTGGAAGGAGATTAATGGTTGAGGGACAAACAGATTTTTGGGCTGCATCGACACAGGCCTCAAGTCATTACTCCTCTCTGAAGCTTTTGTCTCGCCGATTCACCAGAGGAGTGGAGAATGTCTTTGTAGCGCATGTGCAATTACCACAAATAAGAATTTCGACATATTTCCCTGTACTGAAAAAAGAAACCCAGTTTAGTCTAAATTCATTTACTATGGACATCTAAGGGCAGCCAATAAACATTTATGTGAAAGAGTTATTTTGTAGAACCCCATTACGTCCTCTCTTTTCCTCACACACACACACACACACACACACAAACACACACATACACACACACACACACATACCCCTTCATGATGCCTTCTCCGTCTGTATAATTCATCCGTTCACATATAGGACTGTTTTTTCCTAGGGAAGAATTTGTGTTTATGCATTACTTGCATTATCTGAACACTCAAGGATTGTACAATCATTTGGGAATGTCTAATATAAGTGAATTTACGAAAGTTACGTTTGGGAAAGCCTAATATAAATTAAATCACGTATTACTGTTTTGCTCCAGTGTTTGAAAGTTGAATAAAAGTTATTATATTAGTAAAACCTATCCAATCCTAAGACATTTATTTTTAGCTAATTTCAATTCATTTTATCCAGTCTCATATTTTACACACACATTGACAGAATACAGCAGTTGCTCTCAATCTTCTATTATAAGTTAGTTTTGAGTAAAACAGAAATGTGAAGAATCGCCCATACTCTTCTAATGAGATGGATAAAGAGCAGGGTGAAAGCACTGGAGGAAGATAATCATCAGGACATCAGAAATCATCAGGACCTTCCTATCACTTATGTCCCTTTCCGGCTCTGTGTTCTTTCTGTCTCTTTCTCCTCACTCTTTCTGTTGACCAACTCTTTCTCTCCACACAAACTCTCTCTTTCATTCTCTCTCTCTCTCTCTCTATTGATCCACTCATAGTTTGCTCAGTTCTTCACTTTGCTGCCTTACTTTAATCAATACAGATAATTGTCTACTCCCTGCTCGTTGCCAGCTTCTCTCTCTCTCTCTCTCTCTCTCTCTCTCTCTCTGTCACTGACTCACTCTCTCTGTTTTTTCATCAATGAACTCATGCCCTACCCCCCCCCCCCCCCCCCCCCCCCCCCCCCCCCCCCCCCCCCATTCTGGGATTCCCTCAGTTTTAATGACAGAAGATAACATGCTCCCTCTCTCTCTTCTTCTCTCCATCGATTGGTGTGGGAGCGATCGACTCACATGTGTAAACATTGTGCACGTTCGTGTTGCGGTTTAGGTTCTTCGACCGCTCCCACGCTCCACGGTCACTGCGGAGATACGCGCTGAGGCATTGCAGCTCGCGAAACTGCAAACTGAGGCCTTAGACTACACATTCAACACAATCATTCTTGTTATATGTATGATGTGGGACTTAGATCTAATTTATGGAGAATATGCAGGTTCAGGGTGAAGTAGATTCCCTTCATACACTCGCAATGATATGTATAATAGATTTGCATACCACCATTTATGCTGCATTCCACTTAACTAAGAAATGGGAAGTCAGTACTTGGAATTACATTACTGTAGACCTCCGTGCTTTCAAAAACAAAAAGGAGGGAAAAACATCTCATTTCTTTTATTAGCAAGAATCTAGCAAGCTAACTGTGATGAGCAATGTATATTTACCTCCTCAAAACAGTATAGACAGTGTTATAGATTTGCAAAGATATTTTTTTTTTTTTGTTAACTGATCTAAAGCAAATACTAGAATATACATTATAACTCATTTAAAAGTGAGGAAATGCTACTTTTGAGTTGAGGGGCTGTGTTTCTTTTCTTAGTCAGAGAGTCAAATGCAACATTCATATAACACATTCAGATACTGACATTTCAGACACAACATAGCCAAATAATTTGTTTATTTTTACCACGTCAACAAAATAGGAAACAGTTGGATAGTGCATTGCGCGTTGCCATGCACCACACAGACTGACTGATAGTCCGTAGTAACAGGTTCAGTGTAGCAAACTATTGTTAGAATCTGAATGTTTTTTGCTTTGAACACAGACAAGTGGATTGATACAAACAGTGAATTAGCACTATTGGAACACCACATGTCCAATCAAATTAGTGGACCGAATTAGCTGTTGTATAATATATGTATAAAATATATGGTATACATACTGTAGACATACATCCAGTGCAAGCAACACTACTTCACACACTGCCATTGTTAATGATCTGCCACCCGGATGCTATGTGGTCAATGATGGTCTTACAGTAGTGTGTTTCTATTGGTGGATATGGTAGAGGGAGCGACATGTTTTACATAGCATAACAGATGTTCTACAGTCACTAATTTGTACATCTACAAACTCTCCATCTACAGTGCCTGGCAAAAGTATCTGAGCTTAGCACATCTAGCCACTGGGATTTTTGCCCATTCTTCCAGGCAAAACTGCTCCAACTCCTTTAAGTTGGATGGGTTCCGCTGGTGTACAGCAGTCTTTAAGTCAGACCACAGATTCTCTATTGGATTGAGATCTGGGCTTTGACTGGGCCATCCCAACACATTTAAATGTTTCTCCCTAAACCAACTGAGTGTTGCTTTAGCAGTGTGTTTAGGGTCATTGTCCTGCTGGAAGGTGAACCTCCTTCCCAGTCTCATCTATTGGGCAGATTGAAACAGGTTTTCTTCAAGAATTGCCCTGTATTTAGCACCATCCATCACTCCTTCAATTCTGACCAGTTTCCCAGTACCTGCTGATGAAAAACACCCCCACAGCACGATACTGCCACCACCATGCTTCACTGTGGGGATGGTGTTCTGGGAGTGATAAGAGATGTTGAGTTTCTGCCAGACATAGCGTTTTCTTTTATGGCCAAAAAGTTCAATTTTAGTCTCATCTGACCACAGTACCTTCTTCCAGATGTTTGGGGAGTCTCCCATGTGTCTTTTGACAAACTCAAGACGTTCTTTCTTGTTTTTTTCTTTAAGCAAGGGCTTTCTTCTGGCCACTCTTCCATAAAGCCCAGCTGTGGAGTGTACGGCTAATAGTGGTCCTATGCACAGACACTCCAGTCTTTGCTGTGAAGCTCTCCAGCTCCTTCAGAGTTATTGTTGGTGTTTTGGATGCTTCTCGAATTAATGCCCTCCTTGGCAAGTTTACTGTGGTGCCATATTCCTTCCACTTTGCTATGGGATATTCAAAGTTTTGGATATTTTTTTGTAACCCAACCCTGATTTATACTTCTCCAAAATTTTGGCCCTGACCTGTTTGGAGAGCTCCTTGGTCTTCATCGTGCTGCTTGCTCGATGCTGCCTTTTGCTCAGCGGTGTTGCAGATTCTGGGGCTTTCCAGAGCAGGTATATATGTAAGCTGAGATGATGTGACACTTAGACTGCATACAGGTGGACTTAATTTAACTAATTGTGTGACTTATTGAGTTAACTGGTAGCACCAGAACTTATTTAGGAGCTTCATAGCAAAAGGGGTGAATACAAATGCACACACCAATTTTCAGTTTTTTTATTTTTAACATTTTTTTGAAATTAGTTTTTTATTTCGTTTCACTTCATCAACTTGGAGTATTCTGCGTAGATCCACTACATAAAAGCCAAATGAAAATCCTTTAAATTCCAGGTTGTAATGCAACAAAACAGGAAAAAGGCAAAGGGGGGTGAATACTTTTGCAAGGCACTGTATATCTAGATGTATCTGATGAAATAAATACAAGGCAGGGGTACCTAATAAAGTAGCAACTGAGTGTATGTGCATATAAGGACACCTATGACTTCATACATTTACTTTTTATGCTACACATGTTTGAATTGTTCCTACATGTATACAGACACATACAGTAGGTGTGTAGTGGTTGATCGTGGCCTTCAGGCAATGCTTAGCTGTGCATCTGTTCTGCTGCTCGAGCTTAAAAATCAGTGATTGCGTTAAGGCTCAGATGGAATTATGGAGGAAGGGCCTCACTCCAGGGTGTGACAGCAAGGGAGAGTGTCCCACTGGGACACACACACACACAAAGCAATGGTGTGCAGAATGCTCAGTACATTATGAGTTATTCTTTTGTGTGTGTGTGTGCTCTACACTTGCGTCTATGTTTCATATTATGTGTTTCCATTAAAAAGGAAGACTAACACATTTGTTAAGTCAGGTTTGCACAGCTTCCATTCCCTTGACAGAACGTCAGATGATTTTATGTGCTCTTAAAATGGCAGTTGATAAGGAACCATGAGAGGATGAAGGAGACAAGGGTGAAAGATGGAGAAAGAGATATGTAGTAGATTTATTCATAAGGCCTGCTTTGTTACGGATATTTTTGCTTTTGATGTTT
>CM040975.1:23292442-23332442 GCA_022985145.1 Pangasius djambal | reverse complement strand
AGACCGTTATTGTCAAGTCCAAGGAGAGGACTAGCAGTGATCAAGACAAGAGCGAGTCATAAGGAGGTCAAGGCCAAGTCAAGATCAAGTCCAAATGAAAGCAAGACAAGTCAGGATTGAGACCTAAAACCATCACATCCTCTTTGAGGCCATGCCTTTACTTCAGTTTCATATATGGCGGAAGAAATTTGCAAATTGCCTTGAGAATTACCCAGAATCCCACAGAATCTTTCCGGACAATAGACTTAGGCATATAATTGAGTCACCATTAGTAGTTTTATTGGGCATATGCAAGCCACTGATATCTGATGTGGCTCTAGTCATAAAAAACGGGGTTCACACTCCAAATCTGTTTATTACAAATAAATATAATAAATATAATAACACATTTTATTATTTTTCTGCAAAACAAGAAAAAGCATAGTTTCTCACCCTGCCTTTGGTAAACAAGATTTTTTAGCAGCCGATGTCAACCGCCGTTCTTAAACAATTAGTTGAACTTGAACCAATTTTGCTAATTCTCTCAACTAGTTGGCTGTATTTATGTGTTGTGCTAATGATTGGGCTACGTTTTCAAGAACGAATTACTTCTAGTAAAACTTTGCATACAAACATTATTTTTACAAGACTATATTTAGTGAAACCAATGCCCAAGACCAAGACAAATCCAAGTCATTACAGAAAACAGCTCAAGACCGGACTTGAGTCCTACAGCACTATAGGATGATGGGTATTAATTTTGGGTGATAAAACCCACTGGCTTTCCGTGCTGATGAAAATGGCCTGGATGGTGATAGAAGTCCGTGCCTTTGTCACACTGATGGGACTGACGAAAAAGACTAATAATAAGTGAAGGCACTTTTAATACCGCATTTGCTTATGATTAATCCACAATGAAATAACAGCTGATCACGATTAGTTAACTGTAATGTCAAGGCTTGTAATGTCAAGATGCCATAAAAACACGGGTTAAATTGAGTTCACCTTTGGCTTATGTGAACAGCAAGTAGAAACGTGTGAACTCCTCCAGTGCTAAGATTTGATGGAAAGTATAAATCATTACATAGCACACCTGAGAAAATAGTTGTGATGATTCATGTTTCCTTAGAGAGAAATGCTTTCATTTCCAAAATATATGTATTCAGTAAAGCTAGTCGTAAAGTGCTGCGTATGTATAGATTTTATCATTAAAGGAAAATGTTTTCAATTTAAACAATTTACCCTCGCTAGGAAACAAACAGAAGGTATTTTGATATTATTGTGATGAACTAGCTGAAACCCTAACCTGTGGCCACTCAATTGGATTTATCCAGTTTAATTTATTATTTACTTTAGTTTATTAAAGCCTTAATGCAGGAACAGATTTATCGAAACCTTACTTTAATTACATTTCTATGTTATCCCTGTTAAAGTTTGAATTGTACTGTTCCCACATCACTGACCCCGAAATCACTGGAAGATTATATAATCCCAATCCAATGCTTGATTATAAAGTACTGTTAAAAGTATTGTTAAAAGTATTAAAGCTTTATATTAATTTTGATTCATATAATGAGCATAAACTAAACTAAACTAGAAGTGATCAATAGGAAAGGATTTCTAGCAGAATTTGTAATGACACATAGATTATCATGGATACATTTTTTTTTTTTGCAATGAATAACTGAATAATAAGCCAACAGCTGAAGGGGTTATATCTTAATGAAGCTAAAAGTAATGGTTTAAAGTAAGTCAGCCAGGATTACCCTCATGCGTCTTACCCTTCTGTACATTCCTGGGCAAAAAAAAAAAAGCCCAAAATGTCATAAACACGGGTTAAATTGAGTTCGCCTTTGGCTTATGTGAACAGTAAGTAGAAACGTGTGAACTCCTTCATTATTAAGCTTTTAATGGTCTTAACAACAAATCATTGTTCAGGAAATTAGCAGGAATTAAACAAATAGATAAAGGAACGTAGTATGGGAAGCCTTTCCCTTTGATTTCTTTAAATGTTTAAGCCTTGTGGCCCTTGATGGGCTGCATCATGTGTGGCAGAAAACTGAATAATGACTAATCTATTAAGAAAAAAAAAACATCCCAGAAGATATTTTTGGAAAATTTTGTACACGCAGACATGTGTTAGTTTGAATTTTACATCAAACATTTTAATCATTATCATGATTTTACCTTTGCGTACAAGACGACTATATAAGTGAATTTCCCTCTTTCTAGCTTTTTCCCCAAACACTTCACTGCAGCAGAAGTAAACGAGCAAATGGTGGCACAGGAGCCCTCAGCAGTGCATTTGTTTAATTCATGCTAATTTTCTCACCAATGATTTGCTGTTAAGACCATTAAAATAATGGTCTTATTAATACTTTCCATTTTGGGCTTGGCCCATTTTTTTGCCCAGGAGTATATGTTACTACTATATTAAATAAAATACCTAAATAAACAAGAATATTTTTTAAATTAGGCTCTATGTTAAAGAATATCTTGTTCTGAGGATTTTCCTACTATAAAAGGGTTATGTCCTCTGAACTTCAAACTCTCGTGACAAGAGGTGTGTCAGAGTGGAAAATCAAAGCTACAAATGGAACACACATCCTCATTCTTGCTGTTTACACTGAGGTTTTAAGTGTGTGGTGTCATGTCAGATATGCTAAGTGATACACAGTAGAGATCCAGCGTAAGAAAGAGTAAGTCATGTGCGTGAGTGAGAGTAAGTGTGTGTGCGTGAGGACCGTGTATCACTGTGGCTCGTGAGTGACTCTTTCCAGCAGCCCCAGCAATTTCCAGTGACAAAAGCGCTCCCCCTCTTTTGCTTCTATCTCTTCATCTGTTTATCCTTTCATCTTGTTCGTCAGTGTGGCCGTCCCACTCTCAAACCCTTTCGGCCCCCTCTTTCTCCTCGTCTAACCCAACGCTGCCCACCGTTTTTCACTTGTTTACTTCCTCCTTCACTTCTTCGGTCGTCTTTTCGCGCCGGCCTACTTGCCACTTCGTACTTCTGTAACGCTTCCTCTGTCCTGAGTGCCATCTTTAAGAAGAGGCTATATGTAAAGAGTCACATAAAGTGAACACAGAAATTCACTTTAGAAATATTAGATTGTGTCTACAGAAGTGTGCACTTCGACACAGGAAGTGGGCAGCCACTGGGAGGAGGTGTGGGAGGGCACAGTGGAGAGAGGAGGTGAAGGAGAGAGGGAGGGAGGAGAGATAGAGGGAGGAGTGGGGAGCAATTTCCTCACCCCCTTACGTTATCAGTTTGTTCCTCCTTATTGGCCACGCTCTGACAGGGGCCGAGAAAGACTGAGAGAGTGGTGTGTGGATGTGTAAAAAGGAAGAGAGAAGGAGAAAGCGAGAGAGAGACAGCGAGATATAGAGAAAGAGAGAGAGAGAGAGAGAGAAAGACAGAGAGAGGGAGAGCTGAAACAAGTGCACACATAAGTATCAGTATGACAAAGACGGCTCCTATAGCAGCGATGGATTACTCCCATTTGTGGTTGCCAGGTATGTGTCTTTGCTTCCTGTGTGGTTACCAGGTTGGACTTTTTGGGGTCAGTTATGTGCTGAATGTGGTGGGGACAGGATGGGGACAGGATGAATATTTATTGACCAGCTGTAGGTTTAAGAAGCTTTCCAAATAATTAGTACAAGAAGAGATAGTGAGCAAGTGAGACAGAGACAGAGAGATAGATCTAAATGTATTAAAATGTGGGTAAGCCTAATAATGTATTTGTAAAACATACTTTTTACATTTTAAAGTTTTTTTGTATCTTTGCTTAAGTTTGAGGTTTTAGGCCTTTAATATCAGTCATAATTATTTGGAAGGGTTTTGATAAACTGCTTACAAATCCTCTTAACAAGGATTGTGATTGAGAGTTCCTGTTATAAGATTTTTGGTTTAAATTTACAATTACATAGATTTATTAACTTGTTTAGTTGTGTTCAGCCATGCTGCTCACAAGTAATAAAGGCATGTGTGTTGAGTATGAATGGCTATACATGTATATTGCACTCTGCTGACAGTGCAGACTCTTCATTTTGTTGCTGTGGGGAAACCCTTCAAGGATCTGTGTATAGGCCTACAACAGTGTTTCCCTATTACAGGGGATTCCAAGTAGGACCTGTGAGGAAGCTAAGAATCCTTAATTATACAAAGAACGCCCAAAACCCCCTTTTTGTCTAAGGGTGTGGTAATAGATAGAGATGAGTTTGGAGTTCGTATTGTATGTAGTGTTGTAATGTGTGCACAGAGAAAGAAATGTGAACACTTTTTTATAAGGAGTAATGGTAGAATTAGAAAAATCCAAAATTAGTAAAACTATAGGCCAAACTCCTTTTATAGAGTGAAAAAAAATCTGACAGCATGATTCTAGGTGAGAGAACCGGTTAACACCATCACTTCTGTGTATGTGTGACTTGATTTAACTGACTAATGCAGTATACCACATCTTTTACAGAAACATAGCAAGTGCTGCCGTAGTTTTGTGTATGTGTTTGTGAGTGATGACCTGCTTGGTGGTTGTATGCTCTTACAATATTGGAACGTATGCATGTGAGGGAGTGGGAGTTAAGTGTGTTGGAACGCATTTACGTGAGTGTGACAGAGTAGGAGTCGAGTCTGAGTATGTGCGTGGAGGACGCGGTGTTTCCTCTGTCCCTGTCTCTGTACTTCCTCCTCATCTCCAGCACTGAGTCCAAGATGGACAGTAGACCATACACCTACTATGTATTGTGATATATATCCTGTATTTCCAAACCATATAGCATATTATTCATTAACTGCGCAAATGCGCAGAATGATTAATTAAACATGACATTCTAAAAGTGATGAAAGTAAAATGTGAAAATGTCAGTGGTTCCTTAGAGATTAGGAGATTAGGTTAAATTTTGCAGATGTTAACCCTGGCATGCAAATGAATAAAGAGAAAGAACAGAAAGAAAGTTCATTATAACTAAATATTTTGATCTAAAAATTTTGACTTAAAGCACCAGTCAAATAATTTTTCCCCTGAAGTATAAGTATCTCTCTCTCTCTCTCTCTCTCTCTCTCTCTCTCTCTCTCTCTCACACACACACACACACACACACACACACACAGGCATGCTGAATGTTCTGGTGACATATACGTGGTGTATGATGAAGTGATAATATACGAAATAGATGTGGCTTTGTATAAACGTAACTGTGTATGAGTGGTCTATGTGTTTAGTTGTAGGGGGCATTTGACTTGTGTTTGGGACATCTGGACATTTGCCTCTTTTGCATCTGTACATCTGCACTTAAAAAAACTAAAAGAGGTAAAAGATTTCTTTTACATTACACAGGTAAGGTTAAGTGTAATCATAGCATTATTTAGCTACAGTAATACATCAGTCAGTAGAAACACTCCACAATGGTAGAATCTGAGCCTATATTTACAACGTAGAGGAGAAACATACTACTGGAAGAATACAAGAGTGTTGATATTAGTGTGTTTAGTGGTGTGCAGTAGATTAATAATAGCCTTTCTGACAGTAAGGGTTTGGTTTAGCACATTGTGCTCCCCCCAGCCTGAGGGGAAATAGAGAGGGAAGTGAGAGACAAGCTCTAGACCTCTTATACACATACCCCATCATGTATGTACTCCACAATCACTTCATATGAAACTAGACCACTATCAACAAACACAAAATGTGACTGAACTCTGACACATTATTAGTTAACCAAGTAACATTTAAATTAGCGAGTACTGTAACCTAGAATAATTTACATTAAAGTCAGTGCATATTCAATTACCTCAAAACGTCCCTTTCTACTAATGATTTGATTGTGAAAATGGCTGCTGCACACAGTAATATGAGGCATATTTGGAAATTTAGGGATGTTGTTGAGATCTTCTGAGTCAGCATTACAGTCTACAAACACATATACATATATAAAAATAATCTGTTTGTGACTTAATCTCAAAATATTGCCCAAATTTCTCTCTAAACCCCAAACTAAGTCAGGACTTCTGCCTTTATTCTGAGTGTGGCCTGAGGAGTCAGGGGACAGTGATGGGGATTTCCTCCAGCCAAACTTCCTCCCTTTCCAAAATGATACTTTAATGGAAAAGTGCATTATCTGCAAAAAAATAAAAAATAAAAAATCATTCAAGAACAGTAAGATGACTGACATATCAAGGACAAACGTCCATTAATGTTAACAGTCTTATCTCCATCATGTGTTGATGTGTGGCTTGTGAAGATATAGCAGTATGATGCTGTACAGTAATAAGGAATGCTATAATGGCACACATCAGTATTTAATTCAAATATAGATAGAGAAGATGTTTTGCTACAGAGCTCAAGTATAAACAGTACACACAGTATTTCTGCATCGCTTTGATAACGTACTCAAGAGTAATCCGCTTCATTACACCATGACTTTTTCCGTAGTGTTTCACTTATACCTAGTTCTATGTTTATCACTCACTGGTGTGCACTCCTGGCATCTTCTAGAGCAGCGGTTCTCAAACCGCTTTCAAACAGGGACCAGTTTAATGTAAAAAAAAAAAAAAAATTTCACTGACCCCCTCAGGACAGACTTATTTTACAAACTATTTTAAAAAATTAAGCATTTTATTTAAATATGTACAATAATTTTAGCTATTTATTGGACCCAGAGTGGGTTTATTATTATTATTATTATTATTATTATTATTAGTAGTAGTAGTAGTAGTAGTGGTATTAAATTTTCCACCCATAGACCCATTTTCCTTAGATTACAGATGACATTGTTTATAAGCATAACAACTTTGATAAATGTGAGTAGTGAGTTCTACCACAGAGACAAAATTATAGATTCTCTAGCATTCTATCCAGAACCTGGTTTATAAGTGTCAAATAGAGGACCAGGGGTGAATAATACCTTAGTAACTGTACTAAAAGTACTGTTACTATACTTACGTATTATTTTGGTATATTTGTACTTTACTTGAGTATTGCTGAAATGAAATTCGTTTACATTACTTAATTACATTTCCAAAAAAAAAAAACTTCAACTTCATTTTTACTGCTTCATTTTATGTAGACCTTCAAAGTACTCGTTACAAATCTGGAAGGTCTCTTTTTCTCTCATCCAGCCAGTACCTGTGCACTATATATCAAACAAATAGGCTGAGTTTAGCATCCAATCAAGTTCACCAATCTAGAAAAAACCTATCAAGGATTGTGCAATTCATCACTGGTCATGACCTTCTCGTGTTACACAATGTAGTTAGCGCTATAGCTATCTGTGTGTGTCTGAATATGGATAAGCCAACGGACTGCAGCGTGGAACTTAAGGATGAGTGCCCCTGGCCTTACCTCTGTTTCAGTATGCTGGAGTAAGCAAAGACTTACAATTAAGGTGTCTCTTTTAACAACTCCATCTAATTAAAAAAAGAATGTTCAGGTAAGTTTAGCTAATTTAGTTAACATTAACTAGCTATATTTAAGTAAGTTTCCTTTGCTAATGCCAGGCTAGACTAGCATTGATGCCAGTGGCTAACATAAATTAACTAGGCAACAAGTCAACTTCTATTAAAAAATAAATAAAAAACTTTGAATGGCATATAGCTCTGAAACAAAAGGAATCTTCTAATAGTTTTAGATAAGTAATAAAGTTCTTTTTAACATGAAACCATAATATTTATCATTTCACCAGTTAAAGACATTAACTTTATAGGTTTTAATACTTGAGTACATTTCAAAGCAGCAACTCTTCATTTTCACTTTTTTGCCTGAATACTTCCACTTTTAACTGAGGAAGATTTTGACACATTATTTATACTTTCACTTAAGTATAACGTCTAAGAACATTGTCCACTCCTGTAGAGGACCAAGTGTGAAAAAAGGCTCAAATGAGAATCAGTAGTGAAATGTGTGGAAGGAGAGTGAAAGACAGCTAGCGGGGTAGGGAAGCGTTTAATATGCAGGTGGCCGATATAATTAGTCAGTCGTTGGGGTTATTTGCATGTATTTCACAAAAGGGAAGTGAGTGTGTCTGTATGAGAAACTACGTTTAAGTTGTGCGTGTGTGAATGTGTGTCTTATGGAGGTGTGTTCATTTTAAACAGAGACCATTTTTATTTCTTCAGACTTCATCAAATATATATGTATGCACAAATTTTACTTCCTCTTATGGACAGACGTAACGTTACTTTAAATTCTATATAACAGAGTATGTACTGTTAGAATTGTTCATTCTATTGCACTGCATCTAGTAATGAGAATGTGGGTATGTTGTGCTATGTAAAATATAAAATCCTTGTTTTTAAATTCTTTATTTCATCCTATTTCTCCTAGCTACAGATTGCCATACAGTGAAGTAAATACATTTAATTAATTACATAATTCTGTGCACACCTTACTTCATATATCTTACATACACACTATATTTTACATCTTACTTTACAGTATATGCATTATTTGTCCGTCCAAATACTCTTTCACCTCACTTTAAAATGAAAAAACAAACAAACAAACAAACAAAAAAGTAAATCTTATGTGAGTTTGTTTTTGGCCTTAGATAAAGAGCCCATGATGTGACTCCACATGCCCCAAATTAAACACATTTTAGGACAGCTGTATATGAAATCATTTTCCCAAATATGATCTTTTCCTCGATGTCTAAATACAGCAGCGCCCCAAGTAATCGCACAAGCCAATATCTAGTAGATGACTTTACAGTACAAATTACCGCAAAAGCAGGGGCAGTTAAATTCTTCTATCATTTCTGTCCTTTAAAAAATAGGCAACGCTGTTTTAAAATCTTGTAGTACAATAGAGATTGTGACACATATAGAACATTTTCATACTGAATAATACTTGTGGTTTAATCATATAAATGATTTATTATCAGTGTATATGTCCACTGTATAGCGTCACATCTCTGTTTGTCATTTTATTGTATGTCCTTTAAGATCAGTACACAAAGTGGAAATCCTGTGTGAATGAAACGCCATGGCACAGAATCTGATTTTCTTTATGCCTCAGTGTGAACACAAACTTGAGTTGCCCTCTTGAGTTGATGTGCTTCATAAGTGTGTGTGAAATGCACTTGTGTTTTCCTCTATCTGCCAATACTTTGCCCCTCTCCGCTGTTATGAGAACTGTGTGTAATTTGGAGTCAGTATGAGATGAGCTCAGGTTTCTTGAGTGTTGTAAGTTGGAACCTGGGGATCCATTCTCTTGCTTTGGGTTGCCTTGAGACACATAATGGTTTTTTCCCTTTCTGTTGTTTTTTTTTTCTTTTCTTTCAAATTACTTCTTTTGAAGTGACGGTGGATGAAAGTTTTTTCTTTGCTTTTAAACTCTCTCTATCATTGCTACCCTTATCTCTGAACAGCGAGTCATTTTTATCTACTGATAACGCTCTTCTTCAAATTATTCAAGTTTTTTCAGGTTTTGACATCTAATTTCGCTCTTTGTCTTTCTTCTGTAGATATCAGAATGTCAAAGCCAATAGAGGTCGAAAATCCAGCAGCAGACTCTCCGATGGAGCATACGGGAGGTATGTTAATGCGCGTGTGTATATGTGAGTGAGAAAGTCAGTCATGAAGTATGTTAGGTCAGCTGCTGGTTTTGATATTTCATGCCTTTCTCTCTCTACCTGTGTATCCATTTTAGATTCAGAGAGAAATGGCTCAGACTCCAATAATCAGGTAGGCCTTTATTTTAAAGTAATGCGTTTACTATAAGTTTGATGATTGCATTTTTTCCATTTGGCTAACCTGTTTCCTTCCAATAGATTCCGCCAATGAAAATCAGCCCCTTCTCACTCTCTCCAACACTAAGTGCCAACAACAAGGTAAATGACTCACTTGAAACGTGTGTTTTTTTTTTCCTGCATCTCAGGCTGATTTGCATGTTGATTCACAGATATTTAGAATCATATGTAAGTGTGTATGTGATGTTTGTGAAAAGCTGAAAACCCACAAAAAAAAAGGCAGATAGAAAGGGGACTATGAATCAGGAAATCAGGAAGGAAGAAACCTAAGTCAAACCTTAAATCAGAGTACTAATGGCTACAGGACACACTGGAATTCTGGGACATGAATTTGGTCAAGACAACTAATCAACACATCCCATGATCAGTAGAACAAATCGATTTTGATGAGTGAGTATGTGGTGTGCTGCACACACTGCTTATGTGCATTATGGAACTAATGGTATTTATTTAGTCTGTTTCCTGTTAGAAGGTATACTGTATATACTGTAAGCTTGTAGACAAAACTGTAGCCTAAAAATGGCCATAATGCAAATGCTAAATGAGGTGATTGCAGTGTTGGTACATGTGGATGTGGCAGATGTATTGTTGGCATATTAATGAGCATTGATTATCCAGTGAACAGAAATATAATTGTAAAATTTATTTATATATTTCTGTAAAGCTGCTTTGTGACAATGTCCATTGTTAAAAGCGCTATACAAATAAAATTGATTTGAATTGAATGAAATCAGTTTGGTCAGAATAAACAGATTATCTATCTATAGTAGCTAACTGATTAAAACAGCTCCTTTCATTCCCTTTATGAACTGTGTGCGCTGGAAGTGCAGTGACTCATAATCCTATATGGTTAAATTTCATTTCGATTTTAGTGGTAGACTTTTCTGGCTTCTTGTCCGCACTTTTGTGAGTTTCACTCTAGAGCAGCGCTTATATCAAGTAATTCCTTGACTCCATGCGAGCAAAACATTCTGGATTTAATTAGTTTTGTATTGACTTTGTTAATTATATGAGGTTCCATGTGTAATTACACATCAACTGTAACAGTCGCATCTGAGTTGTTATTATTTCTAATGGTTAAAATTCAGTCTGTTGTATTTCATTATAATTGGGGTGAAATATCCTGTAAGTGGTGTGACATTAAGAGTGTACATGCACAGAACTGGGATGTAAGAAATGGGACAAGATTTCTTAGGCAAATATGCTTTTTGTCCTCAGAAATGTCCTAATTTTTGCCCAAAATGTGCAAAAACAACATGGGTCCAACATAATTAGCAACCTTAGTGAACAACATTCCTCTCTGACTTTTGAAATCTCAATAACTCCACATTCAAATGCTACAGTGTTTCTGAGTGAAGGACTCGTGTGGTTAAGGCTAATTTTCACAGGATGTTCAATCCTAACAAATCATATGAAATTTAGAACAGTTAACCTCTCTGAAATAGCATGTTTGAACCATGCTAGGTGTGTATGTACAAATCATGCAACGAAACTGCTCTTATATAAGATACTTTCAAGCTGAGGAGAACTGAAAGCAAGACCCTGATATGGCCTTGATATAGCATGGCCCTGTGATATTGATTGGCCTTGCAAGTTTCCATTGATAACATGGCATCACTGCAGAGTGCTTTTTGAAACGTGCATAATTGCACATGAAGTCTGAATTCAGAAGAGTGTATCTGAGAGAATGTGCTTGAGATGGTGCACATCTGCAAAAACAGCTTCCCTTTCTTTCTCAGGCCAAGGTGGAGGAGTGTGGAGAGATGTCTCCAGCTTCAGTTCAGGCCACGCCCACTCAAACACCCCTCTCACACACACAGCTGATGCTGACAGGAAGCCAGCTGGCAGGAGTAAGACACACACACACACACACACACACACACTGCCATTCTTCACTCTATGGTTGCGATGTCTGTTCAGTCCAGTTCACGCTAAGCTTTCTATCGCCATCATGCTTCCTCACCCAGAATTGAATGTAAGAGTTGTATCTGTATGCAAGAAGACCTAATTAGAAGACTAATAATAACATTGATTAGTTATATTCATAAAACAATTTATATCATTTTTACTGATAAATGTAAAGACACATTTCAATATTTACAGAAAGTATTAGAATAATAACCTATAAAGCATAGATTATGGTACTAACCATCTGGACTTTTTAGTGTTAAACGCATGCATTAGCATTAAATGAAATACTAGGAAGGAAATAAGGTGTGAACAAGGGACTTTCAATTTGAGGACTTTTTTTTTCAAAAAGCTAAAAACTCTTTTAGTGGGGGACCCAGACATTCAGATCCTACTGTATGCAGCTGTTGGATTTGTGTCTGCTTTTTTCTTGCGCTTCTTGCACTTCCAGTTCTTTTTCCTTACCAGAGGATTTCTCCTTTTCTCTTCCCCTGCACTCTCTCTTCCTCTGCTCCCGATTTCCTTCTTGCCTTTTACTGTCTCACTCCAGCTGACTGCTCTCTTGCCCGCTCAGCAGCAGTTGCTCCTCCAGCAAGCGCAGCTTCTGGCCGCAGCCGTGCAGCAGTCACAGGCAGCTCACGCAGCCAATCAGCAGCAAACGCAGCAAACGCATCAGCAGGTCAATCAGCAGGCGGCTCTGCCTCAGCTGCAGGGCCAATCAAAGAGTGCTCAGGAGCAAAGTGCTGCTCCTGTCCTGCCCCCTCCTCACCAGCTTACCCTATCTCAACCAATCCAGCTCACTGCCCAGGTACACACTGTCACAGGCTTTCCTTAACCATGTTCTTCTCAGACCCAGTCATCACAAACCCATGTGTTCTGATTTGTCGCCTTCCTTGCACCTAACATGCCATTAAGCTCAATAACAACTTTTTATATATGAATAAATAAATCACTTTGCACACGGCTATAGTGTTGAGAACAGCATTATCACCGGTTCGAGTTTAGACTTTCTTCAGAGCCCTTGTAGTCTATTGGGGCAGTGACCAGCTGTTATCTTAGACTGATTTTGCAGCCACAAGGTTCTAACCTTCACTAACTTTTAGTTAAACTCACCTATTGTCCTTATCTTCTTCAGGACATCCAGCAATTGTTGCAGCTGCAGCAGTTGGTCCTCGTCCCGGGGCATCCTTTGCCCTCACCTGCACAGTTCCTTCTGCCACAGGCACAGCAAGGGCAGCAAGGTGGGATCCTCGCTCTCTGCACTGGATATATATATAAGTCTCATTGATATATACCAATTTCCATAAGCACATTTGGAACAGACATTTTAAAACATTTCTCCAAGACTGTATTGATCAAATTTGATTTTCTTTTTCCTCTCTCTCAGGGCTGCTACCGACACCAAATTTGATTCCACTACCTCAGCAAAACCAGGGGGGTCTCCTCACTGCTCCTCCTGCACTCAGTCTTCAAGCACAGGTAAGACAAGATTTTTAGGCCTGTATACAGACACCGAGCACGAGATGTGCTTGTTAGGTTCATTGTGTCTGTATTTCTCTAGCAGAGAGAAAAGGTCATGGAGAGCAGTGTCAGTACGGTGACCCCTGTGACCTCTCATGCCGAGGAGCCAAGTGACCTGGAAGAGCTCGAACAGTTTGCCCGCACCTTTAAACAGAGAAGAATCAAACTTGGATTCACACAGGTAGAAAAACACACAAAGACACACGATGTGTTGACATGAAAATAATAGAGCTGTACGAAATCCAAAGCAATCACAGCCATATTTTATTTATGTATAGTCACATTGTGACCTTGTATGAAATTCCTGCTGGTTAGCAGGGTAGAGGGTAGCGGGATAGAAGGATGATGTACTGCAGCTATCTGTACACTAGATGGCAGTAGACAACTAAATCAAGCAGCAAGAAATTCTGCTTTTTCAATCTGTATATTCTGTATTCCAGTGGCAAACAACCACCTACCTTGCATGGTTTATACACTTTACATGAGGCAGTATAAAATGATATGTGTATACAGAGCTTTCATTTTCAGGATTAATATGTAATAAAGTTAAAGATGAAGATTTGCTTTTGTATCCTTTTTTTTTTTCTTAAATAAATCCTGGAGTCGTTTTTCATCGGTTTGTTAGACACAAGTGTGTGCGGGGTAACCTTATAAATGTTCATCTAAGAGCAGTATTGACCAGGAGTTCATAATGGAGTTCATATCACTAGTCACTACGGCGATGTGAATGCTTTCTTGAATGTCTGTGGACTGTGTTTGCATGGACTTGTTACACTAAATCTAAACCACAACCAAAATTTTGTTATTTTAAGTAAAAAAAAAAAAAAAACCCTGGTTGAAAAAGGAGACAATTGTACTTAATATTCCATTCGCTTCTTGGAAACTGACAAGATGACAAGATTATTAGGCAAAAAAAAAAAAAAAAAAAAGAAATATTCATATATATAGTAATTATCAGATTTGAGCACTGCAATCATTGATCTTGTGACTGTAGGGGGAATTCCCTAGCCGTGGTCTTTAAGTGAAGGGGGCCCTCATGGGTCCTGACTAAATTTTCAAAACAAGAGATTGCATTTGAACACAACCTAGAACTATGTAGAGAGTTAACTGTCGTCTATTTAAACAATTTGTGACATCAAACAAGACAGCAGACTCGGATTGACTTGCCTTTACACTCTTGATTGTGTATTGTAATGGCTACATGTATACTCTCTCTCTCTCTCTCTCTCTCTCTGTCTCTCTCTCTCTCTGTCTGCAGGGTGATGTGGGACTGGCTATGGGCAAGCTGTATGGGAATGACTTCAGTCAGACCACCATCTCCCGCTTTGAGGCCCTCAATCTCAGCTTTAAGAACATGTGCAAACTCAAACCTCTCCTGGAGAAATGGCTCACTGATGCCGGTAACAGCATCGTCACACACCTAAAACATTCTAAGAAAAGAAACAGAAGAAATTTAGTTCACTTCACTAATTTATTGTGAACTGAAAGTATTAAAGTATAAGGTATAATTAACTACTATGAATTATTCAGTAACTACAGTGAAACTAATAATAAAGCTATGGTTGCAAGAGTGAGGATTGCAAGTTGGCACTCACTGAAGGTTCCTGGAGTTTAAGATGTTGTATATTAATGAATTTGTGCTAAGTACCTGCTTATTGATAATGATATGTTTATGACAAAGAATAAAGTCATATATTGGTTAAAGATAGTTGCTGATCATCTGATTGCTAATTTGTGCAGAGACCATGTCGATGGACAGTACCTTGCCAAGTCCCAGCTCTCTTTCCTCACCATCTCTGGGTTTTGAGGGCCTACCTGCCCGTCGCCGCAAGAAACGCACCAGCATCGAGACCAACGTGCGCGTGGCTTTAGAGCGCAGCTTCAGCGCGGTGAGACAATGAGCATACGAGTAACATTTGTGCGACGTTTAGCGACGCTTGACTGCAGATCAACGCAGCTCGACCTAAACTAACATTATGTACAAAAATATTTGCTTGATCGTGTTACATTCTATACATCCAGTTCTCACAATCTCACAGTTTTCCCAATCTGATGTTAACAGAAAGGTTGGAATTTATCAAATCTAAGAAAAAAGTGGTGGTTAGAAATGTCCATTGTACGATGACTGTACCATGTTGCTACCACTGAGTGTAAATGTTTACACGCACAAAAAGAGGCCAAGAGGTGAAAGCAAAAATAATAATAATAATAATAATAATAATAATAATAATAATAATAATAATAATAATCAAAAAATATACATAATATCAAAAATATACAGTATATATTTATATATTTTAATATCTGTTTTATTATTTTGGATTGTTGTCTTGTTGATAAGCCTACATCTTTTTTGGGGGGAGGAATAAAAATTATAAAATAGAGGAAATTTTTTCTTCTGCATTAAGAATCCATGGGGAATACAAACATTTCACAATGCATATAATTTTTTTTCCTGCATCAAATGTTTAAAGGCATATAATACTTATCTGCGGTGGTTTGCTCAGGAAAACTGTAGGGTAAACAATATTAATTCTAATAATTATTTTGAACCTTGAAGGCATGTTGAGAGAACCACATTTAGTCTTTAGTAGTTTATGAAAACATTGTAATTATACTGTTTTAGTAACATTATTCCAATACAGCATAAGGGTGTGACCGTCATAGCCCTGTCACTAAAAGTGTGAGGCATGTTGGGAATGCATAGTAATGTCCCAGTTAAACTGTGCCTTTGTGTCACACTCTCTGCACTCAGAACCAGAAGCCTACCTCAGAGGAGATTCTACTCATCGCTGAGCAGCTCAACATGGAGAAGGAGGTGATCCGCGTCTGGTTCTGCAACCGTCGACAGAAAGAGAAACGTATTAACCCCTCCAGTGCCACCCCTCCCCTGCCCAGCCAACCCCAGCCTGCCACACACAAACCCCCCTGCTACAGCCCGCACATGGTACGGCCCAGCCTGATCCTCACACCCACACGCTCACCCCTAATGGCCCTGTGATTGTTTCTCCTGCATGCGCAGATTATACCAGCCTTCTTCTGGCAGGACGTTCTCCCATAAAATCCTGAACATGGTCTAATCCATTTGTCATTGCTTGCCTTTACCAGATCGTAGTCCACCGAAACCATAACCTAACAATAACCAAGCACACTTGCTGCTAATATGTCTCCATTAGGTGTTCAGTACTAATATGTACTCAGAAGGCACTTTAGTAGGTACTAATAGGTTATTAACTTTATAGGCTGCCATAATTTACACTGTGAATTGTGAATTCAATTGTGAATTATAATCAGTGTTTTTGACACAACTGTTATAACCAGGATTTGGATGATTCATAGTCTTTGTGAACTACTCACATCAGGCCTCGTCATGGCCTTTTTCATGAATGACTTGCTTCTGAGAAGTGTGTTAAGCTGCGTATTTTGTCTATGAATTATTCCTATTCCAGGGTATATAGGCACATATTTCCAAAAATCACCACACATACATCGCCATAGGTTTATAGGTATAAAGATGAAGCGTATTATTCAATAAAACAGGCCAGTAATGAAAGAATAGTGAATAGAGCCTGAAATGACAGACTGCGTGATTCTGGTAGTCTAACTCACTAGTAGCTATAACTATAAAGTACGTGTACCTAATGAAGTGGTATAGACCATTTACCTAATGAGTAAAGTCTAGATCAGGTGATTCTCAAAGCAAAGTTAGAGATGGCACACTAGTGACATAGTCCCTGTCTCCTTTTTCCTCCTCTCTCTCTTTCTCTCCCTCTCTTCTGTTTCTCCTCAGATGCAAGGTCAGGGACCGTCCCAACCTGTTACTAGTCTCAGCACAGCAGGTAGGAGTCACTAGTCTCTTAAATCTGTTAGCTAACATTTCTATTATTACTGAAGTGTGTTAAAGCCTTCCTCGTCTTCATCTCTTGCCAGCAACCACCATGCCCTCGGTTTGTCCTTTGACCCCCACTGGTCCCTCCTCAAGCTCCACCCCTTCACCTGTGACTCCATCTCCTCGCAGTGACGCCAGCCCTGTTCCTGCCACTCACACATTAAATCTGAACACAGGGTGAGAGACACAGGCACACCTGTGCATACATGCATATAAACACACACACTACCACTCTAGCATATTCAAACTAATCTGTCCCATGTGTACAGTACTGTGTGCATGTGACAGAGACCACTTATAATAAAAGTATAAGGGTGGTTGTTGTGGGCATAGCAATATTAACATCAGATCAGCTGCTTCCAGTCAATCTGTACTTTGTAAAAAAAAACCCACATTAAAAAAGTTAATTCAAAGATATCTTGATATGCACGATATCTCAGACAAGTGTACTGTCACATAATTTATACCATATCAATATTATATTGCCACATTGCCATTAGGGTTAAAAAAAAATTCCCATTTTCGCCCAAATTTGGTCACCTGCCAATTCCCACCCAAGAGTCAGCTCTCCCCTGTCATACAACAGCTACCAACCAGGGAGGGTGAAGGCTATCACATGCTTCCTACAACACAGGTAAAGCCAGCCAAATTGCTGCTCATGCTGCATCACAGGGCAGTGTAACACACTTAGAGGAAAGAGCTATCTACCCTCTTCTACATACATGAGCTCACAGACACCCATGACTGGTTAGTGTTTCTGTGACTGACAGGGGAGAGAGAGAGAGAGAGAGAGAGAGAATGCCTTCCCTCCCACTCAGACAGCATGGCCAATTCTGTGTAAATGAGTTATAAGTAAATGTTTGTATTGTTCTTTTCACAGTATAGGATAGAAACATGTTGATATTCTTGTTTATGGTTATTGTACATACACTGCAGATGGATAGAAATTAAATAGAAAAATGCTGGAGGATTCTTTTTTTTTTACCACAATCTAATAATTAGTGTCACACACACATGCAGCATACAGTTAGTAGAAACATACAGTACATACTGTATGCACACACCTATATGCATGTGTTTCAAAAATTCGCACTCACAGTGCATACTGTAAATGCACAAGCTGTAATGTTTTGCTGGCCAGTAATGATAGTTAATGTCTGTGTGTATGTGTGTGTATATGGCTTTCCTGTCCACAGTTCGTGGCGTAACAAGAACGGTGACGTGTCTAACTACATCACCGATTTTGCTGCAAATCTGAGGTGAATACAATCTAAAAAGACTGTGCGCGCACACACACACATACACACAGTCACACACACACACAGTCACACTCATATTACAGTTAACCATTCAAGATGAAAGCAAAAGTAACCGAGTCCCAAGTACAAACACATAACAGCTTTATAACCCACTGTCACATTTTGTTTATAGACTAATAAGAAGACATATGACCTGATATCTAAGATCATTTCCTTCTTGAAATCGACTATTAGAAAAAAGCAAAATCAGCTTGTGACTAATTAAATTGTGACTAATGTGACTAATTTTGTCTTGTTTTTTTTCTGGTTATTTTTTTTTGGTTTCCCACTTCAAATAACATGCCTTGTTTTTCAGTGTGTGCCATGTCTTATGCTTCTTGATGTTTTACTGTATTCTTCCTTTCCTCTTCTTCTTTCCCCCTGCTGTTTGTCTTTGTGTGTGCGCACGCTTGCGTATTTGTGTGCACGACTCAGGAATACGGTGATTGGAGTTAACACAGGAATGACCCAAGCCCTGCGTGGCAGCAACCCAATCGCCACAATTCAAGGTTTGTGGGAAAGCAGGCAGTAGCAGGGGAATAAGAGAAATAAATGGGGAGGGAAATGATGGACAAAAGAAAAGGAACATGAAATGAAATGATGAGTGTGTTTGTTGAAATCATCTCAGGTTAGTGTGCGGTGCTATGGCGTGCTTTGCTTTCTGTGTGTTTTAAATCTCATTCTTCTGTTTCTCATGCTGTTTTGTGAGTAGGTTTGCTATTGTTCTTAAATATGACTCATCTATCTCTCATTTCTCTCAGCTCTGGCAGCCAGTGGTGGTCAAACCACCATTTCCAGTCTTGAAGGTGGCAGCAAGGTGCTGATTGGTGGTTCTGGAGGACAAAGGTCAGGACTCCCTTCTTCTCTCTTCCTTAACCACCCTTCACTGTTGCCCATGGCAGCGGGCACAGCTCTGGGATTGGGCAACTCGATCGTTTCCAAATCCGGCAGGCCTCTATTCCCGGACGGCATGAGTCCCTCCCCCTGCTCGAGCCCTGACTCTTCCTGCTCTTCCAGCGACTTGCTACACAGCCCACATGATCTGGGGAGCGGCCAAGATTGAGTGACACTTCCAGGAAACCAATCACAGGACCAGGAGGAGGAACTGAAACCTCCCATCACAACCAAAGCATCCCTGTCTCTCTTTCTTCCTTTGTCTTTTGTCTTTCATTCTTTCTCTCTTGCTCTCTCCCGCTCTCCTGATGCCAAAAATACACAAAGTGGAAGAGGGGAGAGATGAAGAGACAGAGGTAAAGACGAGACAAAGTGAAGAAGAGAGATTTACATGTAAACCAAAAATTCACCTGGAGGTCTAGTGGTACGTCGACTGAGCGCAGCCACTTCTCCACCGTTGTTTTTTTTTCCTCTCTCTCTTTTTCTCTGGAGAGTGTAAAGAAATAAAAGAAAGGACAATAGACACTGGTTTAAGAGCTGCAGGAACCAGAGGAAAGAGCTGATTATTAATGATCCTTGAGCCAAAAATAGCAAAACTAAAAACTTTTATTTCTTGCAGAACGGCAGTCGGACATCAGCTCTGACCAGTCTGGAGAACTTTAAACCAAAAAAATATGATAGAGGTGAACTTTAAAAAGACTCACAGTGACAAAAAGACAACCATACCAAAAACCCATATACCAAAAAATAACCAAAACCAAAAATACGGAAGGAAAAGCTTTATCCCGTGGACCTGTAAATAGTCCAGCGTCCAGCACCAGACCCACACCAACGATCCAGCAACCTCCCGCTCCATCATTTCATCTGGCATTCTCTCATTTTGTCTCTCAATATGTCAGTATTTTTTTCTTAAAATTGTCATTGTTTTTTAATTAGTGAAGTGGTGAATCTCCAAGTATTAGCTGTGTATTGCTGTGCAACAGTGAATGAGCAAAGCTCAGAAGTGTCAATGTTTTTTCACTAGAAGTCTAGGTATATACAAATCTCTCCCGCTTTCTACCTCTTTATCAGGTTTTCTTCTGTCTAGCTTTAGTTCCCATTACCATTCAGAAATATCCATATTTGAGTAGGTTTTTGTTTTTGTTGTTTAACCATCATCACTGTCATGTCATAATTTCATGACTATCACACATGTTAACCACCCAGGGGTGTGTTTGGGAATGTCATGAAAATCAGATGTATTTAATACAAGGTCAGCTGGTGTTCCTGCATGTTTTACGTCTGTGTCTCACATTCATGTTCATTCTGTCTTATCTCCATTAAAAACACTTTGAATCCATTATCCACATTTTTCACCTCCTTCATACTTGCTCCTTGTTGGATACCAAAGTGACTCATCATGGGTCTCTCACTGCGATGCAGAAGGAGAACGGAAACCCCCTTCCCTCAGATGTGCTCCCACCTCCCATACATACATACATACATACATATATACATACACACACACACACACACACACACACACACACAGACATCACCGAGTGGACATCGCTGGGGGAACTTTTGAGGAACGGGCGTTTCCATTATCCCTGCCACTTCATGTATGAAGTGAAAAAAAAAAAAAACTTTTCAGCCAACCATAATTCCAGAGATTCACAGAAGCAAACCAAAAAGTTTCCAAGCCAAATATGGAAAGAGCTGAGGAAGAGGAGACAAGAAAAAATGTGAAGATCTCTCTTTATCCCATCCATCCATCTGTGAAAGAAAGTCAGGGATGATGTCAGGGGTAGATGATTACAACATGGATGGATGGATGGATGGATGGATTCATGGAGGAGTACAGATGGTTCCATTCTCTTCTTCCTCGAAACCTGTCACTCGAACCCTTCCTGGTCCTTGGGACAGGAGCTTTGATGACCTCACTGAAGTTAAAGAGATGTGGCTGGTTTCTTTTGGGTTTGGGAAGGATGTTCTTTTTCTTCCTTTGGCTCTTTTATTTCTTTCCGTCTGTCTGGTTTGTGGGAATCTTTTCTCTTCTATGTGTGTAGCTGCTGTTCCTTTGGTTATTGCGTGCTATAATCTTTTTTTTGGGGGGGGTGTGTTCAATTATTATAGAATTGTTCTTTTTTTTATGTCCCCTCCTTGTACCTAGTCGTGCTAGAGACTCCATCAGGTGGTTGGAGAAATACTGTGAACATTCATCTAAACAGATCAACTAGGATGAAGGTGAACACAAATACACACAGATACCCAAGAACGTAACAAGCCAAAGCTTTAACTCATAAATAAAATATACACCAAAAGATCAGCAACACGCAGTGCTATAAGAACGCAGGCGTGGAGGTGATCAGAGCTTCTGAAAGGGGACTGATTAACCCTGTTCTCCACATGACCGTTTAGATGGAATGGATCACTTAGTGCTTCTATAGATTTTGTAGTAAATGATCTATGTTACAATGCTTACTTATTGCTGATGTATAGAAAAAGGTAAAAATTTAAAAAAAAAAAAAAAAAAAAAGAAAAACAAGAAAAAAAAGTTGCAGACTTGATTTTAGACCAAAAAATTTCTGTTTATCTTCTGGACTTTCTTTTTCCACCTCACACCTCTTTTGTGATTGTTCTGATTATACTTATCTATGAATTTTAATTTATTTTATTTATCTATTTATTTATCCCAGATGCATTTTTATTGCTATGTTCGAGGCATCAGATTGTGTCAAAATGTAATTCTACTTCGCCAAGGCAACCTTTTCAAAACCAAATCCATAAAAGAATGCAACCATTGGTCCTTATCGACTAATGACCAACACAGGGACGGTAGCTTGTCCTCTTAACCCTCCGCTTCTCCTTTATGGGTGGAGTCTGTGTAGGGATAACCTATCAGGGTGAAGAGCAGCACTGCGTTAGACGCTGACATGATGTTCTGTATGAACGTCAAACGTTTTAGCACAACATTACGGTGACCTTTTTACAAGCTCGTTTTAGATAGTAGTGTCAAGATGCGGGATCTTATAGTCTTATAGCATTGAATAATCCCTGTGTATAAGCATTATATCTACTGTATAAGAATGTGAAGAATTTTTTTTTTTTTTGTCTAGATCTTCTAATGTAGCCATCGACTAAAGGAAATCAGAACGAGTGGTCATCTAAAACTTTAGAACTCTGTTAGATCAGATTTTTATATTCCTGTGAATCTTTGTGCTTACTGAGAGTCTTACCATGTAATCGTTTGTTGACTGCATTGCTGTGATGATGATTGACAGCGTTGAACGCAGTGCTGCTCAGAGCCTTGAGCTGAAAGCTTTAAACAGCTACAAAACCAAAAAAAAAAAAAAAAAACTGGAAGAGAGGAAAGATGGAGGGAATTGGATAAAAGAGGGAAAAAGTGCAAAGAGGGATTCTGTGCAGAAACGGTCAGGGATGTGGAAGACTAGGAAAGAAATGTAGCTAAGCAGAATCATATCGATGCTGTCTCCATCTTTCTCTCTCTAGCTCTCTGCTCGACTTCCTTCTTTCCGCTTTCTTTCTCGTTGTCTGTGTCTGATCAGGTTGAGAAGAGAGATAGTTCCTCAAATACCTCACTCTCTTTGACGATAAACCAAACTAACGAATGCTTTAAGCAGAACGATGCATCTGTTTGTAGCGTGTACAAACGGGCTGCTTTTGGGCGAGCTCAAAAGAGGTCATGGGGCAGATTGAAGTTCGAAAATCACAATGGTCTCGTGCTGCATTCATGAGCTTCTCAGATAAACTTGAATTACCAAAGTCTACATGCTAAGTCTAAGGGGCACACGTCACTGTTTTTCGGGATGAAATAGGGTCCAAAAGTCTGAGTCTACTTCCAAGAGCTGTTGTTCTTGAATCAGGAAAATGAATACAGTACACAAAGGACATCAACCATTAACACTGTGTTAGGAGCATTTTTCCGTTATTTTTAACATTTTAATCAAAATATACGCAGCAGATGTTGTGTAAATGGGATATTCAAACAGGTTTAAGTTTAATTTATTGATTTCTCAAACTACTAAATCTGTTTTGCCATCAGTTTTAAATGACACAGTCTTGAACGATACATCTTGATTGAACTGTAAATTTATATCGGTCTAAAACACAAACTTAGGGAGTGAACTCAGAATGTACACCATACATTACAATCTTGTCTCTCTGTAGCTCGTGTACAACAGCAGAGTTGTAAAATTAGTGAAGCCATGTTTGGAGGACAAGGACATAAGAGCTAGTCATTATACATCACAACACCGAAACGTCTTGCTTGATTTCCCAGCTGGCAATTATGACTCAGAGTGACACTTGAGCAGTCGTAAGGACATAACAAGAGCAAATCAGAGATGAGTCAATTGCATCCCCCTCTTCTCAGCCTTTGAATCAACGTTCTGTCGAAATGAGTGAACAACAGTGCGGAATGAAACAGGACCATTGTGAAGACCTTGGGGGTACGTTCTCCCTGCCCTTTTGACCTCAGCTCAACACCTCTGCCTTCCTTCAGCCCTTAAAGCCACTTCTACAGTCAGCAAGCCTACTGCACCTTTCCAGCTCACAATTGTAGCCTGACACCATCTTATTAGGTCGGGGTGCGCTTGAGTGCACAGTGATTGGCTGATTCACCAGAACATACACTGAAAGCCCATTGGCCAGCGGTCCTGTCTGTGAGCTGTGAGAGGTGCTGAGGGCTGGTGACTGGGTAGAGGCTGAGACTGTTGTTGCTAGGTGACTTTTTAATGTCAAAAGAGTCAGAGAGTAAATGAATGTGGTTCCTGTTTACATCAAGTGACCACTGAATTATAACACAGAATGTCTTCACTACAGAGAGATTAGTATATGCAATGCAATGAAAAGCTTATCCACCTCAGGAGCTTGATAGTCTGATTTCCATGAACCACAGACAGCTTTAGGCTCATGTTAACTGCGGGTGTAATCAGGACCAGCATTTCTCTCTCCCACTCTTTTTCACTTGTTTTCTTTTTCTCTTCCTTGCTGTCATCCAGAAATTAAAATCATTTTCAGTGTGAACTGAGGGAGCGTGCGTAAGGCGTCTCGTAGTCTCTCGGTGAAGTGAAACACCAGAGAACGATACCAAAGCAAACACTCCACTGGGAGACTTGACACATCATACACACTTCCTGAAACAAATCTTTAATATATTAATAATGATTTAAACGCAGAAACGGTGCAATGGCAGCCTCAGTGCAAGCCAGTTATTGCTTTTGTCACATTTTCTGATGTTGCTGTAGCTAAATCTGGCATGCTAACCCTGACAGTGGCTCTTGCCTGGGCCATTTGCTTAACCGTCACGGGGGCCTGATCACTGGTATTTCCTTAGTAATGGTCAAACACAGCACAGCAAAGCAGAGGGAAAAAAAGCAAGACATCTACCCTTCTCCCTTTTCTTTATTCTTTGTGTTTGACTTAACAATACAGCTTCAGTCCAAAGGAATAACAATAAAAGAGCAAATATCTTAAACTCTTCTAGTGAAACCAAAGATCTCCACTAATGCATCTTCTGCAGCTTTTCTGTTTTTTTCCCCACCTCTTTCTCTGTGTGTTCACCTAGCAACTCCAGTTTCCGGAACGATGGCCTCAGCAATCCAAAGCAAATCATCATAAATGATGATTTTGATAAAAATTTATATTTTTTAATTATTTGTTATTGGGGAAAACTTTTGCTTCTCGTGAAGGTTATGGTGACGATGATTATGATGATGATAAAATAGTTTATGTTCATGATTTGTCTGTGATTACTTTTATGATGCTGATCTGTCCCTTCTGTGTGTGTGTGTGTGTGTGTGTGTGTGTGTGTGTGTGTGTGTGTGTGTGTGTGTAAAGGTACATGCATTTATATGTATGTATTTGAGTGTGTGTTCGTTCCATATATAGTACCTATTTTATTTTGATACAGTTTGTGTGCATGTGTGTGTGTGTGTGTGTGTGCGTGCGTGTGTAAGCACATATATGATGTGTGTGGGCCCTACTAGCTTTTCCTTTGATGTGAATAGTCCTTTTCTTCCCTGTCCCCTTTCTTTCCTCTCTTCCCTATGGTGACAGGTTAGCCTTTTAGTGTATTTATCTCTGAAAACAAAAAAAGAAAAAAAGATGAAAATAACTTGCTTGTTCATTGTACAGTGTTGTTCATTTTAAGTCATTTTTGTAACTGAAAGTGTCTCGCTCATCCAAATAAAAATGGTAGAATACTATTAATGGAAATGGTGTCTTTTTTAAAAACATCTTGTCCCTCCTTGTCAAGCGAGGCCTTATTAAAGGTGTATTAAGCAAATTACAAACCGTGTCCTGTCCTGCTATGTTTAGCCCTGTAAATAAGACTGGGCTGTTAGTAACATGAGCAGTGTTTAAAGTACAAACTACAGGCAACTGCATGTCATTTCAATGTAGGTAAGACCCAGGCTGATATTAAGTAGCCTATATGATTCTGATGGACACTCTGATACAACATATTTAGCTACTTACCATATGTCCCTTGGGGAGATGATGTTAATTAGACAGCCAGGCAGCTAAGTGATTCACATGCATGTCACGACTCCCCAGGCTCAGATAAATAAAAAATAAAGTTCATTGAATCCAAGAGATAATTATCTAATTTAATTAAACACACAATAATACAAACAATAAAATCACGAACACCACAGGTCACGCCAACACAATCACCAATGAGCTTTCACTCACCTGCTTTTACTAGATATTGCTGTTTTTATTGCTGTACCTGGTTAATGGTTTAAATTTTTAATGTCTTTTTTGTTGTTGTTGTTTTATTATTTATTGTTTTATGTGTCTTTATTTTTTAAGTATAAAATCTAGAACAGTACTGTATGAATAAATATACATACTAATGTAAATATAGTTATGCTAATCTATTATGTGTCAGAATTGTCAGCAATCACTGAACGCTTATGTGGCATCTTATTAGCTAGCTAACCTAGCTAGCACGTTGTGTATCACTCAGGACAAAGGTATCACCTAATCTTTTTTTTTTTTTTTTTAAGTTATTTTAAATTGAACTAATGGCTAATAGCAAGGTGGGTTTTTTTTTTTGTTTGTTTGTTTTTTTTTTTTGACTAGCTAACTTGACTAATTAACTGTGTACAGCTGATGCTAGCCAGGTTGTCAGCTAAGTGGCTAGCTTGGTATCAAGATTAATCTTTCACTTTTTTCCACTTTGAAGTAACCACTAACCTGGGAATATCACTCAGATGTTCACCTCGATTAATTAGACTTAGCTCTATAATTAAAAAAAAAAAAAAAAAAATTTCGTGTGAAAGTTACCATTGTATGAAGTACCATACTGAATCATACATCAAGATACTTGGTGTACTATGTTTAACATGCTGGTAGTATGTTGTTTTGGGTGTAGCCACTCTACATTGACTGGCAATCATTTATATTTTTCAATGTACAAGGTAGGATTTATATATCTCAGAGTTGCCCCAATTATTCTGAAAATGTTTTTCCCCTCTCACATACTGTTGCCAGGAGTATTAAACCTCCTGTGTTGCTCACACACAGTTGAATGTGCAGATATTATGTCTAACCACTAGATGGGAGCATCTGCTAAGCCCTGAACATTTAGTGCAACAGATGATTTTCCCATTAAAAAAAAGCTCCAAGGTATCAGAGGCCAAATTAGTCATCATTTTTCTCCCTTCTTTCCTTTCTGTTTCTCTCTGCCTCCATGATTTTCCACCTTCACTTTTGCCCATCTGACTCATGGGACATCTGGACTAGAGCAATCAGTGTTCCTGCTTCTCTGCTCAACAGGATGCTTCTCGCACACATTTTTACCATGCAGAAACACACACTAACCTTTCAGGACTGTGATTTTGGCTCTTTTTGTATCTAGCCTCTAGACTAGTTTCTGTATCTACTGCTACACAGTTCTGACCACTTGTGCACTGATTATAGATATGACTTGTAGTCAGACCAGAGGCTCTCTGATCTTGCAGCAATCAGGAGTTAAGAAGAATTTTAAAAATATAATTGAAGTATGCATGGTGAGACATCTTACTGATGAATATACAGACACAACATAGATACACTATATTGCCAAAACGTTTGTGGACACCTGACCATCACACCCATATGTGGTTCTTCCCCAAACTGTTGCCACAAAGTTGGAAGCACACAACTGTCTAGAAGGTCTTTGTACACTGTAGCATTACAAATTCCCTTCAATGGAACTAAGGTGCCCAAACATGTTCCAGCATGATAATGCCCCTGTGCACAAAGTGAGGTCTATGAAGACACGGTTTGCTAAGGTTGGAGTTGAGCCCTGACCTCAACCCCAACTTTGGGATTAATTGGAACACTGACTGCATGCTAGGCCTCCTCACCTGACATCAGTGCCTGACCTCACTAACACTCTTATAGCTGAATGGGCATATAGACCCATAGACATGTTCCAAAATCTAGTGTAAAGCCTTCCCAAAAGATTGGAGGTAATTATAACAAAGAGGGTCTAAATCTGGAATGGTATTTTCAACAAGCACATATGGGTGTGATTGGACGGGTGTCCGCATACTTTTGGCAGTACAGTGTATGTAATGTGGCTCTCAGCTTTGAGAGATGGTTTGAGATTGAACTGTTCTTCCTTGACCACTGTCACTGTTACTCAAGCTTAACCACATACCGTAGTGTCTAGAGTTACCATGAAATATCATAGTAAAACTGTGGCTGTATCATAGTATTTCCAGAGTAAACTATGGTGAATTGTAGAGTTAAACTAAACTTAAAGGAAAGTGCCACAGTGCGTCTCCCAATCTCTCCAAATGGTCTAGGAATCCTAGAGTAGAATTGCTCTGTGAGCCCAACATGACTTTAACGGCTTCATCATGGCATTTACAGATTACATTTACTTACAGAAAGTATAGATAAGAATCTAGTGTAGCCACACTGAACATGTTCATTTGTCTTCTATCACTCTCACATGCAAAAGTCCTATTTAAAAAACACGCTGCTGATAACGACTCCCTGCGTGGGATATGCAGTTTCTGTACGTTTGCTCAAGATAATCATTCAGTATCATGCTGAGAGCTGTGTACAGATTGGTCAGAGGATTCGTCAGTCATTTTTGCTCCCACTCACAATCTGCCACTGTCAGTGTCGCCTCCTTTTCGCTGACAGGTGGTCAATCCTTCAGACCAGAAGGCAAAGGTGTACTTATGAGTGTGTATGTGCTGAAAACATATGTGCGACCCACACGCTGTACACCTTAGCTTTGCATATTAGGCCTGTTAGGCAGTGAATTAGAACAGCTTCGTTCATGAGCATATGGAAGCATAGACTCATTCTGCTCTGTCTACAACGAACACTCAAAAACAACGGGGGCGTCTGAAGAGGGCATATCAATAGATGAGTCATTAGACTACTACAGTGCCCACGGCACACGCACACCCTCTACACATCACATCCTGCACACACCAACACTATACACTCATAAACACGCAGACACAGACTTTCTGGTACATTTAAGTGTAAATATTTCACTGTTTCTCATGGCCATAATTTTTCAATACCATAAAATCGACAATAATGCAATCAGAAACACTAGAAAATCCTGTCCCTAAATGTCTCTAGAGCACCATAAATGTAATGAAGAGAGAGAGAGGGGGAGAGTATTAGACATAGACACATCACAATTTCCAAGCATAATTTCAATAAATGTTTCATAATGAGTCCTGTGAGTGAGATGTGACTCAGTAAATGTCCATGAAGTAGCGCAACACCCTGCAGCGTGCGTTCAAGTGCTTGCGTGGTAGGATATGTGATCTTTCGTTAAGGGGGTACCTAGGGGCAAGTGGATGCCATCTCCTCAGTGCCAGAGAGAAGTATTACCACAGCGACTCTAAGGGAGGGTTGAGGGAGGGCATACAGCTTAGATTTGGGCTCTGATTGGCTCCTTGGCTGGGGCAGCCATGGCAGAGCCAAGTCCAAATCTGTCTGTAGCAAACACCCTGGAATGAAGGGGTGGATGGCCGGGTCAGTGAGAGAGAGGGAGAGAGAGAGAGAGAGAGACTATAATGGGAAATAGTGATCTGTGCCAATAGGAAGAGTTTGTTCCTTAGCAAGATACTGGACACACTGTCAACACATGCTGTGCTTAATATAGCGACTGTCACACAGCCAGACAGTACCTCATGCTCTCTTGCTCTTGGAATATTATAGACTCTGTCAGACAGGGGTTTTAATGACACTCACATTGTCCCTGATCTATTCTATTCTGACCTTCTGCGTGTTCCGCAAACTCTCTGTCGCTGTCTAATTGCTCCCTTCATTACCCCGCGACTCACGCCTCCATTCACTTCCTCCCTCGTGCGCTATACCTCCTCCTCCTCTTCTGTTTTTCCTCCTCTCTAGCCTCTGTCCTTTTCAGAGCTGTATGTGGTAATCCTATTACTCATGTGTGAAAACCAGCTGAGAGAGAGAGGTAGGGAAAGAGAGAAAGAGAGAGAGAGAAGGGATTGTCAGTTCTGTGTTACACTGGGCAGCAGGTGAAAACACAACACAAAGAACATTAGTTGAAGATGAAACTATGAAGCATGACCCTTATGGGAAGGGCAATGTGGGCAAGAGGGGGAAAGCCAGAAAGAGACAGAAAAAGAGAGAAAGAGACAGAGACGGGAGGGTGAAAGGAGTGAGACTCAGACATGGTGGGGTATTATGCGGCCCCTGACAGTTGGAGCACCAAGCTTGAAAATAAACAGGTTCTTTGATGACAAAGAGGCCACTGACACACACACACACACACACACCCATGAATGCCTACTTCCCTCAGCATCGCCCAGATTCCATTGGCCCTGCTGAAACTTGATGCACTCGTTGCGGCTCCACTTCACATTATGAAACTTTAAGACTATACGAAGGAGCATAATTAAACAAAAGTGCTTAAATATTCTGGCAATGGAAATAAACTAGGAAATATCAGGAGGTTTGACATAAACTGAGGAGTTTTTTATGTGTGCAAACCTCTGGGAGCTACGATTACCCATAAACCACTTTTCTGCATCATGGCACAGATATGTAAACTTGCTTCAATGCAGAAGTACAAACCATCTTTTAATATTTTAATGTAAATGTTTGTGTCACTTTATCCGTTGTGATTGGCTGAGAAGTGGAGCTACCAGAATTAAACTCCTGATAGTCAGGTCCTACTGGGCCATTACCCTGTGTGGAGCTTCTGTGCCTGTTCTCCTTGTGTCCACATGGGTTTCCTCTGGGTTCTCTGGTTTCCTCCCATCCCAGACATAGCAGTATTCTAAAGTACTCTAAATTGCCACTAGGTGTGAATGCGTGTGCGTGGTACTCTACGATAGAGGTTTATTTCCACCTCACACACAGTGTTCCTGGGATTGGTTCCGGATCCACCAGGACCCTGACCTGGATACTAAAGATGAATGAGAATGGCAAAATGTGAAGAGATATGAACCTGACACCCCACTCTACAGTCTTTAATTTGAAGAGGAACTGAACTAAGCTGAACCTCTCATACAACTTACATTGAAAAATGATATAAATTGTGTTTTCATGTATGTTTATTTAAAGCTCCGAGTGTGTGTGTTTCCCTATCAAAATGCCACAGGCTTCCTCTGAACTGTTGCTACACCTTAAATGTCAAATTTTGTGCATTGTTTAAAAACTGGATATGAATTACAGGAAATATATTACACATAATATACAAACACTCATGGCACCAAGTCATTATACCATTCCTATTGTTTGGAAGTCTTTTAAGTCTCAAGCGGTTACTCACTGCCCATAATCACACATGAACCTGTCAACCTGTGTGTAGGCGAATGGACCAAGTGTTTGTCATCTTTAGGGTGGGACACTAAAACTTATGAGAGCATTACTTATAGCATAGTTTCTCAACTTTGCTCTTGTGTGACCAAAGCCATCCTCATGAACAATTTACGTGTCATTTCTCATTTCCGAAAACCAAAGGTTGCACAATTGCAGTGGTAAACACAGGGGGCAGTGGCAGCTCAATTACTGAATTACACGTCTGTATTAGGCTGTGAGCTCAAATCCCAGCACTGCCAATCCTCCTCTACTGAGCCCTTCAGCAAGACTCTTAGCCCTCAGTTGCACAAGGGGTTTCCTCATAATAGATCTAGTTCAAAATACATTTTACTCAACACCAAGAGTGATGATTCCTAGTCATGAGGTCATCAGGCCCAAAACAGCTAAATGCTTCACGCATTCATGTCAACACCAGTTCATATACGTGCTGAGAAAACACAGGAGCCTGATGTCCAGAGCAAAGTGTGTGAAGGTATACAGTATACTGTATAGAGAGAAAGTAAGCAGTGATGTACATGACAGAAAATGAACAATAGACAATGGGGATGGGAGTGATGAGAGACATGGAGAAATGGAGGAACTAACAGAGAATAATACAGTGGTCATCATTGAGCATGATGTGCTAGGTGCTTTAACCATGAGAGAAAAGGGACCATGATGTTTGAATGGTAAGACTGAGTCATTATTCCTAGGCCTTTCAATTACTACTTGTTTGCATGCACCTCGTCCATTCTTCTCTTCACTCCAGTGCACTGCACACTGTAGTCTTTTCTCTCTCCCACTCCCATTTCTCTCTACTCACTGTCCACACTTCCTCTGCTGAAGGCCCTCCGTTACAAAGACAGAGTGAGATAAAGAGAGATATAGAGAGTCAGCACAAGTGCTAGTCAAACAAATAATAGACAAGGAGAGAGAAAATGAGGAAAATTGGAAAGGAAAGAACTCGTCTGAGCTGGAGCAGATAATGTTTACGGCCTATATGAACGTGGGAAAGTGCCGATCACAGTAACTGCTCCTTTTTTCCCTGGGGAGTTGAGGGCAAAACCATGTTCCTCCACACAAGCATTGCATTTTTCTGTTGCTTCTCATCTGTTTCCTCTCTGAACAGAATTGTCTGCACTTTTCAGCACTCATTGTCATAAATAACAACAAGAAAAAGACAATAAAGGTGCAAACAGCAGCTTCCCCTCATAAATGCATTGTCTGCAAAGAGATAAATTCACGCTCTGTATGAATTAATAAGAAAAATAATTATTATTATATAGCACTTTTTATTCATTTAATAGCTGTTACAAATAAAACTAGCAAGAAGTACAAAAACATGTTTTAAAAAAAGAAAATAAAGTAATTAAATTGGCCTGGTGAGTATATATCGGCTGTGAGTTTCAGAATGTTACTGCATATAAAGGCCACTTATCACGTTTCCTTCTTACGCTTAATTTATGGGATGCTTAGTAAGGCAGCATGTGGTCTTAAAACTTTATTTGGAATGCAGTTTATTAGGTATTCAGATTCCTATAGGAAATTCTTCTAGAGGAATTTAAGTACAGGTACAAGTACAGGTACAAATGCAACAAATATTGTACTTATATCTGCTGTAGCATCAGCTGTCTGAATAAGCAGTGGAAGATATCAAAGAGATCATAGCATATTTTGGGCAGTGCAGGGCCTCTGCACCTGGATACACGGCCATCTTGGAATTTTCAACTTTAACAAACTGTAGTGTTCCTATTACATTTTTGGATGTAACTAACTAAACAATTTTCCAAGTGAGGAAAAAATCCAAAAGTAAACCTGAACTTGGAAGATGTAATGGATTTAAACATACAGTAGGCTATAAAAAGTTGTACACTTGTGAATGTGAAACAATACTATCCTCACATTTTTATGTACAGGATTATACAAGATTGAGTAATCTTTAAATGTTTTGTGATGATAGATTTCCAGTCATGGGCAATTTTATTTGGGGTGAAAAGGCCATCTATAGGTTCATCTGCAACAGGGGATGAGCTACACTTCCCAAGTGTGACGAGAGAGAGAGAGAGAGAGAGAGAGAGAGAGCGCGCTTGTCATGGTTGTAGTTATTGGCACTTAAACAGGATGTGTATGCTTGAGCAAACAGCTCACATTTAAATGATCACACAGGAATCACACAGTTGCTTTCCACACACTGGTCCTTAACACTATTATACAGTATTAAGTACGAGGGTTATGTGTTTATTTTCATATCCTGCCTAAGGCCAAATGTGTTTTCATTTCAGTGCCTAAACTCAGCTTCTGGACGGCTCTGGTTGCTTTGTTGCTCCGCCAGGAGTTTGCAGCACCTTCGTGTTTTTCGTGATATAAATCACTCACTTTAAGACTCTTGTAGTCTTATATTTGCTGGCATAATTTGTCAGTTGAGCTTCATCTAGCCTAAAGGAAGTGATGGGTGTGAGAGTAAGTTAGTCACTCTGTTAGCTATTTAGCCTGAGAATGGCTAATAAGCCATACAACCAAGTTTAATTAACACAATGATGGCAAGTCAGTCATTCAGAACAGTGTTAAATGATTTATGGCTGAATTGCTGTGGGTTCAGTCTGCTTGTTCTTGACTGCACCTTGGGATTTTGTCAGAAAGATGTTTAAACCTCAGAATAGGCCTAATCTGTTCTTTGTAGCCGAACATCATTTCCAGGATTTTGGTTACTAACCAGTGTATCAAAATAGTGCACGAGCTGCACCACGTATGATATAATATGCAATTTCAGACATGTTTCATCTGTGTTCACAATTAGCATGAGATGAAAGGAATATACGCCTAATTGCTCGATTAAAAAACAAAAAAACAAAAAAAAAAGAACCACTTGTTGCTTGACGTTGCCGACGTGACGACGCTGCTTTGGCACGTTGTCTTCTCAGAGGGAGCCGTAGGACGCGGATGTGATAACGTCATCACGGACGAACGGTGGCTGGCGGTCTCCATGGCGACGACGCGTACGTCGGCGACGCTGCGTCCGTCCTGCTCACGCTCACACTCAAAAGGAGGCGTGACTCCGACGAGGACTTGAGCGTGACCCCGCCCCCTTCCCCCTCCTCCTCCTCCTCCGTGTGGGCGGGCAGAGAAACACGACACCAGAGACGGGGAGAGAGAGAGGAGGAGGAGGAGGAGGAATGGGGGAGGACAGATAGAGTGTGTGTATGTGTGTGTGGTGGGAGGAGGAAGAAGAAGAAAAAAAAAAAAGTCAGTGTGAAAGAGGGAGTGGGAAGCTGACTAAATTACTGCGAGTCGGTGGCGACCTTTTTGGAGACGAACTGCTGTTACAAAAAGAAAATGTTCGAAGAAACGCCGACTCGCGTGACCGAGCGCAACACTAAACCCGGAGCCGGAGCCAGAGCTGGAGCTGGAGCTGCCGTGTGCTTTCCGCTCTCGGCGGGACGGTATTGATCGCTTCTCGGGACGGGAAACTCCGCTTCACCTCGCCCCATATAGTTTTGTGGACCCACTTCTCACTCTCCAAAAGTGTGAGACAGACTAACCGAAGTGAGCGCCACCGAGCGCGAGCGCGAGCCAGCGGCTGCACATTTTTAGTGAAAGTTTAGTTTCTTTCTCGTTGTTTTTGGCTCGTGAGTGAGGCCGACTCTCGCCCTCTGCCGAACGGGACTCGGCTTGCACACTGAAAGACAACATGAAAACTCCCGGAGAAACGGGTAAGTTTTTTAAATTCCTCATTTCTTTCTCAATAATCTGCTGTAACCTCAATCCCTGCTAATTCTGCATAGTCCGAGCTTTCGCTCTGGTGGATCTTAGTGTTTAGAGTTTAGTGAGAATAAAGTGATAGTGATTAGTGATCAGCACGGTGTGTTTAAATGCAAGTTAGACTCAGTAACAATAACAACGCTCTAAAGTACAGCACCTCTGAGCGCTCGGAGTGAACTTTTAGCTCGGTTTCCCCGACGTGTGCCGAAATTGTGGCGGATTGTCCCGTAGATGAGCGCTTGATCAGGACCCGGTCCTGTGCTGGCATGCTCAGTACAGCTCCAGCTCCGGCGAGTGTGTGCGCTGTTGTCAACTCACTGAACCATAAAATGGCAGGCGCTCCACTTTACTCACTTTATCAATCTAAGATGTAGCCCTTAAAACAACAGCAGCAGCAACAGCAGCTCTGATGCACGGCTCTGGTAGAACCGATCACAGGTTAGAGGTGTGCAGATGAGTGGTGCTGGGGATAAAGAAGCAGTTCAGATCAGGACTGAGCTCGTGCTGCGGATGCGTGCATGCCTTCATCACGATTTATAGTTCAGCCTACCTGTTGAACCGCCATAACTTTGCGCTCACATACGCGGGTAGCGATTAAATTACCAGGTGCTTTTTCCCCCCGCAGGGTTCCTGGTGGGAATAAATGCAGTTACTCAAGTGATAAAGCTGTTTTTTTTTTTTTTTTAACCTATTGTGAACGTTTAATGCGCTTGAAACGAGCGCGAGCTTTGAATGAAACGCATTCAAATGCAATCCGACCGTTAACCGTTTAACGAACTCACTAACGCTCTTTCCTCATCTTCCTCAGCTAAATTAGCACCCTTTCCCACAGCTAGTCCACTTTTGTTGTGTTTATTTTCTGTTTGTTTCTCCTCCATTGTGATAATCAGCGTCTTTGAGGCTTTGCTTTTCGGAATTTAGTTAGCCTGTTAGATTGGTTTGGCTCATGTTTGGGCAGGTTAAACTAGACTAAACTAGCTAGCTAGTTGCTATCCATCAGGACACTTTTGTGGGATGTTTAGGAATCCGAGGCTGCATTCCAAATTCCTTCCTACGTAAATGCACTACATAACGTGTGAGATAATGAATGCTGCAGGCTACTTAGTGCACTTTTGGGAGCCATTTGGGATGCAGCCTTTGCACCCCCTTCAGATAAGTTACTTGTTTTTACGCCACAAAGGTGCCAAAGTCGCCACTTTTTCAGGTTATGACGTCAAAAGTTTACCCCCCGACCAATCCCCAAAACACACACACACACACACACACACACACACACACTTTGATCTTGCTATCCTTGTGAGGACCTTTCACTGACATCATTATTAATGGAGCTAGTTGATGCTATGAATACCAGCCAAAATGTCCCCACAAGGTCCATCCTGTCAGATATTCCTATCCTTTTGGACACATTTGGTCCCCAGTAAGACACACACACACACACACACACACACACACACACACACACAGACACAGACATCACGAGCCGGCCGGCCGGTAGCCTGGTTTGTTTACCCACTTGTTTCTTCATGTTGGCCTTTTATTAGGGACTTCACCGCAGCTCCTTTATACAGAGACAGTATCTGATCTCATGATAAATAAACACAAGCTAATTTAGTTTAAAATGCCTCAAATGGAGGGAGACCTGATTAATAAGTGTGTTTTATTATTTTACCTGTGCATTTGGCTTCACACAATAACTTTCAGTGACTGACATTTAAAGGTGAATAACACCATTGTGGACTTGCTTCGAGTCTACATGACACTTTTTTGTCTGGAAACACAAAACTGGCTTACCAGGCCGAAGGCGTTAGTTGCACAGTCTTAGAAATCAAAAAGCCTTAGATGTCAATTCACTTTGTTCTAAATCAAAGAGCCGATCCTTAAGGCTGATTTATGTGTAGGTGTCATGGTGTTGTGTTTATGTTTAAGTGGCGCAGTCAGTTACCACCATCTACTACGAGCACATTGTGGTTTTGTCGATCTCTGACTCCGCGGGCCGCATCGTGACCCCAATAGTTCCACGGGAAGTTTGGGTGCTCTGTGAGTGTGTGTAAGTGATACAGTGCTGAGAAGAGGATGTGGCTGCTCTCATTATCAGATTTTGAGTGTTGCTTTAGTGCACGCTCCTACCTGTAGGTTCACACACCCACAGCAATATAGGTCGAGCGTCTTTTTGCGGTGAAAGGGTTTTCTCTGAAAGCATGAGTTTTCCATGGCAACAGGTGGCTGAGACAATTTGTTATTTTGAGGGTTGTACATCCTGATAAGAGGTGTGTGTGTGTGTGTGTCTGTGAATGTAACAAAAACTCTATCTGCTTCATCAAAAGCCTTTACCACATGAATCACGGTCAATAAAAGATACACATTTAACATTTTCCTTCCATTCTGATGGGCTCTTTAATATCCACACTGTTTTTTTACACAGTAATTACACTTGGACAAGCCAGCCTCATGACTTCATAACTTGAGGATGAGGTTTTAAATGTCGACGTTAGCCAGCAGCGCTTATTAGGGATAATTGTGCTGTTTTACTCGCTGATGGTGTTTTTCCTTAATGTGAATTTACTAATTAGTTAAAGTAGTTGAAAATGAATTTGGGTCTTAAATCCAGTCTTATAGGCTCAAAATGATCACCAGTTGTGCATGCCATTTGTAAAACCTATCCTACTAATTACTGTCATTGTTAATGACTAATGGATGTTGACTCCGGATGTTTACACACACACACACACACACACACACACACACTCTCAAACTGATGTATGCAGAGAATTATAGTTAAGATGTATTAGCTGACATAGATATTTTTTGGCTCTGTGTGTATGGATTGCTAGGCTTTACTTACTTACTTTCTTACTTACAGGGCTGTTGTGCAGTGAATGTATGTGATGTAATTTGTTTTGAATGATCGGAGGTTTCATTTTGAACAGAAAGATTTGGAATAATATAAACTAGAGCTTTAGCGTATAGCGTGTTGTGCAGCAGTTGCTCTGGATGGAACCAGTTTACTATCAGCACCCACCTCTCACTCTGTTTACATGCTGATGTACCCTTTCAACAAGCTGTGTGTGTGTGATCTTTATTTGCACACTGCCTTTTTTCATCTAAGTCTTTTCAAAAAGATGTCCCGTCATGCTGTTCTTTTGTAACCAAGAAGGACCATTGTGTCAATGTCGCTCACACACAGAACTTTTTTTTTTTCTGACTGAACGTTGATGAAGTTAATCCAGTCCAGGCAAATAGGTGAACAGTTGAAGGGTAACATTGCCCAAGGGCCTAACGGTGGTTCTCTGGCAGTGGTGAGATTTCACAGCCGTCCCATTGCTGGGGTTAAACCTTAATGTGGTACGTTACATCACACTCCTAGGGGTTTGGTGAATATGGCAATGCAAAAGCCAATATTCAAACTTGCATGGGTAGTATGTGCCCTGTGGCTGAGTAGTGTTTTGCTGATTTTTCCCTGATGAGAACAATAGGGGGCGTGTGTATGCGCTGTAACAGGGTGGTGTGTGTGTGTGTGTGTGTGTGTGTGTGTATATGGGCATCCATTACAGCAGTGTGGACTGGGAGCTCATCCATGTGTTGGTGTCATTTATGGATTGTCAGGAAACACAGAGACCCTTTTTGTGTGGACAGAGTGGGGGCTAGCACGCGCGTGTGTGTGTGTGTGTGTGTGTGTGTGTGTGTGTGTGTGTGTGTGTGTGCTCGCGTGCTCGCGTACAGTTATGACCCTGACTCACAGACCCCTCACACTGCATTCTAGCACACACATACACACTAGTCATGTGCTGGACATCCAGTCATGGATGTCTCTCTCCCCCATCTCACTACAGTGTGACTTCACTTCCTGTGGCAGCTGTTTAAGTTTGTATGTACTGTAGAATAATCATACAACCCGACATCAATATACAAAACACTTGTAACAATTTATAGGACATGTCCTATTTACCAGAATGGTATGATGTTAAACATTTTAAAGGTGTTTTTTTTTTTGTTTGTTTACATTTTTATTTTTTATTAATTAATTTTTTTTTTGGGGAGGGGGGGGGTGTACTATGTAACTTTGGTAAAGTTTCACACCATACTGTTCTCTCCTATGTGAAACTCGTTTTGAGTTCTTTATGGTTATGATGTCACTACCACGAATTAATTTACGTATGGCCCTTTGGCCTGAGCGGTGATAATGAATGCTCTTAGTGCAGTCTGAATCCAAGCAGAAGACACGGGGGGGAAATGTCTGGCTGGTGGGAAGCCAACCTATCTTCACATAACCTTCCGAAGGAGTTTGTTTTCCTTTTTCTGACATTCTGAAGATTTCTGTCTGCGTTTTACTGTTGGTTCAGCACATTTCAGTTCAGACTGCTTTCTGAATATCAAGCGGCTTTTTCTTTGTCACCGTTACTGTCGAAGTCGAAGTTGGGTCATTTCTAAATATAGTGGACCTAATAAACCTACAACTCTCAAGTAGTCCATTCGAATTATTGTTAATGATTCTGTATGAGCACTGATTAGTAGGCAGCTTCAGTGTCAGTAACGAGCTAGCTACTTTTGCTAATGCTCTGATTTGCTAGTCTTTTAGTCATATAAGTCTATGTTCTAACAGATATGAACTAGCTAACAGTGCAGTAGATGAATAAACCTCACACGTTTGTAGTATTAGCCTAGTTTCAGGGTTCAGTATATGTATGTAAGAAGTTTTACACTGAAATATTGTGAAAGCCTATAGTGGTTCTGCCCAAGACAAACCTGAAAGAAAAATGAAAGAAAGTCTTTGACTGGTATTTGTTTTGTCTAGCCAGCATCTTTGTTTTCACTCAACATGTTGTGATTAAAATCAAGGTGATGAGATGCTTTAATGTTAACTTTACTGTTGAAAGCCATTTAAAGATGTAACAGTGGCACTAGCACTAGGATTTTTTACGCAGGAGTCGACGATTGCTCATCCTTATTCATTTCCGATGAGAGTGTATGATGTGTAATCTTCCTCAGATGATTAACCCAACACTAAGGATGTAACATAGCTAGCATGAGTCTGTCTGCCATCCGAAAAGCTGAGTGAGAAGTTTGACCTTTCATCCATGAAGAGGAGAGGGAGAGAGAGAGATAGGTGGAGCAACGAACCACCCCCCTGCAAAAAGCACTTTAATCAATATAGGCTTTTTTTTTTTTTTTTTTTTTTTTTTTTTTTTTTTTTTTTTTTTTTTTTTTTTTT
>CM040975.1:23265540-23288040 GCA_022985145.1 Pangasius djambal | reverse complement strand
TGCAAGGGGCCAGTGTAGGACAAAAGTATAAGGGTTACTATAATTATGTACATATGTACATTGTCTCTGTCTGTCTGTCTGTCTGTCTGTCTGTCTGTCTGTCTCTCACTTTCTCTGCCTTTCTCTCTCTCTCCATCTCTCTCTGTCGTTCAAGTTAAAAATGTGAGCATTCTCTCTCTCGCACTCTCTCTATCTCTCTCGCTCTTTCTCTCTTTCTGTCTCAGTCCCTCTCAATCCTTCTCCATCTCTCTCTCTTTCTGTCTCTCAATATGTCTCTCTCTCCATGTCTCTCTCTTTCTCAGTCTGTCACTCTCTCAATCTGACTCTCTCTCCCTCTCTCTCTCTCTCTCTCTCTCTCTCTCAATCTCCATCTGTCTCTTTCTTTCTCTCTCATCTGGTCTCTCCCTGTCTGTCTGTCTCGCTCACTTTCTTGCTCTCTCTGTCTTTCTCTCAATCTCCTTTCTCTCTCTCTCTCTCTCTCTCTCTCTCTCTCTCTCAAAATGTCTTTCTCTCTCTTGATGTGTCTCTCTCACTCTCAGTCTGTCTGTCAGTCTCTCTCTCATCCTGTCTTTTTAATATAGTGGTTATTCTCCATTGTAATGAATTACAGTAAGCATCATGCTTTGTTGCTAACACTGAATCAGTAGCTACAATATAAAAAGTTATTCTCTTTTTCATACCCTGTCTGTCTTTCTTCTGTTCTTAGCAGTGTTGGCATTCTTTAGCCATCTCAAGGCTTCGTCCCCAAAGCGCACTTCCTCAAAGGAGCTGTCTAACAAGTTTCTAAAACTTTTGTTGAATTTCGATCGCCACACAAGGACAGTTAAGAAGACAGCAAGTAAAAAGTAATCTGAGCAATCTACTAGTTTTATAGTTAGTTTAAAGCATTTCACCCTTACTGATATTTCCATGCTTTGAACATTGTCTTAGAAAATGAGGTAGTGTCGTGTGTGGCACCGCAGCCGCGTTCAGGAGACTGCAGCCGCTCTTTGCGGTTTTGCTTTTCGTTTAATTTGCTTTTGTGCTTTTTGTTTAATGACGAGACATTTTGGAAAGGAAGAAGCTGCTCTGTTGGTAAATCTCACACCGAGTGCTCGATTGCATTGAGCACACCTCCACTTGGGTTTGATGTACAGACTCTAAACATGTAATGACATGTCTGAGTGTGGACTTTCAACAACTTTTTCAACTGGCTTGTACATTAGAAATCACATGGTAAAAGAAAAAGGAGGGCTGCATTCCTAGAAAAATAAGATGTTACACAGATTAATCTTTTAGCATGTTTGAGTCATAATAAAAATGCCTCGTGTTAGATGCAACTAAAGCTTTTTCAGGTGTTTTTAATCAACTGAGCAATTCATGAATCACTGCAGCAGTAAGTTATTCAGCCCTTTCTCTTCCTCCCCCCAAATATCATCAAGTAATTGTTATTGAGCTATTTTGCTAAAATGTTTCTTGCCTTTCCTACCGTGTCACCCAGGTTTTGACTTTACACTGCAGGGTAAGCTAGGCTGAAATCGAGGTGCTGATGTCAGGACCGACCATAAAGAGCTGTGCTAGCCAATGTTAGTGCTTAAAAAGTAAGAGAGATGTGTAAGATGTTAGCAATTATAACAAGAACCTTGTACAAGTGCATCATAGTTGGGTTACATACAACCTCCGGCTAATATCACTGACCCTGCCCTGGACTCGTCCCATCCTACTGTACCTCCTACAGAATTGTTTACACAAAACCTTTAATTCATTCGAGTTCTGGAAGCACAACAGCGAAAGACTAAAAGTGTACGTGCGTGCGCTGATGGGAGTCCCTGTGGAGCAAAGCCTTTTAAACATCGATTCTGCCCTCGTCTCTGGGCATGCACACGCGCTCCTGCCTCCATTTTTGTACGCACATCATCTCATGATCCGTCACCAATCCATGCCGAAATACCCAAGTGACGTCTCCTCTTCCATTACACACTCTCTCGCGCGTGCGCGTTTTTTTTTTTTTTTTTAAAGAATGTGTTCAAAACGATTGAATAGCACGACATGTTTGAAAACACACCGAATAATCAGCACTCATCGTCTCACTCTCCTAGGTTGTGTGTGTTGTCGCTCATGAGTACTTGACCTCTCGGGCTTATAAAAGCAAACGTCTGAGATGCACGGCGCTTTGAGAGAAGTGCAAATGTATGTGGTGGTGAATAATAGATAATGGATTGGAAAAAGGAACAGCTGTATTTAGAGAAAAGCAAAGGCATTAAATGTTAATGTTTACTTGCTGCTGGGAGCTCCAAACATTTCAAGGGCGTTTTTTTATCGTACCGAACCAAACATCTGACCTCGTCTCTCTCGGGTCATGGATGTGGCAGTGAAAATCTGGACTAAACATCGCATCACGCTTCTGGATGAATATTACATACGTGTGTGTGTGTGTGTGTGTGTGTGTGTGTGTGTGTGTGCACTCTGACCAGCGCACTCAGCTCATAATTGTTTTAACCGGGCCATTTATAGCTGCAGACTTGGTTAGGCTGTTTGCACAGCATGCACACACACACACACACATGGGCCACATGAGGCGGCTCAGGACTTGCCTACATAAGAGTGATTGTTGTTTAAGGGGATTAAGGCTTATGACTGAGTAGAGACTGAGCGGAGGCCCACACTAGCCTGACTGACGCTTTAGTTCTAGCTGTGTTAACTACAGGAGCACTCACAGGCAGCTAGGCTAGTCCACCTTTATTTTTTTAAACACAGCTAGGTCCATTTTGAATGAAATAATATAACACAGTCGTTTATAATAGGTATGCTTCTTGTATTGTATTTCCTTCTTTCCTTTTTACTCAGAGTTTGCTATTTTAAATATAAATTAGGTGTACTGTTGCACTGTAGCATTTCCACCACAAGTGTGGAGTTTGATGCGCTAAGCAATCCTGGTGTGCGTGATATTGCAAAATCGTTACATCTTCCCCATGACATCTTCAGGATGTTTCTCACAAACAGTCGTGCCCCATTTTAGAAATCTGTAGAATACCACTGATTCAGTAATATGTTTAACCTTTTAATAAAAGTAAAAGTAAAAGCCATGGGTCCAGGGTCTGAGCTGTCTGTGTGGCGTTTTGCACGTTCTCCCTGTGTCTTCCTTTGGGTTCTCCTCTTGTGGTTTCCTCTGGGTTCTCCAGTTTCTTCCAGTCTCCCAAAAACATGCTGGTAGGTGGACTGGTTATGTTGAATTGCCCCTAGGTGGGAGTGTGTCTGTGTCTGTCTGTGTGTGTGTGTGTGTGTGCGCCTGGCGTCCCATCCAGGGTGTGTTCCCAGGACACACCACACTCTTGACCAGGATAAAAACTGAATACTGAAGATGAATGAATGATCAGCTACCTGTTGCTGATTTAGACATGGATTACGATGCCTATGAATCTTTTCGAAAAGCAATTTTGCGACATCCTTTATTGTGATGTATTTTGTCCGAAACGAGAAACTGGAGTTGTTTAATTTCTGAAAACCGTGGCTACCAGGTGGATAATACCGGTTAAAACAAGTTAAGTGGATACAGGCAGCTTATCTGTGCAGTGCTGATTGAGTGGATTGCGTCGCATCCAGAGGGCTGTGTGTGATGACCCTGTGTGCGCGCTTGAGGCCAGTGGCAGGAGCGGTGGGGAAGTGGAGCAGCACCGTGGACTGACAGGGTGTATTTTAGCTGCTCAGCTGTAGCCTTGTGTGTGTGTGCGTGTGTGCGTGCGTGTGTGTGTGTGTGTGTGTGTGTGTGTGTGTGTGTGTGTGTGTGTGTGTGTGTGTAAGTAGTACTTTCATAAATGACTATGCTGAGCTTGTGGGCGCCAACCTGTGCGTGCGTGTGTGTGTTTTAAGTCTTTACTGTTGAATTATCCTCGTTTTAAATGTCTCAAGTAAGAGATAATGCCCAATAAAGTGATCTAATATAAGCAAGGGATAAAACAGGATGGGATGCTGTTATAGGAAAATAATCAACAACAAGAGTGGTGTGATTACTGTTACTGTTCCCACCGCAAACATTATTTTCCTATAACAGCATGGCTGGAAGTGTTTTTTATTCCTCTTATACCATAGCTATTTGCAATTAAAATTTCGTATTTGTTAACGAACAACGTGTCATGCTTTATATCATGCATTAAATGTTGTGAATGTCTGTAAAAAGCTAGTTACTTTCTGTTATCACTTATGTAGTAGCTATATGGATAATCTATATCGCTATATCTATAAAGAGTTAATACAGAAACAGTGCAGCTTGTCATGTTACTGAGAAACATTTGCAGCTTTTCCTCTGACAGTGATGACACTGGAGACTCCTTTCAAAACAAAACAAAAAAAAAATTCCTCATATTAGTGATTATGTTTTTCTGTGAATAACAGCATGTTGTTTTTTTTTTTAATGTTTCATATTAGTTTTAGGTTATGTGGAACATTTGCCTTAGAAGTCCCTGTCAATGAGCTGTTACTATAGAAACTACAAAATATGCATTAATAGATACCCGTGGTTTGAATTACAGCACTATTGTCAGAGCTGATTGTGACCAGTCAGATCTCAGCATTCAACAGGGCTGTGATTAAAAACAACAGAAGCAAAGAATAGCGCTACAGAAAACTTAACTGATGTCGGGAGCTTTTTAGTTCCCCGCTCTGACTCTGTTTCTCCATAGAAAAAGAAAATAGATAATAATAAAATCTGTCATTTATTTTTCTTACTTTAAGTTAGCAGCTTATTAGAAAAGTATCAATATAGGCCTAGCCCAAACCGATGTTTGTGCTCATTATCATGGTTACATCACAAAATCCTTACGTAGTAGGCTATCAGGAACATTGATTTGTCTGATTAATTTTTTTATTATTTTTTTTTTTTAAACCAGATCTACTTTCTGTTAGAAGAAATGAATACGCATGGCCTAGCCATTCAGGCGGGACTAGATCCTGTGGTCACAGTGTAATGGTCTTTAGTGTGCGGGGAATCCCTGGCTTGTTTTGCAATTCTATACCATACTGTCTAGGCACTCTGTGTCTGTGTTTGAATGCATGACATGTGCTTGTGTGTTGGTGGTTTAGCTTTTATTATCTCGACCCGCTGCTCTGTGCTCTCTGTGCGCACATGTGTATTAAGCGCTGTGCTCACTGTGCGCACGTGTGTATTAGGCGCTGTGCTCTCTTTACCTATTATGTAATCACGTTCACCAGCAGCATGCAAGAGTGTTGAAAGTTCACTCAGATCAATCTCTTTCTCTCTCTCTCTGCGAATGTGTGTACATACCGTAGGTTATTGGTTTTCCAGTTAACAGGTTATCAAATTTCTCTGCTTTGTGGGAGAATCTCGGTATCTGAATGCCTTAATTAAAAAAAGAATAGTTTAAGTGAACACACGCTCCCACTAAACTTCAAAAAAAGTCCCATAAAATGCTGGCAAGGATTTCTTTGGGCTCTTAATTTGTTCCTAATGTGCAGGCATACATTTTCTCAATCCTAGTGGGCTACCAACACTGAGTTTAGACACATGTCAGGAGCAGAAACACATGTGGTGTGTGTGTGTGTGTGTGTGTGTGTGTGTGTGTGTGTGTGTGTGTGTGTGTGTGTTAGAATGATTTGGAGGGTAACTGTAACGGCACTAGTTTTAAAGTCTGTTTTGATTTTGTAGCTGGCATGCTGGTTGCTATGGTGTGGCTGCTGTGCTGTGTGTGTGTGTGTGTGTGTGTGTGTGTGTGGTGATTTTGTGAGTGTAGTTACATCATTGGCGTCTTGCATAATGCAGTAGAATTTATTTGCTCCGGTTGAGGAGGACGAGCTCTCCCTCGAAGAGAGAGAGAGAGAGAGAGAGAGAGAGAGAGAAGGAGAGAGAGGAGATGTTAAGGTGACTGACCTGCTGTCAAGACAGTCAGTATTAATGCCTAAGAGCTGCCTACACTGAAAACCATTATCAGACTCTCCACTCATCAGAATCAACTGAAGTACTCAGTGTTGTTCTGTTTTATTAAATGGGTTTTTATTAAGTTTTATTGAGACATAATTTGACCGTGCCCCCCCCCCCCCCCCCCCCCCCCCCACACACACACACACACACACACACACACAACAGGTAAAAGTATGGTCCATTTTTGCTTTTGTCCTGTCGGTGAATTACTTGTTTTAACAAGTGTTAAAACAATCCTAGTGTTTCACTCGCATGATTTTTCTGTTGCATTTGCCATATTTGGAACAGAATTTCTGGCTTTTCTTAGGTGTGAAAGATGGCTAAAATTGCTCACCTTAATTTAAGCCAGGACAGTCGGGAACTGCTTGCCGGCGGTGGCAGTTGTGGAAACTTGTAATTTTGCAGTAAAGTGCACTAAGCAGTGGGGGGGGAAAAAAGTAAAAAAGAAAACAGTAAAAAGGAAAAAAGGAGAAAAAAAACTCGTAACAGTACATTTTAACATTATAATCTTTTTATAAATCAGTTGCCTAATGTCCTCATGGCTGATGTTTTCTCTGCTCTTCTGCTGCTTAAAGTGTTTGATCGTGTCTGAGTGCTGACTGGCAGAAAACAGAGCATTTAATCACTTTCTAATTATTAGAACCATTAACATTACTTGTTCTGTTAGATTTGACATTTGGTTGTAGGCCTGTTTTAAGCTTTTAAGTTTAAATAGTTTTCTCATTCCCTTTTTTTTTTTTTTTTTTTTTTTTTTTTTTTTTTTTTTTTTTTTTTTTTTTTTTTTTTTTTTTTTTTTTTTTTTTTTTTTTTTTTTTTTTTTTTTTTTTTTTTTTTTGGTGGCATTCCTTATAATTATAGTGACCTGATTATTAAATATGTACTTGTCTAATGTTAGCCAAATTGAACACAAGTTGATTTTTATTTTTATTTTTATTTCATATTAATGAACTTCAAACATTTTCCATTTACCATGACAGAAAGTAAAGGTAGTCATATGAGGGGACCGGGCTTCCAGGCACTGTCAGTAAATATTGGAGAGTTCAAAACACCTGTGCAAATCATGAAGAAAACTGCACTTTTGGTGTATTTTTGAGTGCTAACTAAATTTCAGAGTGTCTATGCAAAATGCGTGAAGATTGACAGGTCAGGTAATATAATATAATCAGACTACACATCACTGTATATTGTGGCAGTGTAAGACCGTGTAGAGGCTATTAGAAATTATAAATAGCTACATCGCACAAGCCTAACTGATACAGGGAGATTATCGGGACAGCCTAGACTTCCACTGAACTGATGGTCAGATACAAACACCACTGATGTCACTGTTGTAATCCCTCCCCCCATGGTGTGAGTGAGGTGAGAGTTATGTAAGTAAGATCAGCAGGACTTAAGCAGCTTTAACAGATGCATTTTACCAGCTCACTAACTCTCCCTCAGATTCAGATTCAAGTAGCTTTATTGGCATGGTAAAAGGCTGTGCATTGCCAAAGCATTGGTAACATTAAATTACAGACATACACATTTACACCCTCTCTCTCTCTCTCTCTCTCTCTCTCTCTCTCTCTCATTCATTCACTCACACACCCCGAAATCCTTTAGTTGCCTCTATCTAGTAAACAGTCAAGTAGGGCAGAGCCTGGCGAATATGGTAGCCAGATGTGTGTGTGTGTGTGTGTGTGTGTGTGTGTGTGTGTGTGTGTGTGTGTAAATGAGTGAGAGACAGAGAGAGAGACAAAGAGAGAGACAGTGAGATAGAGAAGGGTGACAGGCTGTGTCACTGCATGGGTTCACAGATCAGCTCATGTTTATCAGTAGACACACACCGGGTAATGTCCTGCCCTGGGCAGTGCTGACCACAATCACTTCTCTCTCTCTCTCTCTCTCTCTCTCTCTCTCTCTCTCTCTCTCTCTCTCTTTTGACGTTTGACTTTCCTGTCTCTCTTTCATTTTTTTTTTCCTCTCACTCATTGGCGTGGTTAACAGATGCAAGCAGCGTTTTTCCCCTTCTCTAAAATTAGGGTGGTAAAATAATGGCAGGAAGAGAAGGAGAGCGAGCGAGAGGGGAATTGATGGAGGTGAAGGAAGGAGGGGTGAGGAATGGGGAGATGGAGATAACGGAGGAGCGTGTATTTTTGGATGGTAACACGTCACACAGACGCAAGTCAGGCCGCTGTACACAAACAGAGATGGAGGTGACAAAAACATGCTTTAAAAGTCTCGTGTGTGGGTGTGTGTGTGCGTGCGCGCAAGCGCACGCGTGTGGGTGTGGGTGGGTGTGTGTGTGTGTGGTAAAGTGTGTGTGTGTGTGTGTGTGTGTGTGTGTGTGTGTGTGTGTGTGGTAAAGTGTGTGAGGACCTAGTAAGCAAATGAGTGGTCATAAAAATGGGAAGGAAACAAGATTTTTCTGTGGTTTATTGCACAAAGGTGATGATAAATTTTTTTTCTCTCTGAAATTGTGTGTGTGTGTGGGGTGCACGTATACGCACACACACACACACACACACACACACACACACACACACACGTCACTGTCTGGCTGTTATGTTGCAGAAACTGATTGGTGTTGTAAAGCAGACTTTGTCTGTAATGGTGATGCCAGTGATTTTTAAGTCAAAACTCTTTTTTTTTTTTTTGTAATATTTGGTGAAGTTCTCCTGATATTGTGCCAACTGTCAATAAAATATCTGCTTAGAGCAAAAACTCCAGCCTGTCTTTCCTATATGGTACGTTCTCATTCAGAAAAGGTGCATGCATGCACACTCTCACTGGCCACTTGATTAGAAACACCTGTACCCTTCACATTTATGCAGTTACCTGATCACGTGACAACAGCACAATGCATAAAATCATGCAGATTCAGTTTTAGCTTTAGAGCGGCAGTTCTGTGAGTGGAACACATGAATGGCCAGGCTGGTTTAAGCTGAAAAGAAGGCTACAGTAAGTGAAATAACCACTCTTTACAACTGTGGTTAAAAAAAAGCATCTCAGAATTCGAATGTCGAACCTTGAGGTGGCTGGGTAAAACAGTAGAAGACCACGTCGGGTACCACTCCTGTAAAAAAAAAAAAAAAACATCACCTGCTCATGTTCCTGTCTTGAAGTGTCCGGTTTTGGTGAGCCCACACCTCTCTGTACCTACTGCAGGAGTGGAACCTAACGTGAGTTGCTGCCTGCTGTCATAGCCTGTCCACCTCTCATGCATTCATCGACTCTCCTCACACTAAGAGGTTTGCTCTGTGCATTCTGAGATGCTTTTCTGCTCACCATGGTTGTAGAGAGTGGTTACCGTAGCTCTCCTGTTAACTTAAACCAATCTGGCCATTCTCCACTGAGCGCTCTCATCAGCAAGGTCTCAGAGCTGACACTCGCTTGATGTTTTTTGTTTTTCGCAACATTTTGTTTAAACTCTAGGGCTGTGTGTGGAAATTTCAGATCATCAGTTTCTGAAATGCTCATACCAGCCCGTCAATCAACAGTCAGACTTACCGAGATCACATTTCCTCATTCCCACCTACTCTCTCCCCCTCCACACGGCCAATTTTAATGTTTGGTATGGACATTATCTGAAGTGCTGCATGATATGTATCGCACTGCTGCCACATGTTTGGCTGATTTGGATATTTGCATGAATAAGCAAGTGTACAGGTGTTCCTATTAAAGTGGCCTGTGCGTGTATGAGTGAGCACTTCAGATACCCCAGTTTAACATAATCTCATCAGGAGTGTGCCACCTCTCTCAGTGTAAGGTGTGTATGTGTTTGCGACAGTGTGTGTGTGTGTGTGTGGTTCGGGTGTACCTGCTGTAGGGAACAGAGGCTCTCAGTCACTCGGGGTGATGTCATGGGGATTTTGGAGCAGGGGAGTACGGCTGGGCAGGCTGGCTTACCTGCTATAGACACAAAAATACACACAAGCAGGTGTGTTTATGTGTGTGTGTGTGTGTGTGTGTGTGTGTGTGTGTGTGTGTGTGTGTGTGTGTGTGTGTGTGTGTTTCGGGGTGGGCAATATGCCACATGTATTATGTCTAGAATTCTACTGAGATTAAATGGCAGTCTGGAAATATGAGAAGCACTAATGTGTAATGATTTGTCATTCAAAAATGCAACTATGGATCTTTTTAAGATCCGTTGCATAATATTTGTTGATGTCATAGTAGTGCTGACTACCCGATGACACCCTCGGAAAAACAAATCTCTGATCACGCTAAATATATCAGTATATAAATTGTGTGTGTTTGTGCTTGTGGAGAAATCTGTAGTTTTTCCATACATCAGTACAGCAGTGAGCTCACAAATACCTGTTGCTGACAGTTTCTCCATCTCTCTCTCCCTCTCTCTCTCTCTCTCCCCGCATCCTCTCTCGCTCCTACCTGCTCTATTTGAGGCCTGGCTCTCAGGCTGAAAGGATTAATTGTCGTTTATGTTTTATTTTTTTGTTCTGTTCATTTCTGGGAGTTTATTTTTAGGCCTGAAGTGTCTGGTTGCTATGAGACGGTGTCCAAGAGAGAGAGGGAGGGAAAGAAGAGAGAGAAAGCAAGGGAATAGAGAGAGGGAGAGAGAGAAATGTTTGCGTTGTGAAGGCTGAATTACAAACACGCTCACGCACTGAGTCAGCGCTGGCACATGTACACACACCGCGCGCGCGCACACACACACGGTCTGTTCCTTGTTTTTCTGGATTATCTTTTGTAACGTTGCCGTGTGGCAAGCGCACCTTGTGTGTTCCCTGTTCACGCTACCTAAAGTTTTAGCGAGTTCTGAGAGTTTGGAACCGAAGGAAGCGTGACAAACATTTCGATGCAGATGCTGCGAGTCACATGCACTCCCTTAGACCATCACACATACACACACAGGAAGCAGAGTTGATGTGGTGGTGCAGGAGGCTTGCTAACTTCCTGCACCACTCTGGTGTGACACATTCCAGGAAACACCTCGACCCATACACACACACACATGCATGCATACACACACTTTACAGCAAGTCATGCAGTTACACAGTGTAAGACAGGCTGGGTGGAGAAACCTGGCTGGAGGGATTATGTACTCTGGATTAATGAGCTGTATGCTGTTGTGGCTGGATAATGATCCAGTCGCTGCATAATGAATCCAGTTCACTCAAGAATATTTGCTCTTTATTCAGTTGTAAATGCATAAACTCTGAGATAATGCATGTCCAATTAATGCCTGCTTAAACACCAGTAAGTAGTTCAGAAGGGCTGTTACTATAACCATAACTCGGAGAGAAATGATCACACACACTTTCTGATGAGAGGTGTACTGTGGTGCAAAAGACTTTTTGGGAGGAGAGAGACAAGGACTTCTTAGATTTCTCACCTGCTTGCCAGCTCATTACCTCTATCCGGCGACAGAGAGAGACTAAGCAAGAGAAAATGAGAGTGAGAGATGTATCTGCTACAGGGAGAAGATCGTGTCTTGAGGGAGAGAGTGTAGAGGATCTGGATAGATGGATGTATGGAGGGCTAATGAGGATAAAGGAGGAGCGTAAGAGCTGAACATAAATACACTTTGAGCCCTGGGACTGCCTCTACTCCGTGGAATAATATTTTTCACCTCTGCAACTCGCAACACTCAAGAGAAGTGCGCGTGTGTGTGTGCGCGTGTGCGCGTGCACGCATGCATTCAGCATGATTGTACATTCTCTCAATGCATCCAGAAATGTATTTCTAGCTGCTTGTCCTTGGCCTGAAGAGTTTGTGCAGTGCGAAACAGCATTATTGGAGAAGTGCACAAGTGTGATAAAGTTATGGAGGTGTGAAAGCAAATCCTTCACCTCTGTCGTCCACCTCCACCTGTCCACCTCCACCTGTCCTCTCTCTTTCTCTGTGTCTCTGTCTCCCTCTCTCTCTCTCTCTTTACTGTCAAACAATAACCCCTGTGTGCGAGTTTATTTTTGGATCTCCAAGGCCATCTCTCCCTCTGGCTCCCACTCTCTCATGTTCTCTCGCTCTCTTTTCTCTCTTGCACACTCTCTCTCTTTCTCTCTCTCTCTCTCTCTCTCTCTCTCTCTCTCTCTCTCGCTTGCTCGCTCGCTCTCTTGTTCTTGCACTCTCGTGCATTCATTGACTTTGCTCACTCTCTGAGTTTAAGGGTACACTCTGTGATTTTTTTTTTTTTTTTTTTTTTTTTTTTTTGAAAAAGACAGAACATCCATGTTGTCAGTGCCAGCACAAACGCTCCAGCACAACAGTGCACTGAATCTCTTCAGCCCTCTTTTTGTTCTTTGTGCTCCACTCTTCTGCACCCTGTTCTCCCTCTACTCAGTTTACTCTTTTACTCTCTCTTTCTCTCCCTGATGAATCTTTAATGTGCTTGCGGTTTGACTGTGGTCACTGAGAGGTTCTGATTTTTTTTTTTTTTATTCCCCCTTCCTCGCATCTCTCACCTTTTCTTTACTTTCACCGCCATCGCATGACCCTCCTCGTCTACGTGCTGTGGAGGGGCGAAAGATATGGCAGGTACGTCGCATCGCAATACCTGAAGATGTTTTCACGGTACGCAGTATACACACACAATCTTTTCAATTTTCTTGGAACACATCAGTGCTTAAAAAGGAACAAGTGTGGAAAGGAACTAAATAGCTGATTAAAAAGTACGTTTTAACATCTGATCAGCTGTGTTTTATTTCCTTGTATTCACTTAAGTTGTTTTGGATGAAACTGTCTGCCAGTTGCATTCAAACCTCAAGGGCAGAAAAGTTTTGTATTTGAGTGTAAAGCAATTAGCAAATGTTAATTAACTTATAATGTTGATTAGTATGCATTGCAAAAAGGAAGGTGAAGTTTCAGTTTCATCACAAATCTTACCGTTTAGGATTTGTCTTTCTCGATTTCTCGAAAGCTATGTACAAAGTCTACATAAAAATCCTTCAGCTCAAAAACACACTTGGCCAATCCCAAGTAACTTCCTGTTCACTATATGTGCGGGTGTATAACATGTTGTTGTAAACTTTAAGTAGCTATAGAACCATGTAGCTATTATATAGCTGTATTGAGATTCAGCCACAGAAAAATCCTGTATTACTTCTCGCATGTATTAAATACTTTATATTTTTCTTTTCACTTTTAGAAAGTTGATGCATATGTAAAACACGTGAAAATGAATCGCCTTAAATGGCATGTGTTTATTCGGACTCTGTTTCTTACATCAAGCGACACAGGGGTTATTAGACCAAAAAGTAAACAGGTGTTTTTGTTAGCTGTACATTGGATGACTGAAAATAGAACTTTGCATTGTAAACAGTCAAATGTGGATTTGCAAATTTAAATTATATGATAGTTAAATTAGTGAAAAAAAGTTTTGTCACAACTAGAACACACACTTTCACTCTGTCATTCACAGTGTACAGGGTTCACGCTGCAATAATATTAGTCTTCACACTGGGCTGTTAAGAGTCTGGATATTGAAGCCCCCCTCTCACCCCACACACACGCACGCACGCGCGCACGCACACATCTCTGGAATTTAAGAACTTCACAGAGTTGCTATCAGCGTAATGACAAAGAGGCGAATAAAGCTGTCCTCTTCAGTTTCTCCCCACAGATGAATCGCAGCTCTATGTTGCCTGACAGAAACTCTTTCATGTCATCAATTTGATTTTTGCTAAACCACACACACACACACACACACACACACACACACACACACGCCCTGCATGAGTATGCTTCCTCCCATAACAATGCTGCCGTATGCTCGAGTGCTCAAGATTCTTCAAATACAAAAAAAGTTGGGTCTCGGACAGCCAGCATTCTTGGATTTACATACTTGGATGAGGCATCAGAGGGAAGAGTGAGAGAGGAGCAATTTGACCTGGATGACAACAGACTAGGAGACGAGCTATGATCTCATCCCTTTCTTTCACCCCTCCTCTGTTGTTTCGCTTCCCCCCCCAAACGCCCCCACTCCCTCCTCAGGCCCCTCTCGACTGCTTCTCTTTTCCTCCTCTATATTGTCTCATTCCATCACTCGCTATGTGTTCACGTCTCTCCTTTTACTCCTTTTTTAATTTTTATTTATTTATTTATTTTTTAAATTAGACAGCAACTTCTAGCATTTTTCTCATCAAACACAAACACACACCACGCTAATGTCCCAGGGCAGAGATTACACCACCACACCCCCCCACACCCCCCTTCCCTCAGATACTCCCGAGCGAAGGCGGCTCCTTGAATTATTGATGAAGTGTGCGTGTGTGTGCTCGGATCTGTCCTCTTCTCCTCTGTGGTAAGGATCCAGTGTCTCCCCCTTGGGGGGGGCTGAGAACGAGAGACAGAGAGACACAGAGAAGGGCTGGAGGTTATAGAGGTTAAGTAGGGAGGGGGGATGAGGTCATCCGCTCTTGTGCACTCACAACACAACTCTCTGGTAGAGCATTAAAACACCTTACACACACACACCACACTGTTTCCCACACATGGCACAATACACTTATACTTTCACCCACACATAACATGCTTCAGTTGACTGTTGATCTATAGCCACCGAAAGGGACCTTTATTCTTATATCTTTAGTGAATCCACTTTATTCTGATCATATCTTAGAATATCAATAAATTCACCGATAAGAATTAAAGCTTGGTTTATATTTGCGTAACTTTGCGTGTGTGTGCAGAAGCAGCGTACCTCATGTATGTTTGGGGGATTAAAGCGGTGTCCACTAGATGGCACATCGGAGCCAAGGCATCCCTGTTTGTCAGGTTTTATAGTCAAACTTATAAAATGTTTAGCGATTTCAAGCAATGATAAACGCCCTGATGAGCTCTGCTTCTTTTTAGAGCTTTCCACCGTCATCATGATTGTTGTCATGAGCTGTGTCTGAAACTGAAAACTCTGGTGTTCCATCCAGGGTGTATTCCCGCCTCTCACAGTGTTTCTGATCAGGACAGAGCAGTTACTGAATATGAATTAATCTAATTGGTAATTTCATCAGAATACAAAGTGAACAGCTGTCACAGAAAAGATTTCTTAATGTCTAGGGCTATGTGAGCAAAATTAGGCGCCAAATAGTTTAAAGCACTTTAGCATAACACAGCCTGTTCATTCGCCTTGTACTTTATGAGCCAATGCTGAATAAAATTCTCAATCAAAGTAAGACTTCTCCTTAATCACAGTAACTGAGTGGATGTTTTAAACTCCAGATATGAATTAAATTAGACTGAACATGAAGTAGGGTGCAGGCAGCATCGCAGGTAGCATTGATGCCTCTCGGCCCCCAGTTCATTCCTGAGCTTGGGTAACTGTCTGTGCAAAGTTTTGCATGTTCTCTCCCTACCTGTGTAGGTTTCCTCTGGGTTCTTCTGTTTTCTGCTACTGTCCAAAAACATGCAAATAGACAGATTGGCTAAATTGCTAAATTACCCATAGATGTGAATTTGCATGTGCGTGATGCCCTACAATGGACTGGCATCCTATTTGAATTTCTCCCCTTGCTTGATAAAATGTTCACTGAAGATGAAATGAATGCCAATTAAGTAATAAATAAATAAATATGCTACTACAGTACACAAATAAACAGACAGGTAAATCATGTCTAGGGGCTTACGATTTAGTGAATTGGTAAACACCGATATCTAATGTTTGTCTGTTAGCTTAATTAAGGAAGGCAAAAAATCATTATCATAATTAAAAATACAACAGGAACTATGGAAAACTGTTAGTTACAGCATTTAGCAGATATCCTTATCCAGAGTGACTTTAAAAAAAATGCTGGTATGCTAGCAAAGACCATGTTACTGAGGAGTTAGTGCTGATTAGTAGAGATACGAAGAAAGACCGAGCAGAGTCTTTTTAGATGTCCTTTTTGTATCTTGATGGATAGTATATCCAGTCGAGCTGTAGAAGGGAACGTGGTGCAGAGCGGGGGTTGATGAGTGACTTCAGACACTTTTGGCCATACAGTGTATCTCGACACCTGGCAGTCACATTCATATATGCTTGCTGAACATCCCATTCCAGAGTCTGTACCTCCTTTGCAGCTATAATGACCCCACTCTTCTCGGAAGGCTCTTCACTAGATTTTCAGCGTGGCTGTGGGGATTCGCCCATTCGGCCACAAGAGCTTTAGTGAGATCAGACATTAATGACAGCCAAGGAAGCCTGGGGTGCGGTCGGTGTTCCAGTTCATCCCAAAGGTGTTCAGTGGGGTTGAAGTCAGGGTTCTGTGCACTCTAACCTTGGCACACCGTATCTTCCTGAACCTGGCTTTATAGCCAGAGGCATTGTCATGCTGGAACAGGTTTTGGCCTTTTACTTCCAGTGAAGGGAAATTGTAAAGCTACACATCATACACAGTGAAGGGAAATTGTAAAGCTACATCATGCACATCAAACACATCCTATACAATTGTGTGCTTCCAACTTTGTGGTAACAGTTTGGGGAAGAACCACGTATCGGTGTGAAGGTCAGATGTCCACAAACCTTTGGTCATATAGTGTATGTGTGGGTCCATTTTTTATTATTATTATTATTATTATTATTATTTTTTTTTTTTTTTTAGTTTTTATGGCAAGTTTTTATGGCAAGTTTTATGTTTGATGTGGGCAGCTATAGGAATGCAGTGGAGGGAACATAGCAATAGGGTGATGTTTGAGAACTTGGGAAGTCTTGGGGCTGCATTCTGGATCAGTTGCAGTTGCGGGTGGTACACAGGGGCAAGAGACCCTCTCTCGCAGTAGCCCAATCTTAAGATGACAAGGGACTGAACAACACGTGGGCTCTGTGGAGAGCAAAGGCTGGCTCCTTTTCTGTAAAAGTGAAACCTACATGACCGAGTCAGGTTAGCTTTATGTGGAGAGAACGAGAGTTGGTTGTTTAGACCTACACTGAGGTTGGGTGTGTTGTCTGATGGTGTGATTCAATCACAAGATATTGATGTGGGACTCCATCTCCAGGGATATACAGCAGCTCAGCCTGGCTGGGATTTAGTTTCAGCTGATATTAACAACAGCTTTGCAGATGTGCTTTACATACAGCAGGTAGGGAAAGAACGTGTTGGGAACACAAAATGGGTTTGTGTTTGGCATCAGCAGTAAACGCACAGCCCAGTTTTATTTATACAGTACAAACATTTAACACAAGTTACAGAAACAAGTTCTCACATGTATACGCTCAGGCATTGTGTTTCAAGGCAACGCCATAGGTTTGCTGTGCGCGTGTGTGTATTTTCCCAGATCAGGGAAGTATCATAGTTAGCAATATGATCAATAATAAGCACATGCACTTACTCGCACACACTCCTAGCTCGGAGAGGTTTTGTCCTTGAGGCTGAGCTCGGGTCTCAGATGCTGTAGCACAAATAGCAGGCTGTGTGTGTGTGTGTGTGTGTGTGTGTGTGTGTGTGTGTGTGTGTGTGTGTGTGTGTGTGTGTGTGTGCACGCCCATAGAGAAGCACAGGATCAGACATCACGCCTCCACAAGATTTTTTAGCACTATTAGTTCAACAAAGTGTGTGTGTATGTGTGTGTGAATTACACATCTGTAAGTGTATCCATCATTGCCAGAAGGCTGTGTGTGCTTGTGTGACTTAGGAGTCTGTTCTTCATTGTTCATCGGGGAGTTTGACAGACATTGACTTTGGCTCAGACTTCTTAGTGGAGATCGTTTTCACGTGTGTGTGTGTGCACGTGTGTGTGTGTGAGACATGAAACCAGATCTGTGTCTGTCAGAATCTTTGGAGCATGGCACATTTGACCTCTTAAAGGGGCAATCACAGGGCTTTTTCATGTGCTCTACTGTCTAGTACAGGGCCAGTGGATCTGCTATTGCCCATATATACTCCATTGTAACATACGTCACATGATCTTCAATCTGATTGGTCAGAAGGTGCTGATTATTTTTCTGTAACAGCAGTCTGACAGTAGCTGCAGGGTTTATGTTAATGTGCTCAATCTAATCTGTTATTCCTTCCGTAGTAACAGCTTACACAGAGGCTTGTGTGGTGGACATACGTAAACAGGTTTATGTGTAACTTGTAGGTACTGTATATATGTACTGCCAGGAGATTTGTTTCGTGTTTTTGGAAGGAGTCTCCAGTGTCAGAGATAAAGGTGTATCTTTAGGTTTTCCCACACAGGAAAATCTTCAGGACAGAGGACCTGGTAACTTGATGAGCTGCATTTTTTTTTTTGGTCTTATTAAGTTTACAGGAGAGAAAAAAAATAGATGCTGGTGCCTGTTTACAGTGATAACAGGAATGAACTTGTTTTTCAGATGTTCTGCAATATTAAACATAACTGTAAATGCTAAAAAAAATATATATATATATGACATCGTTCTTTAATTAATAAAAAATGCATTTGTTGGGACTTCAGGGTGATAACTCATTACACCACCGTCGTTGATTATTTTCCTATAACAGCACACCCCGAAGTGTTTTATTACTTACTGTTACGAAAGATAGAGGCACGGAGATATTTCTTTTTTTGCCCTGTTTGTGGTAGAAGTTATTTGAGGAGAGCGCCACTACTGACTGCTGTTCCAGCCCCAGTGTTTCTCAAACCTTAAGCAAATTTTTTGAAAGGTTGTTACAAGTATGCAAATCATGGTCTGTATGCAATAACAGTTATGCAAACTTTCTGAAGACGGCACAACATGATGATGTAATCAAGTGCCAGACGGACACATGCAGTCATGGTGAGACTGAAACCTGAAGCCTGAGCATGATTTTTTATTTATTTATTTTTTTTTTTTTTATTTTACCAACTCTCATCAACTTTTCTACATCAACCCAGCAGAACATTCGTTCTGAAATTCATTCAGCGTTCCTCATTGAGTATATTCAGAATCCTCATGAATAACAAGAGGATGGAAAAACCTGACTGCTGGATTGTAAAAAGCATACTCTGGATCTGCTGGAATACAACTTCACAAAGCGAATAAAGCCAGGAAGATCTCCGGTGGGTCTGTGTGTCTGTGTTTTTGTCTGTGTATGCATGCCGGTACATGCGTGTGTTTGCACGTGCGTGTACATGGCCTGGAATAAATGCCTTGGGTGCGGAGGATCTGCTTAGTGTTCGGCTAGCTCTTCATCACAGCTGCTCTTTCAATCACTGTGTTCACCTCTATTTTGAAATAGACATAAAAGTCAAAATGATTAAATGGCAAACGTTTATATAATTGTAATCAAATTCCTTGTGTTTTCAAGATGTTTTGTACAAGGAAGAAAAGACGGCAGACCGTACGGAAGTATTTTATTCCTCTAATACCACAGTGATTTGCCAACAGTTAGTTACCATTTTTCCTGTAGTAATGAATGACACTTCATGTTTATTAACCGTTTATAGATTCGCTCGGTGTTATGGAACGTCTGCAGGAGAAATTAGTTCCTGTTGACACATGCGTTATAGTGGAAAAAAAGAAGAAAAAAAAAAACCTTCAGCTTCAGTCATGTTATCGGGAAACCAGAAAGCGCAAACTCCTCTGTGCTGAAGACCTTCCTGTGGTGGAAAACTCACTGACTGTTACAAAGCACTGACACTCGAGACTCCTTCTATAAATGTTAAATAAACGTAACCTCACCAAAAGCCTCACGAATGTTTGCTTCTATTAAATAACACTTTGTTTTTTAAAATTTGTTTACTATTGGTCTTGTATTATGTGGAGCGTCACGTATACAGATCCCTGCAAATGAGCTGTTACTTTAGAAACAATAATATATTAGAATGAGAGCGTTAATATAAACCTATTATTTGATTTACAGCCAGAATTATTGTCAGTGCTGCTGTTATAGAAATTTAATCAACACCTTTTGATTAGAGAATTCAGATTTTAGTTATTCATAATTCATTTCCCTTATTTAAGAATTGGAATCCAGCTGTGCTTGTTAACACTGTATTTAAGTGTTTTTTATCTTCTTTGTTGTCGTCTCTGTGCTTTTAAGGTTTCGCCTTTCCAGAATGGGCGTACAAGCCCGAGTCGAGCCCGGGCTCCAGGCAGATCCAGCTGTGGCACTTTATCCTGGAGCTGCTACGGAAGGAGGAGTACCACGATGTCATCGCCTGGCAGGGGGACTACGGCGAGTTCGTCATCAAAGACCCCGACGAGGTGGCCAGACTGTGGGGGGCACGCAAGTGCAAGCCTCAGATGAACTACGACAAACTCAGTCGAGCTCTCAGGTAAACTTGTTTCACAGTTCTCTTATGTTCAGCCCGATCCTAAACAAACTAGGTCTGACTTGCAAAACCACCTGAAAGCTTGGACCCGGTGGATTGAGACATGATTTGCTGAGCACTATTCTATTCTTTAAAAAAACAACAAAAAAAAACCTAGGTGCACTGATTTAAAACGATTAGGCAGGACCATGTGGCACAGACTGTGAGCCTGATGTGCCCGCACTTCTCTGTCTTTTTACATGAGCGGGTGCAACAGACAAACAGGCGAAGCTATATAACATTCACTCCTGTTTACCACACCAGTCTTTTATGAATGGCTGAGAATGCTGTCGCCTTACAGTGCTACTATTTCGGTTAACTCAGTGCTTAACCTCATGAAGTGTTAACTGCGTGAGGCAGGCTTCGTAAATCATTAACCCTAGGAAATGATCTGTTATAAAACGCTGCTTATGCTAATTTGGAGCATCTCTTCTTGTTGTGTACACTTACTCCAGAACAAGCTAAGCATGCGGTTTATGATCATTTGAAGCACAGTATCCTGGGTCTGATCAGCCTGCGTGCTGCGTCTTCTGCACTTTGAGTAGGCACATCAGGGCTGCTGGGAGGCTTATTAACAGACAGACAGGGAGGTGATCTAGGATGCTCGCACACTAGCTCTTATCCTTCTCCACAGACATCATTAGCCTTTATGTGAGGATACCCCAACAGCACTTCGGTCTTCTTCACATCAGTACCTAACCTCATGGAATGTATATGGAGTGAACAAGGCTTAAGTCTTGCATTATAAAACGATCCATGCTGCAAAACCCTACTACTGTTATGGCACCAGGACGTTTTGTACCAGCTGACTCATCACTGTTTGCAGTAAACGTCATAGACAGCATAACACTGTCAACACGTAGATAAAAGTGTCTGCCAGATGAATAAATATAATGTGAAATGTAAACACTGGCCACGGCGTATATGTGTAGGTGGACGCCTCACCTGTCAGTCACTGTCCACACCTTCCTCTTAGTGAGACTGCAGACACGAGCAAGACAGGAACGATGTAGCAGCGTGGCAAAATTGATTCTGCACATTGTCTGTCGGGACGATTTGGCAGTGGCTGGGGCTTAGGCTTGAAAATGAGTGATTTAACAGACCAACAGGATTTCAGCCGTTAAGGTTAAACGTGCATAGTATATTCCCGAGACTAAGCTCCTCAAACCGTGTATTTTGGTTTATATCAGGAAAAACTACTCCCAAGCTATACTCAGTGGCCACTAATCAGGTATACCCATCATAAATGTGCTCTTTGTAAACATACAATTAATATACAGCCCAGGGAAAGAGGCTGCTATAAGGATCTCCACTGACCAGATATTGTTTGGGTCATTCTCAGTACAACAGTGTTAAGATAAAGATAAAGGACTGATTAACACACTGTGCACGTAACAAAATGAGTGCTGGTGCGTATTTGTGCCTGTGCGAGTGTGAATAAATGCAGATGGGTGGCAAATTAAAGAAAATGGAATGGCGTTGAGCCACCACAAGCCACCGGAACTGCTACACTGAATCTCGCGGCTGTATTGGATGGATGTACTGGCACGATGAACTCCATTCTTCTAAAAAAAAAAAAAAAAATTCGCTCGGTTGGTGTTTTGGTGTTTTGCTGTTTTGCGTCGCTCCAAACTCTCCCATAGCTGCCCGACTGGATTGTGATGGGGTTATTACAAAGTTCATAGCATGTGATGTACATAATTTTCGTACTCATCAAACCATTCGATGAGTCCTCGTGCCATGTCGATGGGGGTGGAGTCATCCTCAGTGAGGATAAAGGTGATCTTTGTGTTGAGCAGGGAGGAGGTTCCCTTCAAGGGGACAAGAGAACCCAAACCATGCAAAATGCCCTTCCCGTTTATGAACATAGGTCCTAAGGGTTCAGTTTTTAGCAGTCATCACCACAGGCGTTGTTTACTGTCTTTCCAACAAGATCAGCTAGAGATCAGGGAGACCAAGAAGACACCTGAGCCTTTTGTCGAGCACCTTCATCAGAATGAAGGATTTCTCCTTTCCAGTTTAACAATAATGTACATAACATTTAATGTCCTCTCTGTTTGCATCACTAATTAGGAGCGAGGAAGCTTAAGGAAAATACAGCCCTTTAATAAGCCCATGGAATGAATGTCATGTTTTGGCAACAGTTACGTCACCAGGCATTTCAGATATCAGCTGGTTTCACTTCCTACAACTCTTATGAAGGACTTTTTTCCAAAATGTCCTGTTACTTTGTAAACGTGTACAATTCTAAACTTTCACTTCTTTTCCATACATGTTGATATATCTGTCTGTGTGTGTGTGTGTGTGTGTGTGTGTGTGTGTGTGTGTGTGTGTGTGTGTGTAATTTTAATTTTATATATATACACTGCCCTCCAAAAGTTTGGAAACGCCTGAACAAAATAGGGTTTTTGGGCAATATC